>OU342745.1:208196243-208224777 GCA_910589775.1 Avena eriantha | reverse complement strand
ACACATCCAATGACACTGGTCGATCCTTATGTGGTTTGTTTAGAAGGACAGACATGCAATGACACTGGTGGATCCTTATGTGGTCTGTCTAGAGCAACACATATGCCATGACACCGGGTGTGGTTCATGAAAAACAGACATGCAGTGACACCGGGTGTGGTTCATGAAAAGAACAGACATGCAATGACACTAGGTTTGGTTAATGAAAAGAACAGACACGCAATGACACTGGTGGATCCTTATGTGGTTCATGAAAAGAACAGACATGCAATCATACTGGTGGATCCTTTTGTGTGGTTCATAAAAAGAACAGACATGCAATGACAATGGTGGATCCTTATGTGGTTTGTTGAGAGGAACAGACATTGCAATGACACCGGTGGATCATTATGTGGTCTGTCTAGAGGAACACACATACAATGACACTGGGTGTGGTTCATGAAAAGAACAGAAATGCAATGACTTATGTGGTTTGTTTAGAAGAACACACATGCAGTGACATAGGGTTTGGTTCATGAAAAGAACAGACAGGCAATGACACTGGTGCATCCTTATGTGGTTTGTTTAGAAGAACACACATGCAATGACACTGGGTGTGGTTCATGAAAAGAACAGACACGCAATGACACTGAGTGTGGTTCATGAAAATGGTTCATGAAAAGAATAGACATGCAGTGACACCGGGTGTGGTTCATGAAAGAACAGACATGCAATGAAACTGGGTGTGGTTCATGAAAAGAATAGACATGCAATGACACTGGTGGATCCTTATGTGGTTCATGAAAAGAACAGACATGCAATGACACTGGTGGATCCTTATGTGGTTCATGCAAAGAATAGACATGCAATGACACTAGTGGATCCTTATGTGTGGTTCATGAAAAGAATAGACATCCAATGACACTGGTGGATCCTTATGTGGTTCATGAAAAGAACTTACATGCAGTGACACCGGGTGTGGTTCATAAAAAGAATAGGCATGCAATGACTTATGTGGTTTGTTTAGTAGAACACACATGCAATGACACTGGGTGTGGTTCATGAAAAGAATAGACATGCAATGACACTGGTGGATCCTTATGTGGTCTATTTAGAGGACCAAACATGCAATGACACCGGTGGATCCATGTGTGGTTCATGAGAAGAACACGCATCCAATGACACTAGTAGATCCTTATGTGGTTCATGAAAGAACAGACATGCAGTGACACCGGTGTGGTTCATGAAAAGAATAGACATGCAATGACACTAGGTGTGGTTCATGAAAAGAACACACATGCAATGACACTGGTGGATCCTTATGTGGTTCATGAGAAAAACACACATCCAATGACACTGGTGGATCCTTATGTGGTTTGTTTAGAGGAACAGGCATGCAATGACACCGGTGGATCCTTACGTGGTCTGTCTAGAGGAACACACATGCAACGACACCGGGTGTGGTTCATTAAAAGAACAGATATGCAATGACTTATGTGGTTTGTTTAGAAGAACACACATCCAATGACACTGGTGGATCCTTATGTGGTTTGTCTAGAGGAATAGACATGCAATCACACAGGTGGATCCATGTGTGGTTTATGAGAGGAACACACATCCAATGAACTCTAGTGGATCTATCTTGGCATAATTTGAAGTATTCCACGATGTATTTCATTGTACAAGACACTTTCCATTTTTATACTACTCAGTTTTGCCCTTGGTTTTATGTGGTACTACTTAGTTTTGGCCCCCCTCTCTATCTTTCGTAGAAGGCCAAAGCTGTGTTCACCCTGTCTGCTACTCCCTGATTGGTGTTCACAGTTGGCACGCGGATCGTGCGCACCAACGGTTGATTCTGTGCGATCCAACGATGATCGTTGCACACGTCGTGCCCTTCACAGTACAACATGAGACAGCACAGACATCTCCCTCCGCGAGACTTCTACAAGAAGGAACACGATGCCGTCCATGGAAAAAGTCGTCAAGCGGTCATGTCAAGTTTAATCAAGTCTGAAAATCCTGCTACTGCTACTACAACTCATGCACAGGGCAACGGGGTCATCGAGTGCATGGTTCTCGACAGGACACTGCAATTTATTGCCACTTGATTTTAATTAGACATATCCCATTTTATGCAGCGCTCTCAATCTCACTTCCAACTAGGCCCTACCGCCGCCTCGAGTAGATCTAACGTTGCTAGAAATTAGTTCTGCGCCACTTGCATGAAGTGGAATCGAGGTCTGCCATGAGCGTGTTTTCAATGCAGCTCTAAAGTGGAGAACATGGCTGTTTCAAAAAAAAGGGAACCGAAAAAAGGGTGGAGATCGTGGTAGCCCCCGCCCACCACACGTGTCCACTCGAGGACTACAAACGGTCCGGTGTTTATAACCCCCCTCGACCTTCTTCTTCCATGAGCTCGTGTCATTTCCCCCCAGTCTGTCTACTACCTCCTTCCCTTGGTGCGCCATGAAGCATACGCGTGGAGACTATCCGGAGGTGAAGCCAGTTGAAGGCATAGCAACAGATGGCTCGGTCGTCGCCAAGCAGGCAGAGGCGTCCTCTCCGGGCACGAACGCTGCTTGTCGTCGTGTCGTCGAGGGTGTGAGCTCATCTGTCCAGCCAGTAGCCGTTGTCGCCGAGCAGCAGGTGGTAGCCGTCGCCGCCGAGTAGTAGGTGGTAGCCATCGCTGCCGAGCAGCAGGTGGTAGCCGCCGCCGGCGAGCAGCAGGTGGTAGCCATCGCCGCCGAGCAGCAGGTAGTAGCCATCGTCGCCGAGAAGCAGGTGGCCGACAACGTCGTGGTACCAGCGGCAGATCTGGATGGGGGACAGGCGGCAGGCGGAGGCAATCCTGTGATCTACATCGATGACCCCATCGCCGTTCAAGAATTCTTCGATGCAATCACGGAGAATGATGAGTTCGAGGAGGAGGTCCCTGATGAGGAGTCTGAGGTACTACATTGCTAGCTTCTCTAGTCGCAGCCGTAGTTTTCACTGTTCATACATAGGATTTGCTCAATCGTGAACATATTCTTTTGCTCTTGAAGTAGGGTAGTATATATATGATTCGGTCAGTTGATTGATGCATCTGCCATCTAGTCACAAAACCCCAATCCGTCTAGTCACAAAACCCCAATCTCCTCATCTGCCATCTAGTTGAGTTTGCTAGTTGAGTGTTGATTTCGATACATAGCAGGCCTATAACATTACATTTCTATTCCTTACTAAGCCCAATGATTCAATTTTGCCCCAAAATAGTGCATGGGCATCTGATGGTGTAGTTTTCTTAGGGATGGTTAGTGAACCTGAGGCAGCAATGCACATAAACAATATAGGTTGTGCTGTTGGTATTTTCGTTCTCCGACTCCATCGCTGAAAAAAATGAGGCCCTAATTTTTCTCTCATATGGAACCTAAATATATAATCTTTGTATTGTTTCTGATCTATGAATGTGTTGTATGATGCATTTGTATATCCCTGAATATTTTTTGTACGATTACATTTCAATTACTTATTATGGCCAATGATTCAAATTTGCCCCAAAGAGAGGCAGACACATTGGTGTCAATTTTTTAGGGATGAGTGAGCGAACCTGGGGCCATATACAAGATCAATATAAGCTGTGCAATTGTTACTTGGTTAGCTTATGCCATCTCTATAGAAACTTATGAGGCTGCAATCTTTATTCCACATTCATAGAACTATCATATTTGAATTACCTATTCCATGCATTCATAGTGTATAAGAATTACATTTTAGTTTGTCACCGAGGCTGATGATTGAAATTTGCCCCAAAAGGGTTCAAGGGGAGACACGTATGATGGTGTCGTGTTTTAAGGATGGGTTGGTGAACCTGAGGCAGCAATGCACACAAACAATATAGGTTGTGCTGTTGGTACTTTGGTTCTCCAACTCCATCTCTAAAACAAATTATGAGGCCCTTGATTTATTCTCATATGGAACTACATATATAATCCTTGAATTGATTTTGATCTTTTAATGATTGGTAGGATGCATATGTATATGAATGGTTTTGATCATAAGTATTTTTAACATGTACCTAAAGATTAATTGTTTGGTTTTTTATTTATAATTACAATATTTAGGCTTGTTTTTGTACCTGACTATGTATATCCCTGAGTATTGTTTTGTAAGATTACATTTCAATTTCTTATTATGGCCAATGATTCAAATTTTCCCCAAAGATAGGCACACACATTGGTGTCAGATTTTTTCAGGGATGAGTGAGCGAACCTGGGACCATATACAAGAACAATATAAGCTGTGCAATTGTTACTTGGTTCGCTCACGCCTTCCCTGAATAAACTTATGAGGTCGCAATCTTTATTCTACATTCATATAACTATGATATACGAATTATCTATTCCATGCATTCATAGTGTATAAGAATTACATTTTAGTTTGTCACCGAGACCGATGATTGAAATTTGCACCAAAAGAGTTCAAGGGGAGACACGTATGATGGTGTCGTGTTTTAGGGATGGGTTGGTGAACCTGAGGCAGCAATTCACACAAACAATATAGGTTGTGATGTTGGTACTTTGGTTCTCCAACTCCATATCTGAAACAAATTATGAGGCCCTTGATTTATTCTCATATGGAACTACATATATGATCCTTGAATTTTTTCTGATCTTTTAATGATTGGTATGATGCATATGTATATGAACGGTTTTGATCATAAGTATTTTTAACATGCACCTGAAGATTAATTGTTTGGTTTTTTATTTGTAATTACAATATTTAGGCTTGTTTTTGTACCTGACTATCTATATCCCTGAATAATGTTTTGTACGATTACATTTCAATTTCTTATTGTGGCCAATGATTCAAATTTGCCCCAAAAGAGAGGCAGACACATTGGTGTCAGATTTTTTCAGGGATGAGTTAGTGAACCTTGGGAGATGTACAATAACAATATAGGTTGTGCAATTGTTACTTGGTTCACTTACGTCGTCCTTGTAGAAACTTATGAGGCCTTAATCTTTATTCTACATTCATAGAACTATGATATTTGAATTAACTATTCCATGCATTCAGTGTATAAGAATTACATTTTAGTTTGTTACCGAGGCCGATGATTGAAATTTGCCCCAAAAGAGTTCAAGAGGAGACACATATGATGGTGTCGTGTTTTAGGGATGGGTTGGTGAACCTGAGGCAGCAATGCACACAAACAATATAGGTTGTGATGTTGGTACTTTGGTTCGCCAACTCCATCTCTGAAACAAATTACGAGGCCCTAGATTTGTTCTCATATGGAACTACATATATGATCCTTGAATTGTTTCTGATCTTTTAATGATTGGTATGATGCATATGTATATGGATGGTTTTGATCATAAGTATTTTTAACATGCACCTAAAGATTAATTGTTTGGTTTTTTATTTATAATTACAATATTTAGGCTTGTTTTTGTACCTGACTATGTATATCCCTGAATAATGTTTTGTACGATTACATTTCAATTTCTTATTGTGGCCAATGATTCAAATTTGTCCCAAAAGAGAGGCAGACACATTGGTGTCAGATTTTTTCAGGGATGAGTTAGTGAACCTGGGGTGATGTACAACAACATTACAGGTTGTGCAATTGTTACTTGGTTCGCTGACTCCATCCCTGAAGAAACTTATGAGGCCCCTAGATTTATCCTACATTCACTCTGATGTAATTATTTGTCATTGTGTTGAGATGAAATGATATATGAACCGATCAAACTATTGATGAGATGTTTTATCTTTGATATCCATGGATATATTGTCTTACATATACATGTTGTCAATTCTTGAGTTGTAATACAATTCAATCATATGTATGAGTTCTAAGTTATGTTCTTAAAAATCAACAGGAGGATGATGATGAAGTGGACGATAGCAAGGTATCCAGGAACAACAAGAGCCGCTACGTGCTGAGGCGGTTACGGTGTGGCTAATCCGTTTCCACCATAGGGGGGAGACTGTTTTACCCATTCTGTGGCAGAGCAATCAATGTGGACCTCGACAGCATGATCCAACATGCGGAGGGCGTTGGCAGAGGCAGAGGCAGGCATAAGCCGATTACCTTGGCGCGGCACGCAGCCTACGACAAATTCCTGTGGGAGTATGTCAGGACTGGCCTGTATCTCATCGACTAGGCAGTCGCTGCCTCGTGCTGATAAACCCCTGCCCTGCTAGGCGTCTCCGTGTCCCGGACTCCTGCTGTAGCCCCTGCTTTTATTTTGTTCTAGTTAATTATTACCTGTGTGTGGCATGTAAGACAATATATCCGTGGTGTCTCTGGTGAACCTTCTATATTAATCTACTCCTTTATATGTAGTGCCTTAAAGTTTCTAGTGTTCAATTATATTTAGTGATCATACTCATGCACACTACAAAATATTTCTAGTGCTCGATTATATTATAATTCTCAAGAAATACATAAACAAGTTAAATTGGTCGAAATTTTGTATTGAAGTAACTAAATGTATCACACACATAATAAACTAGAAACTAAAATCTAATTCAAACACATAATGTATCACCACCACTTGTTGTCGTCCTTGACTTGCTTCCCCTTCAACTGCTTGATGTCGCCACCGTCCCAAGATCCTTGCTCGTCCTGAAACCGCTTTCTGTGCTCCTCGCGCTTCTTCTCCTGGCTAGCTTGCAACTAGGGCACAGCTCTCTCGCGAAACCCCCTGACTTAACCATCCCATATTTCATGGTAATGAGCTTACTGTACAACTCGTACGCCATGTAGGCGTCTCTGGCTGCATACTCGAGAATTGGTGCAGGTGCAACCACGGCGACGGCGAGCTTAGATTCTAGAGGAGGAAAACAGAACCGAGCATGGTCGACAAGGTGATAGATCTCATCGGGAACCAATTCTTGTCCCTGCACCATGCCATGGGTGCATCCAAGGTGAGGGCGAGCTCCGACTCGGGATGAGGAGGAGAGCGGGGCCGAGCAGCTTCGTCATGTCCCAGCTCTGCGCCATGGCTGCGACCACAGATTGCCATTCCGGGGAAGAAGATGCATAATGGATGCAGGTGCCAATCCTGCAAGCCTACAGGGAGGAGAGCTGGGCCGAGCAGGTTTGTTCAAGTCCCAGCTCCGCGCGGTGGCTGCGACGCCCCAAAGTTTGCCGCTCTGGGGAAGAAGAAGACGCGTAATGGATGCAGGCGCCAACGCTACAAGCCTAATTGACACCTAAGCGACGGGAGCGATGGGAGCGACATAATGGCGAGAACTGACAGGGGGGCCCAACTTGACGGCCGTTAGCCTGATTTTTTGTATTGAAACGTAAAGTTGAATTCGTGCCGAAAAAGACCCTCTGAGTATTTGGCACACCAACTGTAGTCATCGCGGATGATTTCAGGGAACTTGGGTACCGCGTTTCCTAGACACCCCAACTTTCGGGCCGCAAAATGATATTCTACCCCCCTTGTGTTGACGTCTTCAATGATGATTTGCGACAACTTCTGTTGAACGCGATGGAAGTCTTCTCTAAGATCATCATCATTGCTTCGCGCAAAAGTTTCGGCCCATCCTCGGAGACTAGATGGCAGCGTTAGGATCGGGCAATCCCGAACATAGCCTTTAAGGTGATGGAGGATGTAGAAGTCCTCCTTGGCGCTACCCCCGGCTGCTTGACGCAGGGGAACTCGAGCACAAGCTTGAACACGTGTTTGCCATCCTTGATACATTCCCCCTTATTTACGAAGGTGCATCCCTTCTTGGCGTAGCCCTCGAGAGCCTCATTAAGAACACCCCTTATTCTGGTGTAGTCTTTCTTCTTCATCAAACTCCTCGAGTTGAAATATGTAGCTAGCGAATACCTCGGGGCAAGGACGATGAGTGTGCAATATTTGTCTCTACGCAACACAATTGGAACGGAATGTTGGAAAAAGAGCAAAGGAAGAAATCTATAAGAAATGCATAAGTTACGTCGGTGATGAGCGAGTGTGTACTTACTCGGGAAAGAAGGCAAAAGAGGTGTGTCCTTCGTCTTGTTCTCCACCATGAACTTCTTGAGGTACGCCATCGCCTTGGTCCGTGTCTCTGATCCTTCGACCAACTGGATGTCCCGCATGTAGTAGGGATCCACTATCGTGACTTACGGGGTACTCTCTCTTGATCTTGATCGCCAAATTGAGTGTGTATAGGCGGACCAAGTTATAGTCCAGCCGTTTTGAGAGAAACAGCTTGAAGATGTCCTCGTACGCTATGAAGAATAGATCTGTAGGGGGTTCATCGATGAAGCCCACGTCCAATGGCACCTTGTCCATGAAAACCGTGTAATTTGGATCTTTGTCTTTAAGAAGGATGCCCTCTAGTGTCTTGACACCCTCGTACAAAGTTAATATGGGTCCAACCGCGATGTGGAGCATATCCAGAGTCAATATTGGATCACCAGCTACATGCACTCGGGGCAAGCCATATTGTGTGGATGGTACGACAACGGCGTCCTGAGCCCGGATCCTCTTCGGAAGAGGCTGGCTTGCACCCTTATTATTATTACCTCTCTTACTGTGCTTCTTCTTCACAATAGTGTCCTCCACTACCATCTGCCCATCAGCCGCCTTTCGGAGTGTGTTGGGGCTGAAAACCAATCTCGGTTTCCCCTGTGGTGGATCGGTGGCCGGAGGCGTCTCTTGAGAAAAACCATGGAAGACCAGGTGCTGCGTGCATGTATTGGGCCAACCAGCTTGATGGCCGTGAGCTGTGAAGGGTTCTTCATCCACAAAAGGCATATACAATTCTTTGTTGGCGCCGGTGTTGATGAAGTCGTCAACATTGACAAATTCATCATCATCTTCATGGGTGCCATCATGTGGTGGTGGTAGCGGTGGTGACGGTGGTTGCGGCACAATGTCTTTGCCATGGGGCGGTACACACGCTGCCAAGAGTTGCTGGTGACGGCTGGTGGTGGAGACGATGGCGGCTACTGGCTTCCGAGGTGGTGGTCAGGCAATCGATCGAGAGGTGGCACCAGTGCTCCCCCACAAGACGAATCTGGGTCTTCGGCCATGTCAAGGGACAGTTGTAGCATTCTCCAAGGGTCTTGTGTTCGTTGGCTCCCTGAGGTTGAAAGGGAGGGTCCATGTCGTCGCACCCTGGCAACACCCGAGCCAACCTGACCCTCATCACGTCATCATCCATTGGATTGTTGTGCATCGTGCGGCTTGTCAGTTGTATGAGAGTTCCCTTGGCAACATCCTTCAACTCACCGCCGACATCTTTAAGCAGGAGTACGCAAGAAGTGTCCTGAGGGAAAACATGTTGTTGGGCATCATGAGATGGTAGCAGTCATGCATCAAAGGCATAAAGGAGATGACATGCACTAACTGATTAGTTACCTTGGTGATGGCGTGGAGCTCGGCTAATGTAGAGACATGGACGATGCTAGCGACCGGCCTATCATCATCTTCATTCTCCCGCTCGGGTGCCTCATGAAGCACCACCGCCGTCGGCTGCACCTTATTGGTATTTTTGGCAGGAGGGGGCGTCGGTGTGACCAAAACGAGCGGCTACGTCCCGACGTTGATGGCCGGCGGGGTCACCAGGTCCGGCGACACGTTAACGTTGATGCCCGAGTTGCTTCCGCTTAAGCTGGGCAGATGTATCGTCCCCTATCAACCTCCTGCATTCCAAGCAGTAAGCTCCTCGAAAAACTCAAGGGGGATCATCGCGCGGAGCTTCTCTTCCACTAACTTGTCCACTATTTTCTCGTCCACTGCCTTCTCCTCTAGTGTCTACACCTTCATCTTCAGCTCTTCAACATCGGCTTTATCCTTATCCACCGACTAGTTCTCCCTCTCCCTTCTTTTTTAGGCGTCCTCTTTGTAGTACTCCTTGAACTTCATGCTCGTACCGAAGCCGGACACACGGCCAGCTGAGGACGGCGGCAACCCCTTGTCCCTCTTCTTGTAAGCATTTGTTGCCCTATTGAAAACTGTGTCCCACGGCTCCATCGAATCCTAGGATGACTCTTTGGCAGGAGCGTTCAGTTCATCCTCCTGTAGAGACAAGGAAAGGTGAACCCATTTAGATTCTTTGCTTCATTATTTTAATTAGAATGCAATAGACTTGAGATCAGCAATAATTTCCTTACCAGCTTCTTCTCGAATTCCTTCACCTCCGGATCGTCGGTGATGAACTCCCCTATTTCCTTGTCCAGGTAGTAGCGAGCCCCGACAAATTACCTAAGCTGCAAGTCCATGATTTTAAGCCAAGGGTTGTCTTTACCAAGGCATTCAAGCTCGGCGTCCTCCTTGTCCCAAATGGCCTGTTTCCTCTGTAACCACCACTTCCAAGGTGGTGGTTACCTATGTATGTTCCCGCATAGTCCTGCCCTAGTTAGTCCAATGTATAGCGTCAGCGGTGGCTATATCCGACTTCAATATCTTAAACTCCTCTTCATCGAGCATCGGATTTTTCTTACTAATAACCTCCCAGCTTTCACCTTTGTCAATGCTATTCTTTACCCGACTTTTCCAGCTTCTCAAGGTTGCTCATCTTTGTGAGGGCTAGTTTGTACACCGGGTTCTTTCTCTCCAGGTTTCTAAACCGCTTTGGGAATCTATATTGCTTGTGAAGCTTCATAAGGAGGTTATCGACCAAAGCTGGATTGTCAGCATGCCTGATGTACTTCGTGTTGATCGACATGCTTTCTCGAACGATACACCCGAGTTGAGGGCCATACCCTTTGTCAAACGCCTTTGGCCCAATGGGTTGGCCACTTTCTGTGACTTCAGTGAACTCATCGCAGACGGTGGCGAGCAGTGGCACCTTTGGATCCTTCTTTTCCTTCTTTTCCTTCTTTTCCTTCTTCTTCTTCTTCTTCTTCTTCTTCTGAGAAGCGGCCAGGTGGCCTCTACCGCCATCCGTGCGCTCGCCGCCATCCGTGCCGGCGCCGCCATCGGTGGTGTCATCCTCTTCGCCGCCGCATTCACTAGTTCCATTGTAGTCGTCTTCGTCCCCCTCATAATCAGGATCTCCTACATCATTGCCCCTAGCAGCTCTGGCGGCGGTCGCCTCCTCCTCCGGTGGTGGTGTCATCCTCATCTCCTCCTCCTCATCCTCCTGTTGGGACCCCCGCCAGAATGACTAATTGGCCTGTCTAGCTTGTTCTTCGACGCTCATGTGTTTAGAAGGGTCGGCCTCGTTGTTGCCCGACATGTTTGCACTCTATTAAAAAGAGGCAAAAAGTTAGCACAAATCTTGGCCGACAAATTCGGCATGATCTTTGCTAATTTTTTCACCTAGGAGTGCCCATTTCTCAACCAAAACGTAAGTGAATCGACACTTCGGGAGAAATGGGCAACTCAATTGAAGAAATATATCCCTCCAAGACAAAACACCCCATCCCCATATGGATAGCCCCATGCATTGACCCCAGTATCCATCATCAATCATCCACATTCAGTATATATAGCAGGTACCATCAGCTACATGTATAACATATATACACTCTAGGTAGCATCAGCAAGTATACAACAACTTTAAAAACAACAGGTATAACATATACAAGTATACAAGTAAACAACAGCTTACTCTTAGATTTAGCATACTAATGATATACTTAAGCTCATCATTGAGTGTTTGGAAATGGAACAAGTGTAGAATCTATTTGTTTTATATTAAATGACCTCAGATTACCATCGCAGGCCTTAAGGGGCAAGTTTCACCATGTTAGTAAATAGGTAAAAGCAAAACAGTAATAACTGATAGTACACATACAATATATCATATACTGATAGTAAACAGGTAAGGGGCAAGTTTCACCAAGTTAGTACACATACAATATATCATATATTGATAGTCATGTTAAGTTCTATGTGGGGGTGGTCATTCTTTTCTTAATGATCATCTAGAAGAATTTGATAAGCATACCAAATCTGTCTAATTTGTTGTGTTTGTATTAGAGCATTTATGAGAAACTTGCTTAAGACCTTACAAAATCATCTTGTGATACATAGTTTTATGTACCAAATCTGTCTAATTAGTTGTGTTTGTATTAGAGCATTTGTGGGAAACTTGCTTAAGACCTTACAAAATCATCTTGCGATACATATTTTTACGAATGGCATCAGCAGGTGTCAGGCAACTTGTAGCACAATGATACGAATATTCCCTCTTGAGTAAATATATCAAACGCATTTCTCCCTGCACTCTCAGTTTGACTCTTTTGCGATTTTTAGCTAATTCTGGAAAGCATTTGCATCATAGATGGTAATACCTATTACTTAGAGGTAAACTTCGGATGTAACTGGACTTGTTTTTTAGTGATTATTTGCAAGTAAATATATGGCTATTGTGGCACTACATCAAACTTCGTCCAACCAGCAGGGGAAAATGGACTTTTGCTAGGTAAAATTTTAATTGTTAGAAAATCCATATATCAGTTAGCAAGAACACACCAACAATTAGCCTGCTTTCTGGAATACAGTCTAACCCCACACAGAGCAATAGTCTAACCCCAGTTTAATTGATTTGCCTGTGTGCTTGCTTGGATTGCTAAGGGAGTGCGGTTGTTGATTATCATTGATGGGTTGATCGCCTCTCCTAGTCGTGTGTTATTGATTGTTGCCAGTGTCTTGTGTGCGAGCTGAGCTTATGGTGGGCTGGTGGCTCTCACCTTGCAATGTGGATTTCAATTAAGAAGAGGATAGGTTTGTCCCTGCGTACACGGACCTGGTCCTGGGTGTGTGTGGCTTGCGTTGTAGCAGCTTGCTGTGGATGCAGCTGCCTATGTGTTTTGCCTGCGTGCATCTACATGGCTAGCTGCGTGTGAGTACGATTTATATTGATTTGTTTTGAGAGTGTTTGCCATGTATCTGAACCTAGAAGTAGCTCAGCTGGCCATGTGTGTGTGCGCGCGTGCACGCATCGACCTAGCTGAACTATGATTTGCTTATTATGATTTATACAAAATAAAAAAAGGCAGCAACAATGTGTGCCAGTTGTTGCAATCCCCTGGCACTGGCACTGCCACTCTGTGTGAATCAGTGATTTGCTTTCAAATTTGTCAACCACAACCACATGTATGACTGTTGTAGTCACAGCACTGATTAAGAAAATATTATATAGATGGAGATCTCAAGTACGTAGATAGATGGAGATCTCAAGTACGTACATGACACTAACTAACTCAAGAAGCGAGAGAATGAAGCAGAAAATATCTGGGAATATGTTTTACTAAGACATGTAACATTCTGATCATCAGGCCACGTTGAAACGAGTGAATCTTACTGGGCATCAGGACAGTGATGTGGGGTGACTGGCAAGTACAAGATGGAGAAGTTCATGTGTAGCTGCTGCAACTTGCTACGGCTTGCATCAGGGCAGTGATGTGGGGTGATTGGCAAATACAGTAGAAGGACGGCGATTACCTGCTAGCAGGGACGGTGGACGGCGAACGGCGAGGTGGTCTGGTGGACGACCGGCGGCGAGGTGGTCTGGTGGATGGCGGACGGGCTCCTCCTCCTGCGCGCTGCTGCTGCGGTGGTTGTTGACGACGAGGGTGGTGGCAGTGCTCCTGCTGCGGGTGGGACGGCAGCGGGCCTCCTCCTCCACGGGCTTCAGCGAGGTGCACTTCTCCTCCTCCTATTGCGGACAGGCTCCGACAGCTCCTCCTCCACAGGCTCGGCGCTAGGGTTCCGGCACGGCGGTGGCTGCAGGGCTCTCCTCCACGGGTTCGTTGGGCGACACTAGGGTTCAGGCGCGGCGGTAGCTATAGGGCTCTCCTCCACGGTGGCCCCGGCGACGAGGGTGATTACTAGCTAGGTTTTTTGCGCGGGCAACGATAGAGAAAGGGGAATTTGGCTAAGTGTAAATTGGATCGAGAGAAAGAAGGGGGGATTAGGGCGAGAGGTCGAACCATTTATTTGGCTAAGTGTGAAACTTTTGTGGCGCACTTCCACAGAATGCGCCACATAAGTTCCAACTTCAATGGCGCATCACTGCGATATGCGCCACAGAACTTTTGGACATAGTCCAAAAGAGCGTGGCATAGTAGTTTGACAAGATCGCATACATTTCCTAGTGGTCTTGCTCACTAGCTCTCAACCTGGGGTAGCCAGGTTCGAATCCTGGCTGTCTCGGACTTTTTTTTCTTTTTTAAAAAATATTTTTAATTACACACATATGCATATTTATTCAAAAAAACCAAGAACATATACACACATATGCATATTTATTCAAAAAAGAAAGAACATACACATGCATACTTATTCAAAAAACCCTCCCGAATCATATATATATATATGTGTGTGTGTGTGTGTGTGATTGTCACACACAAATGTGAATTTGTATACCCACACTAATATCACATTATACCCACACGAATTAATACACAAAATAGTCACACAATTGCTTGCGTCTCTTCACATTCTTCTTGCTCTTTTCGTCGTGGTTGAATACTTTAGCCCGTGCACTTTGATATTTCTTCTTGTGAATGGACAACCTTTAGTAGGTAGTGTGGTCTTCCTTCTTACTTTAGTAGTAGTAGGCATGTCGAAGTACTTGTCGAATTCCTCTTCGATCTTCGGGTCGCCATTTTTGTCGAAGTTTTGCTCGTTGGCGGCTCCTTCCATTCCGATGATGCTCCTCTTGCCCCTCCTAACTACAACATCGTTGGGCTTTGACGAGTTGGTAATTAAACAACATTGATCAACTTGGCTAGCGAGTACCCAAGGCTCATTTTTTTTGCGGAGGCGTTCTTCATCGATTTGGCATCTGGTATAACCATTGTGGTGAAATACCGTCCTTCTTTTTCCACGTTCTTGGCCCATCTAACACACAACATCGATACAATCTCTCCATAGTAGTCGAGCTCCCATATCTCCTCGATCCTTCCGTAGAATCTTTCCATGACATTAGTCTCGTCATCGGCGAAGGATAACATAATTACTCCTGAGTTTTGATATTCGCTATTCCTGTCCTTTTCCTCAGTGTAGAATCTATAACCATTTATGTCGTATGACTGATAGGTCTTTAGGTTGTGCTCTGGGCCCTGCGACAAGGAGAATATGAGTTTTTGATCTTCCGTAGAAGGCGTATGTGGGGGATTGTCCGGTTGGAACCAACCCGTGAAGCTGGAGTTGTGCTCTCTGGTTATGTCTCCCTTCTTCCTCGGCTGGCCCTGGTGGACGTACTCCTGCTCGATTAAGCTTATGTGCTCTTCCACCCAAGGGCCGACCACTTCAATGTGTTGTAGCGCGACTCGGTGTGCCCTGTCAAAGTCGGTGCGTCGACCATCAATGTCGACATGCAGTGAGCGGCACCCCTCGCGGTGACCATATCCACCGAGCCTGCCGAGGTGCTTCTTGGTGGGTATTCCAACATCCTCGTTCTCGGTGGTTAGATAATTCTGGAAGAAGGAGATGCACTCGTAGATCAGAAAGCCCTTGGCTATGCTTCCATCTGGATGGGACCTGCTGCGAACGAATCCTTTGATGACACCGTTTAGCCTTTCAAACGGCATCATGTGGTGTAGGAATGTCAGCCCGAGCTGTATGATGTCATCCATGACATGTACAAGGAAATGCACCATGATGTCGAAGAATGCGGGCGGGAAGTAAATCTTGAGCTCACATAGTATCATCAAGATCTCTTCCTGTAGCCTGTCGAGCTGCTTATCTTCCCAGAGTAACCGTGAGGAACTTTCACTCCTAGGAGGCACCTGAAAAGCTACTCGAGCTCCTCCAGACTCATAGTGAAGCAGGCAGCATGAAGCACCACCTCATTCTTCTTAAATCTTTTGCGGTGACCTTGAGTCCCTTCTGTCTGATCATCATCATCATCATCACTATCAAGGTACCGAAGATCTTTCTTGATGATAAGCAATTTAAGGTCCTTTCTTGCTTTCGGCCCATCCTTGGTCCTCTCCGGCATGTTCAGTAGAGTGCCAGCAGACTCTCGGTAACGTTCTTCATGCTGTGCATTACATCGAGGCTATGGGGAGTGTGGAGGACCTTCCAATACGGCATGTCCCAGAAAACAGACCTTGCATTCCATACACCCAACAGTGGCTTTGTCCTCAGTCTTCTTTTCCTAGCGCAGGGCAATCTACCCAATTATTCAAAAGCTCCTCGATTTATTCGCCGCTCCTCGGAAGCGGGGATCTTTCGAGCTCGTCCTTACCATTGAACAGGTCACCGTGTTTTCTCAACGGGTGATCCATGCGGAGCCACTTTCGAGTACCTTGAAACATGGTTTTCAAAGACCTGGGATCCCTTGGTAGCTGGAGATGCGGTGTCTCATCCATCCACTTGACACATGCATTGTGTATGTGGTTCACTTCGGCCGATACATATGCGTAACCAGGAAAGTCATGCACTGTCGTGAGCAACGCGTCTCTCATATGGAAATATTCTTTAGTTCAGGCATTCCACATACGGGTCGGCGTCTCCCAATGGCTGGCTAACTCCTCTTTCTCAACAGCCCGAGATATAGATGCATATCGATACCTAGTTGTTTCGGCCCCTAAATTAGAATGCTCATGTGTACGTACCTTTGCTTCGTGCACCGCCATAGGGGGAGGTTGTACGACCATACAAACACGGGCTAGGTGCTATGCGTGCTACTCTGGTTTCCAAAAGGATTGAGTCCATCGGTGCTCATACCCAGCTTGACGTTCCTTGCATCGCCCCCGAACTCTTCGAACTGGATGTCTAATTCATTCCACTGGCTAGCGTCTGAAGGGTGTGTCAGGATCTTCCCCTTCTCTGGATCATCTTCGGGTTTCTCTCTTTCCGTGTGCCATTGCATGAGTTTTGCTTCCTTAGGATCTACAAAATATCGCTGCAGACGGGGGGTGATAGGAAAGTACCATACCACTTCTCGAGGAACTTTCTTGTTCCCTCACTTGTAACGTCCTTGGCCACACACCGGGCATGTGGTTCTATCTGCGTACTCGTTCCGATAAAGTGCGCAATAATTGATGCATGCATGGTATTTAATGTGTGGTAGGTCGAGAGGGCACACAATTTTCTTGGCCACCTCGATACTTGTTGGCAATGTGTTCCCCTTAGGAAGTCGGTCGTGCCAGTATTCCATGTTCGCATTGAAGCTCACATTGGTCCATTTGTGTTCGGCCTTCATCTTCAGAGCCTTGAGCGTTACACTCAAATGTGTATCCTCGGGGCGACACCCAGGATACAATGGAATCATCCTGTCTACCTCCATTTGGGCCAGCTTGGCTTTCTCTATGGCTGCAGCTTTGTCGTTGCTCGTCTCCTTAAGGAGCAGTTCTTGAACATGACGGTCCTGCAAGGCCGAGGTTAGCAGCATCTGTGTGTTCGCGTCTTCTCCTTCTTCATGATGATCATGCCCGTCCCCATCTCCTTCTTCATGCTGATCATGCCTGCCGGCATCTCCTTCATCATGATGATTATGCCCGGTAGACTCTTCGCCTTCTCTCCTGCCCACGTCTTTGTGACCACCAAGTCCTGCCAGTGCCTCATTGAGGTTGCGCTTGAAACCGCGCCTGAGCAGGTGAGCCTCCAATTTTCTAGAATCAGGGTCGATCCAGCACTGGAGTTTGCATGTTCTACATGGACATCTTATCATGGTCTTGTTGTTCATAATCATTTCCTCCTTCGCGTCTTTATTGTACCTAGCAATTGGACCTTCGCTCATTGTGAGGACCATGGTTTCCTGAGCGGTCACAACAAAGAGTATAGGTTGGAACCACCACATATGCACACACACATGCATGAATGCTAGCCGGAAAAATTCGGCATGACCTTTCCTAAAATTAGGACATATGGGTAGTGCAAAAATTTGCCAAAATGGAAATTAATCAACATTTTGGCAAACAGCCATGCACCACACCATCCGGGACAACAACAAGCAAGCAACAAAAAAATTCCTCCCAATGCAAACATTCATGCACCACACAAGCATCATCTCACCATGCATCGCACACACACCGCCCGCGTGACAAGCTTCACCTACATGTTTATGGCCAAGTACTCACCTAGTAGACTCAATAATAGCGAGACGAGACCGCACGATGAGACAGTGTGGACAAATAGATCTACAACTTAGTGGAGAGGAAATTAGTAAACAAATAGAGATGTGAGAGAGAAAAGTAAGGAACTTTTAGATCTAAAAGTTGGAGGGAGTCTTCCACTTACCAATCTATAGAGTAAAGTAGGTTTAGTTATAAAAAAATGGAGAAACTATGGGCAAAATGGGGTGGGAGGGAGGAGGAAGACGAGCTCGGAGGAGGTAGAAAGGAAGAAGAGATGTGAAATGGGTGGTGGTGGATAGATAGGGTGGGAGCTTGCCACCTTTTTCACATGGATCTAGACGCCCCCATCTATGGCGCATATGGTAGAAATGCGCCACAAATGTCCAAACTTCTGTGGCACATACAGCAATATGCGCCACAGAACATGGTGGTGCGGGTTAAAGTGGTGGGACCCAGTTCAGGTTTCTGTGGCGCTTGTGTGGATATGCGCCACAGAAATGAAACATATATGTGACGCATATCAACACATGCACCAAAGAAAGTGGGTCAAATATATTCTGTGGTGGGGCCCGCCTCCACTTTCTGTGGCGCATAAGGAAATATGCGCCACAAATCTTGTCTCTTCTGTGGTGCATATGCCATTATGCGCCACAGAAAGTGGATCGCCCCACCCCGGCTGGCGAGTCCCACCTAACTTCTGTGGCGCATGTGCTATGAAATGCGCCACACATGTTTTTAGTACATGTGGCGCATTCCAACTAGTGCGTCACTGATCCTTGTCTGTGGCGCGTGGTTTTTCATATGCGCCCCAGAATATCTTGTCTACCTATAGTTGTTTTCCTAGTAGTGCCTGGCTCCAACCCTAACCTCCTACGCATCCACATCCCGCCGCCACTGTCCTTCCTCCTCTTTTGGGTAGTTTAAATAAAAATAATCCAAAATTCAAACAAATTTAAATAATAAACATTGTGCCGAACTATTTCACGGCCGGTAACCCTTTCTTGCCACTCCCGCCCGTATGGTGCCGCACCCTAGCCTGTTGCTCCACCACAGACGACGCCGCAGTGTTGCCACGCCAGCACGGTGGGCCCTGGCGCCACAGCTCTACCACGCTGGCGTGCATGTGCAGCGCCAGCTAGCAGGGCGCCACGAGGACCTCTGTAGCGCCTATCGGCACGACTCCACACGCCCTGCCACGCTAGTGCCACGGGCCCCGGTAGCGCAAGTGCTGAGCCACCCGGGGTGGCGCCACACCCTAGCCTGCAGCGCCAGCTCGCACGACACCGCACAAACAACACCACTTAGCCACGCATGGGTCGGCCCAGCTCGACCCTCTTCTTCCTTTTCCTCTCAACGCACACAGAGAACGACGACGGCTCGGTTTAATCTCCCCCTCCTCTAATCCTTCTCCCATGGCTTAGGTCTGAAGAATTCCTGCGTGGATCTTGTTGTTGAGCACCTCCTCTAGGTATTTGTCCAAGAAATCTCCCTCTTTGTTCAAGGAATCTCCCTAATTTTTATAGTTTAGGGAAACCCTAGTTCATCCCAAAATCAACACATATAGTTGATTTGTTGATTACTTAAAGGGAGAATAGATAATGAGGTGGTGTGTTTAGGTTTAGGATGAGCTTCTAGTATGATTGAGGCTGGATAAATTGTAGGAAAAATAATGCCAAATATATATGCTTGAAATTATGTTTGTGCTTATAGCTTGAAAATAATTGTATGATGAGATTCTAGCTTCTACTATGTTTGTTCTTGAAAATATTTGTAGTATGTATGCTCACATAGAGATGGCCATTGGTTAGCATTACTTGGCAGGAATTCCTCATGTGCTTGTTAGTCACATAGATATGCCTACATAGAAAGAACAGTTTATAAAATTTGCTCACATAGATATGACCATTTAGAAAGCACTCTATACATATTAGCATGTTCTTTACAATATGCTCACATATTTAGTTCTACTTTCTTTTTTAATTGTATAGTATGTCGGAAGAGGAAGAGGAAGAACCCCATCCACTAACCCATGTACAAAGCGGGTTTGTCGAAGGCATGTCGCTTCTTGAGATGACGTATGATCAGCGTCACCATGGCTACATGATCGCCGAGTTGATTAAGGTAAGAAAAATAAACCCCCCAATTCATGATATGTTGCTCAAGTTTGATGGACATGTTATAATCGAGCTTGTATGTGTGCAGACTCTTGTTTCGCTATGACTGAGGTATCACGGGCTTTTTCAAGAGATGATGCCATATGATGATCGGTACACGGTGCAGATCCAAGCGCTAGGGCTGCTCCCATTCATCGATATGGTCAACCGTGGTACACTGCACATGAACCCTGCTGCCATCACCATGTGTGTCGACCGGTGGAGGCCGGAGACGCATAGTTTTCACCTCCGTACCGACGAGATGACTGTGACTCTTCAAGAAATGTCCATGATCCTTGCACTCTCTATCTAGGGGGATCCTGTCTACATTAACACATCCTCTGACAACTTGCGTGACCGGATGTGTGCCCCTACTAGTGGTAAGTGTCCTGGTGACACTATAAACTCACAGGGGTAAAATTGAGGGTCACAGCCTGTGCTACTTTCACTTGGATATCAGAGAACTTCCGTGCCTGTCCTGAGAATGCTAGTGAGGATGAGATCCTGTTATATGCCCATATGTATGTGTGGTATCTTATCACAAAGACTATATTTCCTGATAGTAAGGGCAACATGGCTCACTGGCACTGGCTGAAAGATTTGACTATAATGGATAAAAAATGGAGCTGGGGTTCAGCAGCACTGGCCTTCTTATACCGACAGGTAATAAAGTTCTTATATTTTTCCGATCTTTACATGTGCTCTTCGAATATCCCCATGAAAAAACTTTGTTTGCTTCGGTGCATAGCTAGACGAGGCTTGTCGACGGACTGGTGCTAAGGCTTACATTGGTGGTCCATTGCTACTTTGTTTGCTTTGGTGCGTAGGTTGGACAGGCTCAAGAGCAAAAATACGGATTGGGACAAGATTCACAAGAAGCACATGTCTAGCTACGAGTACCTCCGCTGGTTTTTAGAGAACACTCGTGTCAAACTCGTACCGGATGCCTATCCAGAAAACATTTTGGAAGAGCCGATGCCTGGTTTCAACAGCCTAAGAAACCTTGAGTACAACTAGTTAGTTAGAGAAGGGCGCCAAACCTCCTTTGCTCCCGTGATCAACTTTGTGGTAAGTCGAGTAGTTTTTGTTCGTGTTACCACCTCAACAAAATGCATAATCTGTGTCTTTATTTGCTTGCATGTTAGCGCATGGAGGTCAAGAAGTAGGCAGATGAATTGGAGGGCGCTTTAGAGTTTCCAAGGGACGAGGAGGGCCATAACAAGTTAAGGGATTTTGTTAAGCAGCAAGCACAAAAGTTACGTCACTTCGCGAACTGGCTTGGTTGCCGGGACCCCGAGGTTGCCACGTCTTCCAAGCAATGGGTCAAGTCGACCTCATAAGAGGAAGCTAGCCCCGATGAAGAGCAATCTTCTACGGTATGACATAAACTTGACCGATGACATCCTTAAATGAATTGCCATGCACAACTCAAATGAGATCATTGTTCTCATTCTAAAGGCCGAAAATGAAGATGGGTCTGCATCGGACGACATGCCATTGGAGAGGTACCGAGTACAAGTCCACAATCAAACTAAGGCCAAGGTATGGTCCGCAATCAAGCTAAGGGGATTGTTGGTTTGCAGCCCGAAAGTTCCTAGGTGAGTGCATCGCGGTACCCAAGTTCCCTGTAATTGCCGCGTTTCGTAAAGTTGGGCTGCCAACTACTGAGAGGGGCCATTTCGAGGCAAACTCATCCCACCCGTGCCAAATTCAAACATTCTGTTAAACTACCCCGTGAAGTAGACGGTCAGGACCCACATGTCGGTCATCTGTCCGTGACGTGAGCGCCAATGTGGCAACCTCTTAGGAAAATCGAGGAACTAAGTGGATTGGATGCGTTGACCAATTTCACAAATCCATTCCCTCCTTTCCCCTAGCACCGGCTGTGTTGAAATCCACCCTCTAGGAAGAACGATCCCTTCGGACATTTGACTTTCGGCACCAAGTTGCTGCACCCAGTTGCTGCGCCCATTCACTGATCCTGAGCTCCAATGGCGCATGTCGTAGCTGCCGTTGCGAGGCTCTAGCCCGCCTCCGCCGTCGACGAGCCGAGCAGCTCGGAGGATGGCAGATCCTACTACCAAGGAAGAAGAAGTCATGGCTACATGCTGGTGAGCTACCCTTCTCTTTGCTATTCGCACTAATTATAACTGCTAGCTGGCTACTGAACATAAAACTATTTGTTAGCCCAATGCTGACAAACATATTTTGTCCACAGTTTTCTGTCAAGTGGGATCTCCGCGGACCACCCTTACCTGGTTACGGTAGTCCTCTTCAGGTACGACTCTAAATCAGCAAGGGTGAAGAGAAAGTGGTATGGACACCATTGTATCACGATGGAAGAAGCGCATGTGCAAATCTGCACTATCTCTGGTATGTTTGCTGCTCTGTATAATCATGATGAAATATGGCCGAAGCAGACTGCAAAGTTTAGCTTCATGGATGAACGTGGCATCATGGTTCCCTCGAGCGTGTGACAGTCAGCTAATTGGGTTGATGAAAAGGTATGCTTTGGCTTGCATGTTTGAGATGAATTGTGATTTACTAGATGTGGAAGCTGCTGCAACTGGGAGTTGCCCTTCTATTCTTGGACAGGGTGGTCGCTCGAACCCAATCAGCTCCAGGTAAGCAAAAGTCTCTTGAGGTTCGCATGTTTGTGCTGAATTGTAATTTTTGTTTTATTTGCTCTGTAGATATTGGGAAGTTATGCAACAATCCTGTTTCTTTGACAGGAAGCACCACAAGGTTAGAAACATGACTGTCGGGTCAGTCATTTTGCTTCTCGAAGAAAATAAAAACGAGTGGAAAGATGATGCTGGACACGATTCTCATGCTGATTGTCCCGACGATGCAAAGTACGTGAAGCCAAGAAAATTGGCACCAAGGAAGAGGAAGAAGGCAGGAAATGAAGAAGCCAGTGGATGTGAAGGCTTGGCACCCAGGCTACAGAAGAAGGTTGTTGGCAATGAACATGCATAGTAATGTGTTGAACTTGAACCTATATGTGTAATTCGGTAAAATTCTAGAGCTCTATGTGGAACTTTGCTGGGAAAACAATCTACCCATTCTCGGAGTAAAATGTACCACGACTTAGGGTTTGGAAACGCCTGAGTCAGTAGTTGAATCCGAAATTGTGATTGTGCCACACTATCTGAAAACACGCATCACCGGTTCTACGATTGCTGAGGGTAAGGAGGTCTCCAAATTTGATGGAATGTAAGTGGCATAGAAATAAATTATTTAAGCTGCTACACTCCGTGAAGAAGCAACTTATTTCAGCTGCTGCACAACAACATGGCAACATAAACAACAACGGCAACCGATAATTCCCAGATGACAAGGAAATCGGTACCACTTTCTAGCCTAATCTTGAGCCCGTCTATCTCACTGCCTCGCTATTCCTGCATCCCCTGCATCTGGCGAAGCTCCCGGATCTCCAGTAACCGGGTGTACGTGCTTCCACTTTAGAAATTGTGGTTGTGCCATTTCCATGCGGCACAATCCACGTAGATTACAGTTAAACAAACCACCAATGTTAGAATACCACCATGATCAGACAAAAGGAAGTAATGCAGGGTTAAGACAGATTAACGGGCGACAAAAAATTTTCTCCCAGGACTCCGGTACCACTAATTCAGACCGCTAGGTTAATAAGTAATACTATTACAACTTAAAAAAGCATGGAGCTCAAGCTAAATAGAACTAGTTATCACACATCTCCTTGATCTTCCTAATCTTAGCCCGATGCGCATCTTCCTGCGAGAGCAAGGATTGAATCGCCTACTCCTTCCTTTTAGCATCTTCCTTACACAGCTTCAATTGTTTCTCTGCATTTTTCCTCATGCACTTGTCAATACTCGTAGTTGTGAACTGCAGGACTTTGGCCTGGTTAAGATCATTCCTTGCTTGAGTCAGTTCTTGCTCTGCTTTAGCCTTCAGGGCCAACGCCACGTCCCTCTCCTTCTCGATTTTACTAACCTTGTCTTGCACCCTCCTGAGATCTCGGTTAAGCTTGGTCGTGTCAACTGGATCCCATAGCTTCATCTCAGCACTTTCAAGAAGTGAGCTGCTATGGATTCTTACAACTCTACATTCATATCCCATAGTTTGTCCAGCGTTTTCTGCATCGATTTGGGTCACTCTAGATCTATCCATTTGAAAATATCGCAACTTCTTCCTTGCATCATTGCACGATGTCCTGGACACCATAAAAACCTCCTGCATGTGTTTCATCCTTCGAATGCTACAAATTTAGCAGGCACATATCCATGTTTACATAGCGGAGGACTGTCTTCATCCGCTAAACCGTGATAGTCGGAGTCGTACAGCGTCTGGTTGGCCTAACACATCATACGTGCATGAGTATATCTAGCTCAAAATAGATAACTAGCCACAAATGATAGAGATACAGATGAGAAGACTCACATCGAAATCACCGTCCATGTCGTCATGACGCGTTTCCTCACCGTCTCCCCTTGAACTTATGGCGAGAGAGGAGGGAATGGGGTGGCTGCTGGAGAGATAGCTGGAGGCACCGTCGGCTTGTGGCTACGGCAGGATGGGAGAGAAGTGGGGAAAGTGGCTTCAAGAGGAAGGAAGAGAAGTATGGGGAGGAAGAGAAGTAATGGGGACATGACACTGGCATATGGCCCACTGAACTCGTGAGTCGTGACACTCACAAAAGGGGAGCGCCCGGTGTTGCCAGTTTTTCTAGAGCAAGCAGGCAGCAAGCATGGCCAATCATGTCGTAGAACAGCCTACTCGGGGTTCTCTCTCACAAAGACCATCCCAATCATCGAAGTGCCCCAATCGAACGGTATGCAACAATCATCATGTAGAACAACTATGTTAGGGCGTGCCTTCTAGAAGACTCGGTCTAACAGCCACCATTGGGAGGCTAAGGTTAGGGCTCTCTTAAGGTTAATATCCATATGTGGTTTATGATAAGAACACACATGCAACGACACTGGTGGATCCATATGTGGTTTGTGAAAAGAACACACATGCAATGACTCTAACTATGGATTGTGAAAAGAACTGGCAATACAATTACTCTGGTGGATCCATGTGTGGTTTATGAAACAACAGACATTCACTAACTCTAGTTGTGATTCATGAAAAGAACACACATGCAATGAATCTAGATGTGGTTTGTGAGAAGAACACACATGCAATGACACTGGTGGATCAATATGTGGTTTGTAAAAATAACAAACATTCAATGAATCTAGATATGGTTAATGAAAATAACACATGTGCAATGAAACTGGTGGATCCATATGTGGTTTATGAAAAGAACACACATGCAATGAACTCTGGTGGATCCTTATGTGGTTTGTGAGAAGAACACACATGCTCATGAGGTTCGTGAAAAGAACACACATCCAATGACACTGGTGGATCCTTATGTGGTTTGTGAGAAGAACACACATGCAATCACACTGGTGGATCCATGTGAGGTTTGTGAAAAGAACAAACATGCAATGACTCTAGCCATGGTTTGTGAAAAGAACACACATGCAATGACATTAGTGGATCCATATGTGGTTTATGAAAAGAACACACATGCAATGACTCTAGCTATGGTTGGTGAAAAGAACACACATCCAGTGACACTATTGGATCGATATGTGGTTTGTGGAAAGAACATACATGCAATGACACTAGAAGTTGTTTGTGAAAAGAACACACATGCAATCACACTAGTGGATCCATATGTGGTTTCTGAAAAGAACAGACATGCAATGACTCTAGCTGTGCTTAATGAAAAGAACACACATGCAATGACACTAGTGGATCCATATGATATTTGTGGAAAGAACATACATGCAATGACTCTAGCTGTGGTAAATGAAAAGAACAGACATGCAATAACTCTAATGGATCCAAATGTGGTTTGTGAAAAGAACACACATGCAATGAACCCTGGTGGGTCCATATGTGGTTTGTCAGAAGAACACACATCCAATGACACTAGCAGATCCATGTGTGGTTTGCGAAAATAACACACATGCAATGACTCTAGCAATGGTTTGTGAAAAGTACACACATGCAATGACACTAGTGGATCCATATGTGGTTTTTGAAAAGAACAGACGTGCAATGACACTAGCTGTGGTTTGTGAAAAGAACACACATGCAATCACACTGGTAGATCCATATGTGGTTTGTGAAAAGAACGGACATGCAATTACACTAACTGTGATAAATGAAAAGAACAGACATGCAATGACCCTGATGGATCCATATGTGGTTTGTGAAAGGAACACACATGCAATACTCTAGTTGTGGTTAATTAAAAGCACACACATGCAATGTACTCTAGTGGATCCATGTGTGGTTTGTGCGAAGAACACACATGCAATGACTCTAGCTATGGTTTGTGAAAAGAACACACATCTAGAGACACTGATGGATCGATATGTGGTTTGTGGAAAGAACATAAATGCAATGATACTAGTTGTGGTTAATGAAAAGAACACACATGCAATCACACCTATGGATCCATATATGGTTTGTGAAAACAACAGACATGCAATGACTCTAGCTGTGGTTAATGAGAAGAACACACATCTAATCACACTGGTGGATCCATGTGTGGTTTGTGGAAAGAACACACATGCAATGACTCTAGTTATGGTTATTGAAATGAACAAAGATGCAATGAACTCTGGTCGATCCATGTGTGGTTTGTGAGAAGAACAGACATCAAATGACTCTAGCTAAGGTTTGTGAAAAGAACATACATCCAGTGACATTGGTGGATCCATATGTGCTTTGTGGAAAGAACATACATGCAATGACACTAGCTGTGGTTAATGAAAAGAACGCACATGAAATGACACTGGTGGATCCATACATTGTTTGTGGAAAGAACAGACATGCAATGACTCTAGCTATGGTTAATGAAAGGAACAAACATGCAATGACTTTTATGGATCCATATATGGTTTGTGAAAAGAACACGCATGTAATGAACTCTAGTGGATCCATATGTGGTTTGTCAGAAGAACACACATCCAATGACACAGGTAGATCCATGTGTTGTTTGCGAAAAGAACAGACATGCAATGACTCTCGCTATGGTTTGTGAAAAGTACACACATGCAATGACACTGGTGGATCCATATGTGGTTTGTGAAAAGAAAAGACATGCAATGACACTAGCTATGGTTTGTCAAAAGAACACACATGCAATCACACTAGTGGATCCATATGTGATTTGTGGAAAGAACAGACATGCAATGACACTAGCTGTGGTTAATGAGAAGAAAAGACATGCAATGACCCTGATGTTCCATATGTGGTATGTGAAAAGAAAACACATGAAATGACTCTAGTTGTGGTTAATGAAAAGAATACACATGCAATGAACACTAGTGGATCCATATGTGGTTTGTGAAAAGAATACACATGCAATGACTCTAGCAATGGTTAATGAAAAGAACACACATGCAAAGACACTTGTTGATCCTTATGTGGTTTGTGAGAAGAACATACATGCAATGAACTCTGGTGGATCCATATGTGGCTTGTGAGAAGAACACACATGCAATTACACTGGTGGATCAATATGTGGTTTGTGGAAAGGACACATATTTCAATGACGCTAGTGGATCCACATGTGGTTTGTGGAAAGAACACACATGCAATGACACTGGTGGATCCTTATGTGGTTTGTGAGAAGAACATACATGCAATGAAACTAGCTGTGGTTTGTGAAAAGAACACACATGCAATCACACCGGTGGATCCATATGTGGTTTGTGGAAAGAACAGACATGCAATGACACTAGATGTGGTTAATGAAAAGAACATACATGCAATGACCCTGATGGATCCATATGTGGTTTGTGAAAAGAACACACATGCAATGACTCTAGCTTTGGTTAGTGAAAATAAGACACATGCAATGAACTCTTGTGGATCCATGTGTGTTTTGTGAGAAGAACATACATGCAATGACTCCAGCTATGGTTAATGAAAAGAACATACATGCAATGACACTGGTTGATCCTTATGCGTATTGTGAGAAGAACATACATGCAATGAAATCTAGTGGATCCATATGTGGTTTGTGAGAAGAACACACATGCAACGACACTGGTGGATCAATATGTGGTTAATGAAAAGAACACACATTTCAATGACACTAGTGGATCCATATGTGGTTTGTGGAAAGAACACCCATGCAATGACACTGGCTCTGGTTAATGAAAAGAACAGACATGCAATGATTCTGATGGATCCATATGTGGTTTGTGAAAAGAATACACATGCAATTACTCAAGTTGTGGTTAATGAAAAGAACACACATGAAATCACACTGGTGGACCATATGTTGTTTGTGGAAAGAACAAACATGCAATGACTCTAGCTATGGTTAATGAAAAGAACAGACATGCAATGACTCTGATCGATC
>OU342745.1:208111021-208195243 GCA_910589775.1 Avena eriantha | reverse complement strand
AGAACAAACATGCAATGACACTAGCTGTGCTAAATGAAAAGAACAGACATGCAATGACTCTGATGGATCCATATGTGGTTTGTGAAAAGAACACACATGCATTGACTCTAGATGTGGTTAATGAAAAGAACAGACATGCAATGAACTCTGGTGGATCCATATGTGGTTTGTGAGAAGAACACACATGCAATGACTCTAGCTATGGTTAATGAAAAGAACACACATGACTTGACACTAGTGGATCTATATGTTGTTTGTGGAAAGGATAAACATGCAATGAACTCTGGTGGATCCATATGTGGTTTGTGAGAAGAACACACATACAATGCCACTAGTGGATCCATGTGTGGTTTGTGAAAAGAACTGACATGCAATGACTCTAGCTGTGGTTTGTGAAAAGAACACACATCTAGTGACACTGGTGGATCCATATGTGGTTTGTGGAAAAGAACATACATGCAGTGACACTAGCTGTGGTTAATGAAAAGAACACACATGCAATCACACCGGTGCATCCATATGTGGTTTGTGAAAAGAACAGACATGTAATGACTCTAGCTATGGTTAATGAAAAGAACACACATGAAATGACGCTGGTGGATCCATATGTTGTTTGTGGAAAGAATAGACATGCAATGATTCTAGCTGTGGTTAATGAAAAGAACATACATGCAATGACTCTGATGGATCCATATGTGGTTTGTGGAAAGAACACACATGCAATGAACTCTGGTGGATCCATATGTGGTTTTGACAAGAACACACATCCACTGACACTAGTAGATCCATGTGTGGTTTGTGAAAAGAACAGACATGCATTGACTCTAGTTGTGCTTTGTGAAAAGTACACACATACAATAACACTGGTGGATCCATATGTGGTTTGTGAAAAGAACATACATGCAATGAAACCAGCTGTGGTTTGTGAAAAGAACACACATGCAATCACACTGGTGGATCCATATGTGGTTTGTGCAAAGAACAGACATGCAATGACACTAGCTTTGGTTAATGAAAAGAACAAACATGCAATGACCCTAATGGATCCATATGTGGTATATGAAAAGAACACACATGCAATGACTCTAGCTGTGGTTAATGAAAAGAACACACATGCAATGACACTAGCTGTAGTTAATGAAAAGAACAAACATGCAATGACCCTAATGGATCCATATGTGCTTTGTGAGAAGAACTCACATGCAATGACTCTAGCTGTGGTTTGTGAAAAGAACACACATCCAATGACACTAGTGGATCCATATGTGGTTTGTGGAAATAACATACATGCAATGACACTAGTTGTGGTTAATGAAAAGAACACACATGCAATCACACTGGTGGATCCATATGTGGTTTGTGAAAAGAAGACATATGCAATGACTCTAGTTGTGGTTAATGAAAAGAACACACATGCAATGACACTAGTGGATCCATATGTTGTTTATGGAAAGAACAGACATGCAATGACTCTGGCTGTGGTTAATGAAAAGAACAGACATGCAATGACTCTGATGGATCCATATGTGGTTTGCGAAAAGAACACACATGCAATCAACTCTGGTGGATCCATATGTGGTTTGTGAGAAGAACACACATCTAATGACACATGTGAATCCATGTGTGGTTTGTGAGAAGAACAAACATGCAATGAATCTATATTTGGTTTGTGAAAAGAACACACATCGAGTGAGACAGGTGGATCCATATGTGGTTTGTGGAAAGAACATACATGCAATGACACTAGCTGTGGTTTGCGAAAAGAACACACATGCAATCACATTGGTGGATCCATATGTAGTTTGTGGAAAGAATAGACAGGCACTGACTCTAGCTATGGTTAATGAAAAGAGCACACATGCAATGACACTGGTGGATCCATGTGTTGTTTGCAGTAAGAACAGACATGCAATGACTCTAGTTGTGGTTAATGAAAAGAACAGACATGCAATGAACTCTGGTGGATCCATGTGTGGTTTGTGAGAAGAACACACATGCAATGACTCTAGCTATGGTTTGTGAAAAGAACACACATCCAGTGACACTTGTGGATCCATATGTGGTTTATGGAATGAATATACATGTAATGACACTAGTTGTGGTTAATGAAAATAACACACATGCTATCACATTGGTGGATCCATATGTGGTTTGTGAAAAGAACACACATGAAATGACTCTAGTTGTAGTTAATGAAAAGAACACACATGCAATGAAAATGGTGGATCCATATGTGGTTTGTGAAAAGAACACACATGCAATGACTCTTGCTGTGGTTAATGAAAAGAACACACATGCAATAAACTCTGGTGGATCCATGTGTGGTTTGTGAGAAGAACACACATGCAATGACTCTAGCTATGGTTAATGAAAAGAACACACATGCAATGACACTGGTGGATCCTTATGTGGTTCGTGAAAAGAACAGACATGCAATGACACAAGCTGTGGTTAATGAAAAGAAAACACATGCAATCACACTGGTGGATCCATATGTAGTTTGTGAAAAGAATATACATGCAATGACTCAGCTGTCGTTAATGAAAAGAACACACATGCAATGACACTGATGGATCCATATGTTGTTTGTGGAAAGCACACACATGCAATGACTCTAGCTGTGGTTTGCGAAAAGAACACACATCCAATGACACTAGTGGATTTATATCTGGTTTGTGGAAAGAACAGACATGCAATGACACTAGTCATGGTTTGTGAAACAAACACACATGCGATCTCACTGGTGGATCGATATGTGGTTTGTGAGAAGAACATACATGCAATGAACTAGTGTGGATCCATATGTGGTTTGTGAGAAGAACACACATGCAATGACACTGGTGGATCCATATGTGGTTTGTGAAAAGAACAGACATGCAATGACACTAGTTGTGGTTTGTGAAAAAGAACACAAATGCAATCACACTGGTGGATCCATATGTGGTTTGTGGAAAGAACAGACATGCAATGACACTAGCTGTGGTTAATGAAAAGAATAGACATGCAATGACCCTGATGGATCCATATGTGGTTTCTGAAAAGAACACACATGCAATGACTCTAGCTATGGTTAATGAAAAAGATACCACATGCAATGGCTCTAGATATGGTTTGTGAAAAGAACACACATCCAGTGACACTGGTGGATCCATATGTGGTTTGTGAAAAGAACACACATGCATTGACACTAGCTATGGTTAATGAAAACAACACACATGCAATCACACTGGTGAATCTATATCTGGTTTGTGAAAACAAACAGACATGCAATGACTCTAGCTGTGGTTAATGAGACGAACACACATGCAATCACACTGGTGGATCCTTGTGTGGTTTGTGGAAAGAACAGACATGCAATGACTGTAGCTTTGGTTTGTGAAAAGAACTCACATGCATTGAACTCTGGTAGGTCCATGTGTGGTTTGTGAAAAGAACACACATGCAATGACACTAGCTGTGGTTTGTGAAAAGAACATACATCCAGTGACACTAGTGGATCCATATGTGGTTTGTGGAAAGAACATACATGCAATGACACTAGATGTGGTTAATGAAAAGAACACACATGCAATCACACTAGTGGATCCATATGTGGTTTTTGAGAAGAACAAACATGCAATGACACTAGCTTGTGTTTGTGAAAATAACACACATGTAATCACACTGGTGGATCCATATGTGGTTTTTGGAAAGAAGAGACATGCAATGACACTTGCTATGGTTAATGAAAAGATAAGACTTGCAATGATCCTGATGGATCCATATGTGGTTTGTGAAAAGAACACTCATGCAATGACTCTAGCCGTGGTTAATGAAAAGAACACACATGCAATGAACTCTGGTGGATCCATGTGTGGTTTCTGAGAAGAACACAGATGCAATGACTCTAGCTATGGTTAATGAAAAGAACACACATGCAGTGACACTGGCTGATCCGTGTGTGGTTTCTGAGAAGAACATACATGCAATGAACTCTAGTGGATCCATATGTGGTTTTTGAGAAGAACACACATGCAATGACACTGGTGGATCAATATGTGGTTTGCGGAAAAAAACACACATTTCAATGACACTGGTAGATCCATATGTGGTTTGGGGAAAGAACACATATGCAATGACAGTCGATGTGGTTAATGAAAAGAACAGACATGCAATGACTCTGATGGATCCATATCTGGTTTGTGAAAAGAACACACATGCAATGACTCTAGCTGTGGTTAATGAAAAGAACACACATGCAATGAAGTCTAGTGGATCCACATGTGGTTTGTGAAAAGAACACAAATGCAATGAACACTGGTGGATCCATATGTGGTTTGTGAGAAGAACACACATCCAATGACACTGGTAGATCCATGTGTGGTTTGTGAAAAGAACAGACATACAATGACTCTAGCTATGGTTTGTGAAAAGTACACACATGCAATGACACTGGTGGTTCCATATGTGGTTTGTGAAAAGAACACATGCAATTGCACTAGCTGTGGTTTGGGAAAAGAACACAAATGCAATCACAGTAGTGAATTCATATGTGGTTTGTGGAAATAACAGACATGCAATGACAGTAGATATGGTTAATGAAAAGAATAGACATGCAATGACCCTGATGGATCCATATGTGGTTTGTGAAAAGAACACACATGCAATGACTCTAGCTGTGGTTAATGAAAAGAACACACATGGAATGAACTCTGGTGGATCCATGTGTGTTTCTGAGAAGAACACACATGCAATGACTCTAGATGTGGTTTGTGAAAAGAAGAAACATCTAGTGACACTGGTGGATCCATATGTCGTTTATGGAAAGAACATACATGCAATGACACTAGCTATGGATTGTGAAAAGAACACACATGCAATCACACTGGTGGATCCATATGTGGTTTGTGGAAAGAATAGACATGCAATGACTCTAGCTGTTATTAATGAAAAGAACACACATGCGATGATACTGGTGGATCTATATGTTGTTTGTGGAAAGAACATACATGCAATGACTCTAGTTGTGGTTAATGAAAAGAACAGACATGTAATGACTCTGATGGATCCATATGTGGTTTGTGAAAAGAACAGACATGATATGAACTCTAGTGGATCCATATGTGGTTTGTGAGAAAAACACACATCCAATGACACTGGTAGGTCCATGTGTGGTTTGTGAAAAGAACAGACATGCAATGACTCTAGCTATGGTTTGTGAAAAGTACACACATGCAATGACACTGGTGGATCCATATGTCATTTGTGAAAAGAACAGACATGCAATGGCACTAGGTGTGGTTTGTGAAAAGAACACACATGCAATCACACTGGTGGATCCATATCTGGTTTGTGGAAAGAACAAACATGCAATGACACTAGATGTGGTTAATGAAAAGAACAAATATTGAATGAACCTCATGGATCCATATGTGGTTTGTGAAAAGAACACACACGCAAAGATTCTAGCTGTGGTTAACGAAAATAACATGCATGCAATGAACTCTGGTGGATCCATGGGTGGTTTGTGAGAAGAACACACATGCAATGAATCTAGCTATGGTTAATGAAAAGAACACACATGCAATCACACTGGTGGATCCATATGTGGTTTGTGAAAATAACAGACATGCAATGACTCTAGCTGTGGTCAATGAAAAGAACAGACATGCAATGACACTGGTGGATCCATATGTTGTTTGTGGAAAGAACAGAGTTGCAATGATTCTAGTTATGGTTAATGAAAAGAACAGAAATGCAATGACTCTAATGGATCCATATGTGGTTTGTGAACAGAACACACATGCAATAAACTCTGGTGGATCCATATGTGGTTTGTGAGAAGAATACACATCCAATGACATAGGTAGATCCATGTGTGGTTTGTCAAAAGAACAGACATGCAATGAGTCTAGATGTGGTTTGTGGAAAGTACACACATGCAATGACACTGGTATATCCATACGTGGTTTGTGAACAGAACATACATGCAATGGCACTAGTTGTGGTTTGTGAAAAGAACACACATCCAGTGACACTAGTGGATCCATATGTGGTTTGTGGAAAGAACATACATGCAATGACACTAGATGTGGTTAATGAAAAGAACACACATGCAATCGCACTAGTGGATCCATATGTGGTTTGTGAGAAGATATTACATGCAATGACACTAGTTGTGGTTTGTGAAAATAACGCACATGCAATCACACTGGTTGATCCATATGTGGTTTTTGTAAAGAACAGACATGCAATGACACTTGCTGTGGTTAATGAAAAGATAAGACATGCAATGACCCTGATGGATCCATATGTGGTTTGTGAAAAGAACACACATGCAATGACTCTAGCCATGGTTAATGAAAAGAACACACATGCAATGAACTATGGTGAATGCATGTGTGTTTTCTGAGAACAACACACATGCAATGACTCTAGCTATGGTTAATGAAAAGAACACACATGCAATGACACTGGTTGATCCTTATGTGGTTTCTGAGAAGAACAGACATGCAATGAACTCTGGTGGATCCATACGTGGTTTGTGAGAAGAACACACATGCAATGACACTGGTGGATCAATATGTGGTTTGCGGCAAAAAACACTTTTCAATGACACTGTTGGATCCATATGTGGTTTGTGGAAAGAACACAGATGCAGTGACAATCGATGTGGTTAATGAAAAGAACAGATATGCAATGACTCTGATGGATCCATATGTGGTTCGTGAAAAGAACACACATGCAATGACTCTAGCTGTGGTTAATGAAAAGAACACACATGCAATGAACTCTGGTGGATCCATATGTGGTTTGTCAAAAGAACACAAATGCAATCAACTCTGGTGGATCCATATGTGGTTTGTGAGAAGAACACACATCCAATGACACTGGTAGATCCATGTGTGGTTTGTGAAAAGAACAGACATGCAATGACTCTAGCTGTGGTTTGTGAAAAGTACACACATGCAATGACACTGGTGGATCCATATGTGGTTTGTGAAAAGAACATACATACAATGACACTAGCTGTGGTTTGTGAAAAGAACAGAAATGCAATCACACTAATGGATCCATATGTGGTTTGTGGAAAGAACATACATGTAATGACACTAGCTGTGGTTAATGAAAAGAACAGACATGCAATGACTCTAGCTGTGGTTTGTGAAAAGTACACACATGCAATGACCCTAATGGATCCATATGTGGTTTGTGAAAAGAACACTCATGCAATGACTCTAGCTGTGGTTAATGAAAAGAACACACATGCAATGAACTATGGTGGATCCATGTGTGGTTTCTAAGAAGAACACACAGGAAATGACTCTAGCTATGGTTTGTGAAAAGAACAAACATCTAGTGACATTGGTGGATCCATATGTGGTTTGTGGAAAGAACATACATGCAATGACACTAGCTTCGGATTGTGAAAAGAACACACATGCAATCACACTGGTGGATCCATATGTGGTTTGTGGAAAGAATAGACATGCAATGACTCTAGCTGTGGTTAATGAAAAGAACACACATGCAATGACACTGGTGGTTCCATATGTTGTTTGCGGAAAGAACAGACATGCAATGACTCTAGATGTGGTTAATGAAAAGAAGAAATATGCAATGAACCTGATGGATCCATATGTGGTTTGTGAAAAGAACACACATGCAAAGATTATAGCTGTGGTTAACAAAAATAACACACATGCAATGAACTCTGGTGGATCCATGGGTGGTTTGTGAGAAGAACACACATGCAATGACTCTAGCTATGGTTTGTGAAAAGAAAACACATATAGTGACACTGGTGGATCCATATGTGTTTCATGAAAAGAACGAACATGTAGTGACACTGGCTGTGGTTAATGAAAATAACACACATGCAATCACACTGGTGGATCCATATATCGTTTGTGAAAAGAATAGACATGCAATGACACTAGCTATGGTTAATGTGAAAGTACACTCACGCAATCACACTGGTGGATCCATGTGTGGTTTGTGGAAAGAACGCACATGCAATGACTCTAGCTATGGTTTGTGAAAAGAACACACATGGAATGAACTCTGGTGGATCCATGTGTGGTTTGTGAGAAGAACACACATGCAATGATGTCATCAGACTGAGGACAACTACGCCATGAGGGGGTCCTCGAGGCGTGCGGGAGAGAGGGGTGTGAGACGTACGATGTTCTGGGATGGTGAGCACACAAGTATACCCAGGTTCAAATCCGCCGGCTTTGGACGGACCCTACTCCTGCTAGCAATCCAGTAATACGGTAGAGCCGGAATATGGGTTACAAGGGTTTCGCCTGTGCGATGTGAGATTGTATACTATTGAGGTTATGCCCTAAAGGCTCTCCCTAGGACGGCTTATATAGATATCCGGCCTAGGGTTTACATGAGATATCAATACGGCTACGACTAAGAGTTGGTTACAGAGTACATCTTGAACTACAAGTAACATTATGGGCCTAAGTCGGTAAGTCTTCTAGGCCTTCCCGTAGTCGGATTGGACTCTGTCTTCTCTCTCTAACTGGGTCGCCCATGAAGCAAATCTCTAACCCGAAGTGGGCCACCCTGGTCAGTGAGGAACTGTGAGGATACCCGGAAAGTATATCCCCAACAGTAGCCCCCGGAGGCCTCCAAGATCCAAAGTCGGATTTCATCATCGTCTAGCCTGATCTTCGGCTTGCAGAATCTTGAAGGGTTCCTGAAACTTCACAACAAAAAATACGATCCGGGTCTTACAAGTAAGTCGGACCTTGCAATTGGTTACTCGGATTTTCTAGCTCGCCTTTAAACTAAGCCGGAACTTGGTCTCTAACGCCACCTGACACAAGCATGGTCAGGTCATGTCATCTGACAGACGTTCCGTTAGTACGACCGTTTGGTGGGTCCACGGTTCGCGGAACCGAGGCGCCGTTTCAATGCGTGCATGGAGATCGAGGCGACGCAATCATCGCGCGGGCCCTTCCCAGTTCTTTCCATGACGCGTGGCGGTTACACTGTAGGGTTTGCATGAATCTTGGCGCAGGTAGGTGAATATAAGTGGTTTAGATTTCTTCTTCTCCTCCCCACCAGTCCTTTGTCGTTCCTTCCTTCCCAATCCTCCTGCGCGCCCAGAGCCTCCTCGTCCTCCTCCCAAAGAGCTCCTAGTGCGGCCACTTTAAGGTCACCTTTTCCACCGGAGAAAAAATGGCTTCATCCTCTTCTTCCTCTTTGGCGGCGGCGGCATCGGTGGAAGCACCTGCGGAGAAGGAGAGCTTCCGAGGAATCTGGATCCCCTCCGCCCTCGACGAGGACGGCCTCAAAAACATGGAGAAGGAGGGGCTTCTCGCCGCCGGCGACTGGCGGACCGGCTTCGGCGAAACCATCACCAATCCGCGCGAGGGCGAGCGCGTCCACTTCGGCACCCATCTGGACTGAGGTTTGTCCTTTCCTCCCTCGGAGTTCTTCTCCGAGGTGATTGACCACTATGGAGTTCAACTCCATAATATTCCTCCCAATTCTCTTCTAGAAATGAGCGCATATGTTGCGCTTTGCGAGGGCTTTCTCGGCATTAGGCCGAGTTGCTTCTATTCCGGTACTATTTCCATGTCCGGAGAAATTCCATTACTGCGGGTGTTCCTTATATCACCGGTACCATTAGTTTTGCTATTAGACGAGACCGGGCATATCCCAAAATTTCTGCCAGTGACTCGGTCAAACAATGGCCAGCCACCTTTTTCTACCATAGGGATATTCCGGCTCCTGGCAAAGCTACTACTTTGCCGGCTTTTGTCGACGGAGCCGCCACAGCCCAGCCTTCCTGGGACGAGGCTGCTCCGACTCTCACCGATGATCTGATCCTCGCTAAGAGGCGGATCGAATATCTTATCAAGCATAAGGGTCTGAAGGGATCCGACTTGGTCCAATGCTGGGTCTCACGTCGGATCCAGCCACTTCAGTACCACGGGGATAGACTGATGCACTCTATCACGTCTTCCAAAAAAGACTCTCTCCGCATCAGCCCCAAAGCCTACACCGCCCAAGGTTACATAAGCCAGATCAAGTGGCTGATCAAGGAGCGGATCGAGAGGAAAATTCCGGAGGTTTCTATGGATATGCACACGGCGGAAAACCCCGTGGTAGCGGTAAGCTTCCATCAGTACACCTTTTACGTGTTTCAATCTTTAAACTATATACCGCAATGCTGATATGCTTTCCTGTTTTCAGCTTGCTGACCTCCTCGAGTCAGAGCTTGCTCCACTCGAAGGATATCCTCCTGAGTTTTCTCAGGAGACTGAAGTGGTCCCATTGCCGGACCTTGCGCTCAAGAAGCGCAAAGCTCTGACTGTGACTGTTGGCACAAAGGAAGTGCCTGTTGTGAAGAGGTAACTTTCATTCACAATTTCTTCCTTTGTACCTTTCTCAAATTTCTTTCTGAGATGTAATGTTTCCGACTCTACTACATTCTCAGAGCAAAGCCTCTCATCAGGGTAAGGGGAAAGGGATTCCTGCGAAGCCCCTGCGACAGACGAAGCTTACCGTAGCTTCCCCTGCCACGGCTCCTCCAACTCCTGCCCCTCAACCTTCTACAACACCGGTGATTACTCCTTCTCCGGTTGTTGTAGAAGATCCAGCTCCTCCAACGGTGCCTGTGATCCTTGGGTCACATACTGACGTCACAATTGGTGCGTCAGCTCAAGATAAGGGTGAACCCTCTTCGGGTAATGATCCCTCGGCTGAAGTCTTTGCCGAAAACCTCCTCAGCAACCCCGAACTTGCCAAGTTTGGCCTATCCCGGAAATCTGTAGAGGAGATCCAGTGGCTGGCCAAGCAAGTCCTGGACAAAAGCCATCTATCCCCCGAAGAGGAAGCGCAAGAAGCAGGGGACGTCAAGTTCTCTGACCTTCTCGCTCAAGTCCGCCTTCGCGACGAGAGGATCAGGACTGGCGAGCTTCCAACATCCCTAGTAATTCCTCTTACCCTCGCCGAAAAGGTGGCAGCTAAAGTGAATGCGGGGTTAGACAAACTCACCCACGAGCAATATGTAAGTCGGAATTCCAACTCTTGTTTTTTGCCTTATGTTATATCATATCCTCTAGCCCCCAAGCATGAAGTAGGATATAAAAATACGGGTTGATGCTTTCATTAGGATGCCACAGAACGAACTAGTGTAGCCCCCAAGGCTCGTGCTGATATTTAGCAAAAAATATTAGCCCGAGTCTTAAGTAGCTTTCTGACTTTGGGTATTCTGACTTACAGAAAGTATGTTCCTATAACCAGGAATTATTAACCAATGTCTGTGATAAGCGGAGAGAGATCAAAGCTCTCCGGCTTAAAAATGCTGAGCTCAAGGTAGCCAAGGATGAAGCCGAAGGTAAACATTTCGAGATTCAAACCTTGTCTTTTGCTTTTTCAATGTTGAATTTTTCTGAACTGTTGTTCTTTTTGACTTTCAGCGTTGGTGAAACAATCCATCGCTATGATTGAAGAGGCCGAGAACCTCAAGACCCTAGTGGTGGAGAACAAGGGACTTCGCCAAGAGCTGGATAAGCTCAAGGCGGATCATGAAAGGAGCACAACTCAAGTCCTTGAATCCTCCTCCATGGCACTGAAGAGCGCGATCTCAAGATTGCCGCTCAAGATAAAGTTATCTCGGTCCTCAAGAATGAGCTTGGCAGAGAGAAAGATCTCTCCGAAGCGCTCCGAGCTGAACTCCAGAGTCTCCGGGAGGAGAAGACCAAGATTGACGATGTCATTCTTGGTACGTTCCATCTGTCTGATTTATCATTTCTTCGACTTTCATCAATGTCGGATTTTCATTGACTTGTTTTGTGTATAGGTCCTCTAAACTTGACGGACTCCTCCTCGTGCGAGCCTCGCACTCACCGGCTTACCCAAGTCGGTGATCTTCTTCATGACTACCGCCAGTCCCTTGAGGACATTGGCGAGTCTCTCGGGATTCCGGACATGCCAAGCATGTCGGACTTCCAAGTGCGGGAGAAGGCCAAGGAGATGCCGTAGCTCGTTCGGGACTGGACCATGTCCTACGCGCGGACTGCTGCGCAGAATGCTCTCACCATGGTTATGAGCCATCATGGAAACATGGAGATATGGCAAGTGACCAGAGGGTACTACAAAGTAGACGAAGACGACCAGGAGCAAGACCTTCAAGCCATCATGCACTCCTGCGCCGGATATGGGTGCCACATAGCTGACCTGACCAGCTACGAGATCCCCTTCTTCACCCACGTGGATACTCCGCCACCTCCTCCAGAAGAAACCGAAGAAGTTTCCGACAATGAACGGACCACCTCGGATCCGGACATCTCCGAATGATATCAAGGCGGAGTAACCAACTAGCCGGCAGCTCCTTCATCTCCTCCTGCATCATAGACCACAAACTTATGCATTATTCTGTGAAAGAACATGATGCGCTTGTAAATATTAAGTACTATGACTTTTGCTAGTGCTAAGTTTTTTGTCTATTCAGCACTTTTGTCTTAGATTTTTTGCGTGCCTAAAATGTTTTCATAAGCACTTAGAATTTTCCGCCTCTACTTATCGTTTATCTGGCTTTTCGCCTTGTCCCTTTCGTGAGCCGGCTAAACCTTCAGCCGAAAACTTTGCCGAGAAATGGAGCTCAATTGCTAAACCAGTTTAAACTCGGAAACAAAGCCGGCTTCCAGTACCAACAATTCACTACTCGGAAGATACCCGCATCCAGCAATCAGACAAATAACCCAAGTAAAGACTAGAATTTTTTTAGAGGTATACCCGAAGGTAGCAGTTTTAGAATCGGAAATCTAAACCAGAACGAACATGAGCATAAAGTACTTTCAAGCATTCTGGGATTTTCGACTATGACATGATCATTCGGAAATAAGATGGTAAAAACTTCTTAGAAAAAACTTGAGGCAACCAAAACTTTTATTTCTCATAGAACATGTACATATATATGATTACAAAAAAGGATAAACTAAGAATAAAAGGGACGTAGCTGAGCAAGATTCCATGGTCTGTCTAACTCATCCGGATTTGTACTGCCTCCAGCTCTCTTTCTCTTCTTAGTAGCAGGTCTTTCTTTGACTGGCCTCATGTCAGTTAAGTAGTACGACCCATTGTGCAATACTCGATTAACTAAAAAGGGCCCTTCCCATACTGGGGAAAGTTTTTGCTTTCTTTGTTGCACAAGCCGGAGAACCAAATCACCTTTATTGAAAGATCTAGTTCAGACTCTTAGGCTATGATACTTGCGTAACTTCTGCTGATAGGCTGTAGATCTCATTTCAGCAATGACGCGAACTTCTTCGACTAAGTCGAGATCATTTTATCGAGAAATCTCGGCATCCTCCTCGATATATGCGGCCACTCTAGGAGAATTATGAATTAAATCACTAGGAAGAACTGCTTCTACGCCATAGACCAAGAAGAAAGGTGTATATCCTGTTGACCTGTTCGTAGTTGTTCGTAAACTCGAAATTACAGAGGGTAGTTCCTCTGCCCAAGCCCCCGCAACACGTTTTAGTGGTGCTTCGAGTCTTGGTTTCAAGCCTTGTAGAATTAAACCATTTGCTCTTTTGACTTGTCCGTTAGCCTGTGGATGTGCGACTGACGCAATGTCAAGCCGGATATTTTGCTCGTCGCAGAATTCAGCCAACTCTCCCATGGAAAAATTACTCCCGTTGTCCGTGATAATGCTATGTGGATAACCATACCGGATTATAACATCCTCGACAAATCTTTTGGCTGTTGCTCCATCACAACTAGTAATAGGTTTAGCCTCGATCCATTTCGTGAATTTATCCACCATCACTAAGAGGTGAGTAAATCCACTTGGAGCTCGTTTAAAAGGTCCTACCATATCAAGCCCCCAGACCGCAAAAGGCCATGTTATAGGTACTGTTCGCAGCTGATCAGCCGGAACATGAGCTTGCTTGGCGTACTTTTGGAGGCCTTTGCATGTCTTGACTAATCGTTCGGCATCTGCCTGAGCTGTAAGCCAGAAAAATCCATGTCGAAAAGCTTTTGCCACTAAAGATTTGGCTGCAGCGTGGTGACCACACTCGCCTTCGTGGATTTCTGTTAAGATTTCCACTCCTTCCGGAGATACACAGCGCTGAAAAACCCCAGAAACACTCCGTTTATGGAGCTCACCTCTAACAATAGTATAGGCTTTTGCTCGTCGGATAATCTGCCGGCTCAGCACCTCGTCCTCGGGTAATTTGGCATCTACCAAGTAATCGAGGTAGGGTTGAGTCCAGCTAGGAATTATAGCCATAACTGCTATTAAAGGCGAGTCGGATTTGGTCGGATATTCCTCATCTACTCCCTTTATCGAGGGAACTTTGAGGTGTTCTAAAAATGCGCCATCCGGAACCTCTTTCCGTGCAGAGCCTATTCGAGATACTGCATCTACTTCCTCGTTTTCTGCTCGAGGGATGTGTTGAACTTCAAACCCTTCGAACAATTTAGATAGATCATCCACGATAGCTTTATATGCTGCCATGTGCTTATTTGCATTACAAATATCCGAGACTTGCTGAGCAACAAGATCCGAATCTCCGTAACACATCAAACGTCGGATGCCAATATCCTTAGCAATCCGGATTCCATGCATCAGTGCTTCATACTCGGCAATGTTGTTTGTCGCTATGAAGTGGATCTGCAACACGTATAAAAGTTTATCTCCTTGGGGTGATTTGAGCACCACGCTAGCCCCCGAGCCCCCTCGAGCCTTAGACCCGTCGAAAAAGAGGGTCCAATATTCCGACTCAAGGAGGACCATGTTCTCCTTGGTCTCTGTCCAATCAGCGACAAAGTCAACAAGGATCTAGGATTTGATTGCTGTCCGGTGTTTGCACTCAATATCAAAAGCTGCAAGCTCTATACCCCATTTGGCGACGCGTCCTGTGGCATCGCTATTGTTGATTATATCTCTCATGGGAGCTTTGCTCACCACGGTAATTGGATGCTCCTGAAAATAGTGTCGTAACTTACGAGATGCTAGGAAAACACCATAAGCCAACTATTGATAGTGCGGATACCGCTGTTTTGATTCTGTCAGGACCTCGCTGACAAAGTATGTCGGACGCTGCACCAGGTTCTCCTGATTTTCTTCTGGTCTCTATACCACCATAACTATACTGATAGCCTTATTTGTCATAGCAATGTAAAGCAACATCGGTTCCTGAGGTTCCAGCGCTGCAAGGATAGGAGCAGATGAGAGTACTTTCTTCAGGTCTTGTAGTGCAGCTTTAGCATCGTCAGTCCAGAAAAAATCCTTGGTCTTCTTCAGGAGTTTGTATAATGGTGCGGCTCTTTCACCAAGCCGGCTTACAAATCGACTGACCGTAGCAATGCAGCCAGTTAATCTTTGTACGTCCTTCAGGCGAGTTGGCCTGGAAATATTGAGAATAGCCTTGATCTTGTCGCGGTTCACCTCTATACCTCTTTGAGATACGATAAAACCTAACAATTTTCCGGCTGGTATGCCAAAGAAACATTTCTTCGGGTTAAGCATGATGTTGTATTTTCGTAAATTGGCGAACGTCTCCTCCAAGTCAGAAATCAATGTTTCCTTCTTTTTGGACATGACCGCGATATCATCCACGTATGCATGTACATTGCGTCCGAGTTGATCGTGGAGGGAACGCTGCTTCGTGCGCTGGTACGTAGCTCCTGCGTTCTTCAGCCCAAAGGGCATCGTAACATAACAGAAGGTTCCGAAGGGGGTTATGAATGAAGTTTCGATTTTGTCAGATTCCTTCATCCGGATTTGGTGATAACCGGAATATGCGTCGAGAAAACAGAGGAGTTCTGAGTCTGCCGTAGAATCGATAACTTGATCAATTCTAGGCAGAGCGAATGGATCTTTTGGACAAGCCTTGTTCAAGGTAGTATAATCAACACACTTCCTTAAATCATTGGTGTCCTTTTTAGGGACCATTACAGGGTTGGCCGACCAATCAGTATGGATGACCTCTTCTATGAATCTGGCTAACTCGAGCCGTGCTAGTTCCTTAGCTATTGCCTTACGCTTTTCATCACCAAATCATCGTAAGGACTGTTTGACGGGTTTAGCATTCGGGTTTACATTTAGAGAGTGCTCGGCAAGTTCCCTAGGTACTCCGGTCATGTCAGATGGCTGCCATGCGAAGATATCTTGATTTTCTTGGAGGAACTTGACGAGCGTGCTTTCCTATGCGCTACTTAGGCCTATGACTACCTGGGTCACCTTGGAGGGGTCATCATCCTTCAACGGCGTCGTCTTCGTCTCTTCTCATGCCTTGAACTCCGGATTTGGCTTTGTTACCTCCTTCTTCATCGCGGGCATCTCGGACGGATCTATGCTCTTCTTGATCTCCTGGTACTCCTGGGCGTGCAGCACGGCTTCAGAAAAGGCGGCATTTCCATCCTCGCACTCTCGCGCCTTCTTCGGGTCTTCCCTGATGGTGATCACGCCGTTGGGCCCTGGAATATTCATCATATTGTAAATGTAACACGGACGAGCCATAAAAGCCCAGTAAGCCGGACGTCCGAATATAGCGTGGTATGCGCTCTTGAACGGGACCACTTCGAAGGAAAGTGCCTCCGTCCGATAATTCTTTGGTGTTCCAAAAGTAAGATCCAAAGTGATCTCTCTCAGGGAATTAGCTTGTCTTCCTGGGACAACTCCGTGAAAGATCACAGAGCTATGGTTCAGCTGTGTTTCCGAGATCTTCATCCGGCGTAGCGTTTCGACATAGAGAATATTGATGCTGCTACCACCATCCATGAGGGTCTTGGAGAAACCATAACTGTCAATAAGTGGATTGACGATTAAGGCGTATTTGCCTCGCCTGTGTAGCTTAGGCGGGTGATTAGCGCAGTCAAACGTTATTGCCACTTCCGACCTGTCCAGATACTGAGGGACAGCCGGAACTATTGCGTTGAGCTCGTGGAGAACTGCTTTCTTGACCTTTGTTGTTTGAGATCCGAGGAAGGTGACGTAAGTGTCCTTCTTGGTGGGAAAAGTTTTCTTCCCTTCCGACTTGGGATTTGAAGCATCGGCTTCCTCCATGTCGGAATCTTCCTTGGTCTCTTTGTCCTTTTCGGGATTTTTCTTTCCCTTCTTCCGCTTAGCTTTGTAGCCCGCAGTATCATCTCTCTTGATGTCGTTGTTAAAACGACATTTAGCGTTGGTGTGGGACGAGCCCCCATTGGCATCCAAGTGATGCACACATGGGTTATTGGCGATGTCGGCCCAAGTGTAGGTTTTTCCTGGTTGTTGTTCTCCTCTACCTTGGACCCTTGATGTCCCACGGCCACGGCCGCGGCCTCCGCCACGTCCTCCTCGTTCTCAGGACCCGGAAACAGTAGTGACTACTGCCGTCTCCGTGTTGGGTTTTTCTTCCAAGGTATTTTTGCGTTTCTGAGCTTGTTGCTTTGGTTGTTTTGCCGACTGAGGCACAGCTAGGACATTGAGTAATCCCTCTGCGTCATCGTCAGCATCTGCATACTTGCTCGCTGTTTCTATCATCTCTCCCAGATCAGTAACCTTGTCACACTTCAAGCGATGGCGCAATAAACAAATTGGGAGACCTCCAATGAAAGCTTCAATCGCAGTTTGATCATTTACTCCCTCGCAGGAGTTCTTGGTGTCAATCCATCATCCAGATAATCCCGGCAAGTTTCTCCGGCTTTCTGGGTGCAATGTTGTAGGTCTCCAACTGTACAGGGCCTCCGATATGTGCCTTCGAAATTCCGAAAGAACGCACTTTGTAAGTCATACCAGTTGTGGATGGTGTTCGCCGGAAGTTCATTGAGCCATGATCGTGTCGTCTTCCGCAACATAAGTGGGAGATATCGGTTTGCGACCAGGCTGTTTCCACCTTTGGCGATGCAGCAAGCTTGGAAGAAATCCTGTAACCAGGTGTCTAGCCGAGCAATGCCGTCGTAGGCTTGGATATGTCTTGAGATAGCAAATCCTTCCGGGAATTTTGTAGCTCTGATGCGTGGTCCGAAGCACTTTGGGCCCACGTACACGTCATCATTTTCATAGCGCCGAGCCTCTATGTTGGTGTTGATCCTGTGCCTTGCGTCGTTCGGGGATAGGGATCGTCCCGAATATCGGCTGTGGCTGCGGTGCCTTGGAGCCGGACTTCGGCTTCTGCCACCACCTCCTCCGCCACGCCATTCTCCTTGACCTCCTTGGGGGCTGTTGTGATAACTATGTTGTGGAGAGGGTGGTGCAGCTGGGTTGTTTCCGGATGATCGCCGGCCTCCGTCCAGAGCATCACTACTCTGGTTCCGGGGAGGTTCTTGACTATGACGAGCCCCCTGCCAGCTTGTGCCAGCGTGGTTTCTGTCGTTCCTTCGTCCGTCGTTCCTACCATGGTGAGGCTCAGCCGGACGGTTTTCGTGTCTAGGAGGTGGCATTTTCTGACGATCCTCCTCCCGACGTTTTTCTTTATCTTCTCCTTTTCGGGGAGGATTCCTCGGAATCAGTGCAGCGATCGCGTCTTTCTCGGCTGCTGGAGCTACGTTGCTCCAGTTATGTGTAGTTCTGCGGTGCTGCCCGACGATCCGGTTCTTGAATAATTGTCTTCCCTGCATTCGGGGTGACGATGTTGCGCCTGATCGTAGTGGGATCTTACGTCAGCCCATGCCGGATCTGTGCCACATTGGTCGGAATCCGAGACCAGTTTTTGGCTTCCAGACAGGGCGACTTTTTGCTGCTCTAGTCCCTTATTGAGTAGCTTGATACCCAAATGTATCTCCTCTGGTCCTGGATTAGCCGATAGAATTTCGCGAGCTGCCACGGTGTTTTGCACTGGTGTTGGGTAAACCCAATCTTCGTTGCTATCCTTCCGTGGCTTCCCCATCTCATCTCCAAAAAGGACGGCACAGACACGTGGGAATTGGTTTTCATCTATGTGACGCTTCCGTGTCTTCTGATGTAGACGGGACATGTACTCCTTGTTTGACATGCACTTCTTCTCCACCTCGATGTTTTTGGCTTCATCAAGGAGTTGTTGATGGCGCGCTTCTAGGGCCTAGGCTCTTTCGTCCAGCTCATCTGCAGTAAGTTCTGCAGCTGTAGGGATAGGTGTGGTTAATGCGACATCGATGATTTTACGCGCACCTTCAGTGATCACGTGTCCATCCACCGATGCTTCTTTCTTTGGCTCATCTGGGATTAGTGCTCCATCCGAGTCTTCCTCGTATTCCTCGGCAATCACCTCCTCTGCCAGAGGGTCTTTTACCGGGGTCTTGTTTTTCTTGTTCTTCTTCTTTTCCTTCTTGGCAGCGCCGGTAGCATAGACGGCTTTGGGTCCGTTTCCCGGAGTCAAGCTCTGATCGGTACTTTCGGATATTTGGACTTCGGGATTGTCTCCGACGTCCATGTCATCCTGCGTTTCGGGAGAGTGTTCCCCGGATCCTTCATCCATGGCTTCTGCATCCTCTTCAGCTTTGGAGTTGTATTCCTCTTCATATTCCGCGGAGAACTTTCGGAAATCTGCCGACGTCATGGATTCATCCGAGGATGCGGGAACGTCGGCGTTTGTTCCAATTGCCTCCAGCACCAAGTCGGTGTTTTCTCCACCGTTGGCAGAGCCGGATCCGGATCCAACATATCCGACGAAGTGCGATGCGTGCTTCCTGAGGTACCTATGGCTTTCGCGATCAGCCATATCGAAACTTTCAATGGTTTCGAGGATTGCATCTGCGCTAGCGCCTTGTAGTATCATACATCTTAGTGTGTACCTCAGGAAAGACCTATCTGTCCCGACATCGTCAGAGTCGGAATTAGTGTCGTTGATGTGCTCCTCCTGGATTTCGACTTCCATGGGTGGGTCGATCTGGGATCCGGCTTCTCCAGGGAGATCCACTCCAGATTTGACTTGGACCGTGTGGTCTTCTTCAGGCTCAGATTTCTCCACTATCTCCGCAATATGTGCGGGTTGGGTGGGGTTAGGGTTTTCTGAGATCCGGAACTCTGCCGCCTCTGCGGACAAAGGGGACCCAGAAGATTCTTCTGCCTCTATCATCACCGCTGGGGTGGGTTGGGCAGGTTCAGCCAAACCGATGTAAACATCGATCTCGCCAAAAGACATGATAGTATAGGTAGTCACGGCCTCCCTAGCCGGAATCCAAGTCTCATCGAGAACGATGAGAGGGACGTCGCTGGCGTAGAGGATGTGACCGACAGCGATGGTCTCGCTGATTCCAATTCTTGCAGATTTCGCTCGAAACGCAGATCCGAAGCTCACTTGCCCCATGGTGGGCGCCAACTATCGTCGGATTGAGGAGAAGTACGCCATGAGGAGGTCCACGAGGCATGCGGGAGAGAGGGGTGTGAGTCGTACGGTGTTCTGGGACGGTGAGCACACATGTTTACCCAGGTTCAAATCCGCCGGCTTTGGACGGACCCTACTCCTGCTAGCAATCTAGTAATATGGCAGAGCCAGAATATGGGTTACAAGGGTTTCGCCTGTGCGATGTGAGATTGTAGACTATTGAGGTTATGCCCTAAAGGCTCTCCCTAGGACGGCTTATATAGATATCCGGCCTAGGGTTTACATGAGAGATCAATCTGGCTACGACTAAGAGTTGGTTACAGAGTACATCTTGAACTACAAGTAACATTATGGGCCTAAGTCGGTAAGTCTTCTGGGCCTTCCCGTAGTCGGATTGGACTCCGTCTTCTCTCTCTAACTGGGTCGCCCGTGAAGCAAAGCTCTAACCCGAAGTGGGCCACCCTGGTCAGTGAGGAACTGTGAGGATACCCGGAAAGTATATCCCCAACAAATGAATTTAGTTGTGGTTTGTGAAAAGAACACACATCCAGTGATACTGGTGGATTCATATGTGGTCTGTGGAAAGAACATACATGCAATGACACTAGATGTGGTTAATGAAAAGAAGACACATGCAATCAGACTGGTGGATTCATATGTGGTTTGTGAAAAGAACAGACATGCAATGACTCTAGCTGTGTTCAAAGAAAAGAACAGACATGCAATGACACTGGTGGATCCATATGTTGTTTGTGGAAAGAACAGACATGTAATGACTCTAGCTGTGGTTAATGCAATGACTCTGATGGATCCATATGTGGTTTGTGAACAGAACACAGATGCAATAAACTCTGGTGGATCCATATGTGGTTTGTGACAAGAATACACATCCAATGACATAGGTAGATCCATGTGTGTTTTGTGAAAAGAACAGACATGCAATGATTCTAGATGTGGTTTGTGACATGTACACACATGCAATGACACTGGTGGATCCATACATGGTTTGTGAAAAGAACAGACATGCAATGACACTAGCTGTGGTTTGTGAAAAGAACACACATGAATCACACTTGTGGATCGATATGTGGTTTCTGGAATGAACAGACATGGAATGACACTAGCTGTGGTTAATGAAAAGAACAGACATGCAATGACCCTAATGGATCCATATGTGGTCTTTGAAAAGAACACACATGCAATGACTCTAGCTATGGTTAATGAAAAGAACACACATGCAATGAACACTGGTGGATCCATGTGTGGTTTGTGAAAAGAACAGACATGCAATGACTCTAGTTGTGGTTTGTTAAAAGTACACACATGCAATGACACTAGTCGATCCTTATGTGGTTTGTGAGAAGAACAAACATGCAATGACACTAGCTGTGGTTTGTGAAAAGAACGCACAAGCAATCACACTGGTGGATCCATATGTGTTTTGTGGAAAGAACAGACATGCAATGACTCTAGCTGTGGTTAATGAAAAGAACACACATGCAATGAACTCTGGTGGATCCATGTGTGGTTTCTAAGAAGAACACACATGCAATGACTCTAGCTATGGTTTGTGACAAGAACAAATATCTAGTGACACTGGTGGATCCATATGTTGTTTGTGGAAATAACAAACATGCAATGAACTCTGGTGGATCCATATCTGGTTTGTGATAAGAACACACATGCAATGACATTGGTGGATCCATGTGTGGTTTGTGAAAAGAACAGACATGCAATGACACTAGTTGTGTTTGTGAAAAGAACACACATCCAATGACACTGGTGGATCCATACACTACAAGAATCTGGACGATCCGTGACGTTTTTTATGACGCGACCTAAAAACATCGTGGATTTCTGACGTTCTAGAAAGTTTTGTTGTAACGAGCTCCATGCCCCTCTAGCCTAGTTATCCATGACGTTCCTTGTTTTCACCGTGGCAAATTCGTAGTAGATTTTGTCCGGCCATTTCGTCTGGTGCAAAATTCGTCGTGTAATTCGTCACAGCACATATTCGACACTTTTTTCGCATCGACCTTTTTCTTCGTGCTTCAACCCCACCTGTCAGCGCACTATGCACGGTAGCACTTCACGGAATAATTTAGCCAGTCCCACATGTCAGTCTGTTTGATGAAAACTTGCATGCAGTGCATGGCTAGTTCACCCGCTAGTTCCGAAAAAAATCCCACTGATCCATACTTGAAGTGGCAGTTCCGCTTTTTCTCCCTCGTCTCCTTATCTCCTTGAAGTGGCAGTTCCGCCTCGTCTCCCTCGTCTATTCTCCTCTTCTTCTTCTCCTCGCAGTGGTAGTTCTTCTTTCTTCCTCGATCAAAACATTCCCGCACGTAAGCCATGGCCAGTAGCCAGAGGAAGAGGAACTGGTCCGATCTCCCGGCCGACCCAATTCGCAAGATCGCCGACTACTTGCTGGAGAAAGAGGAGTACGTCGACACCTATGATGCTTGTCGGGAAGTCTGCACCGATTGACACTGCACTTTAAAGGTTCCTGAATTCCATATCAACAACTGGATCATGATAGATCACACACTTCCAGATGTTGGTGACTTCACCTTCCTCAACCTCGCCACTGGTCGTTGCTTCAGGATGAATCTAATGGACATCCATCGCAGTTTCACATTCACATCCGATATATATATATATAACAATCATTTATTTGTATTTTCCATTGTAAACATCTTAGTGCTAAATGATGCCTTCTTCTTCCAAAAGATTCTACTTCGTCAGTGTTTCTCGTGGCGTCATCGTGCTTCCTCAAAGGGTGGAGCTGTACCAGATTCGGCTTCTGAATCCAATCACTCATAAGTCTAACAGTGAGTTTCAAGCACACGTACCATCTGATCTTCTGCAATTTGTTGTCATGACGAAGTCCCCGACGATGGTGATCGTTTGCACTGATTATCCATATCATATCGCATGGGCCGATGAGAGCACCCCAACAGGGCAAATCATTGAATCATTTGGAGAAGGATTGTATTTGCCACCTCCTGATACGCTTCTGGTCTACATGACGGCATTCTGAGGGGAAGTATATGCATTACTTGAGAATGGAGACATCTTGTCGACCAACATCTAGTTAGAGAAGCGCGTGAGCACTATAACGATGGCCAAAATAATTTCAGCCCTAGTCTTTGAACAGGTACGTGGAACCTACAATTTTTACCTTGTGGAGTCAGATGGTGATCTGCTTCTTGTGTTGAACGGGGATTTTGCCAAAGGGTAACCAGTGTTGTATCGGGTAGAGACGGATAACCGCTCTCGAGGCCATCGGTGACATTGGATGTCGTGCCCTCTTCGGTGATTACCATCGTTCTATGTCCATTGACACCAGGTTACACCCCACAGTTAAACCTGGTTGCATATACTACAGGAATTATATCGCACTGTACGATCATGAGGTTCAAGCCTGGGAAGAGGAACCAACAATAGTAATGTATGGCTTAAGTCTGGAACATACACTGAGGCCTTACTCTTTGAACGAGATACTGGTAGCACATTGCAGACGGAGAGAGTTCTCTGAACATGTGTTGCAGCACGCGGGAGCCGACGACGACGAAAAATTTTCAGGTCTATTTTTCGAAGTAGAAATTTGTACTGTATTTATATTATTTCGATCAGCAGTATGTGTATTACCTTTCAGACAAAATTGTAATGTATTTAATTTTAGTACTTTCAGAATTCAAGGTATTTATTTTTAGTAGCTTCTTTCAGAATTCTCTATGTTAGCTTTTAGAATTATGTGCAAGTACTATCTTTCAACTTTTAGTACTCAAGTTGTTGTAATTACTGATTCAAAAAATCTAACGGAGATCAGAGTATCATCATGGAGAAATCTCTCGAACTCGCGACGAGGGACCCTCGCGAGCAGCCCAAATGACTGGAATGCATGTGGACAGAATATCATTCAGAATTCTTTTGTACTAGTAGCTTCCATATAATTCTTTGTAGTAGCTTCCAGTTCACACAATCATAACCATACCCGGCAAAATCTTCCAAGAGTAGACTAAACAGGAAAATATATTATATACATACACTAGGTTTCAAATGACTAATTAACTATTGCAGACTATGTCGTACTAGTTAAGGTTAACAGTTCCCAACCACAACTACACTCTAGATGGTCTTGAACTTGATGTCCAACATCTCTTTTGTGGTCTTCCTGCTAGTGATTAGCATGGCTTGTCCAACCTTTAGATCATCTTCACTCTCGTGGAATTTCTTCCACCCTGATTGCTAAAGACGACACGACCAGCTAGGCCAGTCTTGTATGCAATTGGGGTGATGTCAAAATCTCCTAGCTGTACTCCACCGACGCCATCATTGGGGATACCCATGGAGGAAAAGACTTTCGTAGGTAATCTCTACGATGTCGTGCCATGGATTAAAAAGATTAAGTAATCATGTCATACGACGACCACCACAAGTTATATATGGAGCCATACAAGGAACAAACAAAAGGTAGTTGCCATACCATCTTATGTTGGACAAGATTTTTCCTTGTCAAACGGGTCACAAATGGAACCCCGATGAAGGTGTTGATTGGCGGTAGGGTAGCTAGGAGGTGTTCCTTCTCATCATCGGTAAGGTGGCATATTTGGGCGATAACCGTAGATTCATATACGTCTTCCTCGCCACCAAGACCACAGATATAGGGAACAGTTATCCTCGGCACAGGTCCTGTCAAAGAAAAACATTACATTTCTTCCCCGGTAAGATTGTTCTATGTAATGAATTGCTTCAATCCTTCACCTCCCATGATAGTCATGTTCTTTCTTTTCTCGAGGTCAATCTTGTAGGTGCGCCCAAGCACCTTGAAGGGCACACTCTCACGTTCAGCTGTGGCTAGATTGAAGATGAACCTTGAATTGCATGGCACAGTCTGTGCACCAAAATCAAAAGAATCAGACATTAAACAAACGGTTACAGACTTACAGTGTAGTTTGAAAGAAAATTTCTTGTTACCACTTACACTGAGTTCTAGAACCCCTATGACTCTAACAAGTAGATACAAAAGGACATGCCCGATGACAACCTGGATTCGCAATTAATCTTGCATACTAGACATGACGCCGGATCCTGTTAGGAAATAAATGATGAATGTCTAAATGATATATGGAACTAAAATCCCAAAAGAAATAAACTGTATATAAAACGTATTATAATTTAAACACCTGAGTTGGGATCCTAGTTTTCTTAGCTTTGGCGATTCTAACAGCCACATCATCAGGTGCTCCGAACCTCGCTTTCTAGTTGCTTCACATCGTCATCAAATACTGTGAACCTTGCTTTCTTAGGTCTCTTGACTACAGGTTGCTTCACATCATAATTATCATCATCATCATCGGATGTGACATCAATTAAGCCAGCGTTGGTTTTAAAAACCTAAATGGACATTGCAGTGATTAGAATTAATGTTTTGTTTTGCTGTTGTACAACAGGTTTAACTAGTATTTTAGAGTCAGTAGCAACAATTTTAAAACCTGCATTTCAATGCTATGCTGTACAGTAGGCTCCTTCTGCATCAGCCCTTCCATTTTGCAGTATTCACAGTTTCTACAGGCTCCTCTTTCTAGTTCTTCCCTTGACAGTGCAGCCATTTGGAGACATGCTAACTAGAAGAATCAAATAATAATTAGTGAACTACAAAAATCAAATTTAAAAGCATATGGTTTGGTCACAACTACAAGCATCGTCCAATGAGATGAATCTGTATATACCAAGGAGCATGTACAACCATAGTGGCCTTGCAAAGACAGTAAGTAGATGCCTATCATCCCATCAAAAGTCAAAGTGCCACGTTTTCATCATTGACCAGTTGTAAACAGTGAAAATCACAAGACTATCCCTTAGCACTAACATAGCTATGAAGAACATCAATTTGGGCCTCATACTAACAAAGCACACATAAATCAATGAGATAATCGAACATATAGCAAGAAGCATGCACAAAAAATGTGTTTGTACAAAACACATGCTATATGCACATTATCCCATGGACAGAGATAGTGCCACCATTTAATCATTGGCCAAATGCATGTGAAGAGAATACAATGACCTACATCAATATATAATGTGTGCTGCATAGTAAGATAGCATACACAAGTCAATGAGATGAATCTGTATCTACCAAGGAGATGTAGAGCCATAGTGGTTGTATAAAGACACTAAGTAGATGGAGATCATCCCATCAACAAGCTAAGTGCCACAGATTAGTCATTGGCCAGTTGTAAACAGTTAATATCCTAAGATTATCCATCAACACTAACATATAGCTATGAAAAACAACAATTTGGGGCATTAATTTGGCGACTACTTCAAGATCATCCAGTGACATAGACAGCAACGCCGCCGCTCTTCCCTAGAACGAGGCGGTGACACTGCGGCCAAGGTCCATCGCCGGTGACCTAGATGGAGCACTAACGCGGTGAACCTAGAACGAGGAGGTGACGTGGTGAAGGGAAGTAGGTCGAGGAGCAGTTACGTTGCAACCATCATCGTCCGGGAGGGGAGGGTGGTTAGTCGTCACCGGGAAGGGGAGGATGGTTAGTCGTCGCCGGGAAGGGGAGGGGAGGTGATTTGGCCATCACAGGGGAGGGGAGGGTATTTGGTTGTCTCCGAGGAGGGTACGAGAGGGGAGGGGCTTTGTCCGTCGCTGGGGAGGGGATTCAGCCGTCACCGGAGAGGGTTTTCCCAGCGCTGGGAGGTGAGTGGATTTGGGCGAGTGTGGAAGGGACCCATAATACCCAACGACAGGTGGGGTCCATGCAAGAGCTGACGAGTGGCCCCATAATGAGTTGTTGCCCCGACCGCACCACACCAGACCACACCAGACCGCACCGCACCGCACCGCATAGCTTCCGTCACATCTCCACCGCCACCGCTCCCGTCGCTGCCACATCTCGGCTGCCATGGGGATGTGAAAGCTGGCAGGAGAGGACGACGTTGTGGACCAGTTAAATTAGGTCTTGCTCCGTCCCTGAATCCGTTCTACCTAGGGTTCTAGCAGTTAGGCGAATTTAACTGTTTCAATGACTTGTTCTGCAGAGTTGGGTTGGAATCGATGGGGAGATACCAATTTCCATCCTAGATCAAGATATTGGTGGGAAGGAGCTAGATCCTAGTTGGAGATGCCAGTGCAACCATGTTCCTGCTAGGAAGGTTGCCTCCTATGGTGCCGACATTGGTAGAAATTTTTTAGGTTGTCCAAATGAGGTTTGCTATTCCTTGTACTGGATGGACAACCCATGGCCAGCACAAATGCAAAGGATGCTTGCCCAGCTATGTAAGAAGGCAGATGATAAGATGATGATTGAGCTGAGGCTGGCAGATAGAGACATGGATCTGTAGATATCTAAACTGAGGTTGAAGAAAATGAGAAAAGAAATGGAATGCAAGCATGTTTGGTTCATGATGATGCTTAGTGTGGCAGTGACTTTAGGTTGTTGTTGGGGATATACTTTCTGGGTATCCTCATAGTTCCTCACTGACCAGGGTGGCCCACTTTGGGTTAGAGCTTTGCTTCACGGGTGGCCCAGTCAGAGAGAAGAGGCGGAGTCCAATCCGGCTACGGGAAGGCCTAGAAGACTTACCGACTTAGGCCCATATGTTACTTGTAGTTCAAGATGTACTTTGTAATCGACTCTTAGTCATAGCCGGATAGATCTCTCTTGTAAACCCTAGGCTGGATATCTATATAAGCTGTCCTAGGGAGAGCCTTTAGGGAACCCCTTACAGTCACAATCTCAACTCGCACAGGAGAACCCTTCTAACCCATATTCCGGCTCTGCCGTATTACTGGATTGCTAGCAGGAGTAGGATCCGTCCAAAGCCGGCGGATTCGAACCTAGGTAAACTTGTGTGCTCACCGTCCTGGAACACCGTATGTCTCACACCCCTCTCTTCCGCACTCCTTGAGGACCCTCTCATGGCGTACTTTTCATCAATCCAATGACAGTTGGCGCCCACAGTGGGGCAAGTGAGCTTCGGATCTGCGTTCCGAGCGGAATCTGCAAGAATCGGAATCGGCGAGACCATCGCCTTCGGTCGCATCCTCTACCCCAGCGACGTCCCTCTCATCGTTCTTGACGAGCCCTAGATTCTGGCTAGGGAGGCTGTGACTGCCTACACCATCATGTCTTTTGGCGAGATCAATGTTTACATCGGTTTTGCTGAACCTGTCCCACCCACCCCAGTGGTGATGATAGAGGTAGAAGAAATTTCTGGGTCCCCTTTGTCCGCAGAGGCGGCAGAGTTCCGGATCTCAGAAAACCCTAATCCCACCCAGCCCGCACCAGTTGCAGAGATAGTGGAGAAATCCGAGCCTGAGGTAGACCTGGCGGTCCAAGTTGAATCTGGAGGGAACCTCCCTGGAGAGACCGAATACCAGATCGACCCACCCGCTAAAGTCGAAATCCAGGAGGAGCATAACAACAACGATGGTCTGGCTCTGACGATGCTAGGACGGACAGGCCTTTCCTGAGGTACACGCTACGGCGTATGATAATGCAGAACTCATGCATAGATGAAATCCTTGAGACCATCAAACGTTTCGACGAAGCCTACTATGAAGACCGCAGTTATCTTAGGAGGGGCGCATCACACTTTGTCGGGTATGTTGGATCCGGATCCGGTTCTGCCGATGCTGGAGAAAACACCGACTCAGTTCTGGAGGCGATCGGAACAAACGCCGACGTAACCGCATCCTCGGATGAATCGATGACGTCAGCAGATTTCCGAAAGTTCTCCGCGGAGTATGAAGAGGAGTGTAACTCCAAAACTGTAGAGGAAGAAGAAACCATGGATGAAGGATCTGGGGAAAACTCTCCCAAAGCGTAGGACGACATGGAAATCGGAGATAATCCCGAGGTCCAAATGTCCGAAAGTACCGATCAGATCTTGACTCTAGGAAACGGACCCAAAGCCGTCTTTGCTACAGGTGCTGCCAAGAAGACAAAGAAGAAGAACAAGACCCCGTCAAAAGATCCTCCGGTAGAAGAGGTGATTGCCAAGGAATACGAAGAAGACTCAGATGGAGCACTTATCCTAGAGGAGCCCAAAAAAGAAGAACCAGTGGATGGACACGTGATCTCTGAAGGTGCGCGTAAATTCATCGATGTTGCATTAACCACACCTATCCCTATAGCTACAGAACTTACTACTGAAGAGCTGGATGAAAGGGCCCAGGCCCTAGAAGCACGTCGACAACAACTTCTGGATGAAGCCAAAAACATCGAGGAGGAGAAGAAACGCATGGCAACTATGGAGAAATACAGTACCAGGGAACATCAGAAGACCAGGAAACATCATACTCATACCAACGAATTACCGCAGATTCACAAAGTCCTTTTTGGAGGAGAACTTGGGTTGCCTCGACACGACAGTAACGGGGATTGGGCGTATCCAACACTAGTACAGAACACCGTTGCGACTCAGGAAATCCTATCGGCTAATCCAGGCCCGGAGAAGATCCGGTTGGGAATCAAACTACTCGACAAAGGACTGGAGCAGCAAAAGGTCGCCTTGTTCGGAAGTCAAAAACTGGTGTCAAATTCTGACCAATGTCGCAGATCCGGCGGCCGACGTAAGACCCCAATGTGTTCTGGATCAACATCATCGTTTCAACCGTCAGGAAGACAACTACTCAAGAACTAGATCTTCAGGACAACATCACAAAGCTGCGTGTGGCTGGCATAACGTTAACCCAGTTGCGGAGCAAGAGGCAATTGCTGCGCTGAATCCGAGGAACCCTCCCCAGCGAGAATCGAAAGACCACGGGGAAGAAGATAAAGAGAAACGTCGGGAGGAGGACCGACAAAGAATGCCACCTCCTAGACATGCAAGCCGTCCGGACGACGGACGGAGGAACGATGGAAACCACGTCGAGTCAAGCCGGCAGGGGGCTCGTCAGAATGAAGACCCTCCCCGGAACCAGAATAATGACGCTTCGGATGGAGGCCGACGATCAGCCGGAAATAACCTAGCTGCTCCACCCTCTCCGCCAAGTAGCCATCACAATGGCTCCCAAGGAGGCCAAGGAGGGCGTCGTGGTGGAGGAGGTGGTGGCAGAAGCCGAAGTCCGGCTCCAAGGCACCGCAGCCACAGCCATCATTCGGGACGATCGTTATCACCGAACGACGCAAGGCATAGGATCAACTCCAATATAGAGCCGTGATGCTACGAAAATGATGACATATACGTGGGCCCAAAGTTCTTCGGACCAGGCATAAGAGCTACAAAATTCCCTAAAGGATTTGCTATCTCAAGACATATCCAAGCCTACGACGGTATAGCTCGGCCAGATACTTGGCTATAGGATTTCTTCCAAGCTTGCTGCATTGCCAAAGGCGGAAACAGCCTGGTCGCAACCCGATATCTCCCACTCATGTTGCAGATGATGGCACGATCATGGCTCAATGAACTTCCGAAGAACACCATCCACAACTGGTATGACATGCAAAGTGCGTTCTTTCGGAATTTCGAAGGCACATACCGGAGGACCTGTACGGTTGGAGACCTACAGTGTTGCACCTAGAAAGCCAAAGAAACTTGCCGAGATTGCCTCGGACGATGGATCGACACCAAGAACTCATGTGAAGGAGTAAATGACCAAACTACGATCGAAGCTTTCATTGCAGGTCTCCCAATTGGTTTACTACGTCATCACTTGAAGTGTGACAAGGTCACTGATTTGGGAGAAATGATAGAAACAGTGAGCAAGTATGCAGATGCTGACGACGACGCAGAGGGATTACTCAATTCCTTAGATGTGCCACAGTCGGCAAAACAAGCAAAGCAACAAGCTTAGAAGCGCAAGAACACCGCAGAAGAAAAACCGAACGGGGAAACGGCAGTGGTCACTGCTACTTTTGGGTCTAGAGGACGAGGAGGACATGGCGGTGGCCGCGGACGCGGTCGTGGGACGTCAATATTTCAAGGTAGAGGAGACCAGCAGCCTGGCAAAACATACACTTGGGCCGACATTTCCAATAACCCATGTGTGCATCACCTAGACGCCAATGGGGGCTCGTCCCACACAAACGCCGAGTGTCATTTCAACGACGACATTAAGAGAGATGATATCGTTGGCTACAAAGCTAAGCGGAAGAAGGGAAAGAAGAATCCCGAAAAGGATAAAGAGACCAAGGAAGATTCCGACATGGAGGAAGCTGATGCTTCAAATCCCAAGCCGGAAGGGAAGAAAAATTTTCCAACCAAGAAAGACACATATGTCAGCTTCCTCGGATCTCAACCAGCAAAAGTCAAAAAGGCGGTGCTACATGAGCTCAATGCAACAGTTCCGGCTGTCCCTCAATTCTTGGACTGGTCGGAAGTGGCAATCACATTTGACCGCGCTGATCATCTGCCTAAACTACACAGGTGAGGAAAATACGCCTTAATCGTTAATCCACTTATTGACGGTTATGGATTCTCCAAGACTCTCATGGACGGTGGCGGCAGTATTAATATTCTATATGTCGAAACGCTACGTCGGATGAAGATCTTGGAGACCCAGGTGAACCACAGTTTTGTGATCTTTCACGGGGTTGTCCCAGGAAGACAAGCAAATTCCCTAGGAGAAATCACTTTGGATGTTACTTTTGGCACTCCAAAGAACTATCGGACGGAGGCACTTTCCTTCGAAGTGGTCCTGTTCAAGAGCGCATACCACACTATATTCGGACGTCCGGCTTACTGGGCTTTTATGGCCTGTCCGTGTTACATTTACAATATGATGAAAATTCCAGGTCCCAACGGCGTGATCACTATCAGGGGAGACCCGAAGAAAGTGCGAGAGTGCGAGGATGGAAATGCCGCCTTTGCTGAAGCCGTGCTGCATGCCTAGGAGGACCAGGAGATCAAGAAGAGCATAGATCCGTCCGAGATGCCAGCAACGAAGAAGGAGGTGACAAAGCCAACCCAGAGTTCAAGGCATCGGAGGAGACGAAGAAGACGCCATTGAAGGATGACGACCCCTCCAAGGTGACCCAGAAAGGCGTATGCCTAGATAGCGCATAGGAAAGCACGCTCATCAAGTTCCTCCAAGAAAATCAAGATATCTTTTCATGGCAGCCATCTAACATGACCGGAGTACCTAGGGAACTTGCTGAGCACTCTTTAAATGTAAACCCGAACGCTAAACCTGTCAAACAGTCCTTATGATGTTTCAGCGATGAAAAGCGTAAGGCAATAGCTAAGGAACTAGCACGACTCGAGTTAGCCGGATTCATAGAAGAGGTCATCCACACTGAGTGGTTGGCCAATCCTGTAATGGTCCCTAAAAAGGACACCACTGATTTAAGGATGTGTGTAGATTATACTGCCTTGAACAAGGCTTGCCCCAAAGATCTGTTCGCTCTGCCTAGGATTGATCAAGTTATCGATTCTACAACAGGCTCGGAACTCCTCTGTTTTCTCGACGCATATTCCGGTTATCACCAAATTTGGATGAAGGAATCTGACAAAGCCAAAACTTCATTCATAACCCCCTTCGGAACCTTCTGTTTTGTTACGGTGCCTTTTGGGCTGAAGAACGCAGGAGCTATGTACCAACGCACAATGCAGCGTTGCCTCCACGATCAAAGCGGACACAATGTACACGCACATGTGGATGATATTGTGGTGATGTCCAAAAAGAAGGAAACACTGATTTCCGACTTGGAGGAAATGTTCGCCAATCTATGAAAGTACAACATAATGCTTAATCCGAAGAAATGTGTCTTTGGAATTCCAGCCAGAAAATTGTTAGGTTTCATCGTGTCTCAAAGAGGCACAGAGGTGAACCAAGACAAAATCAAGGCTATACTCAATATTTCCATGCCAACTCGCCTGAAGGACGTACGAAGACTAACTGGTTGCATTGCTGCAGTCAGACGGTTCGTAAGCCGGCTCGGTGAAAGAGCCGCACCATTATACAAACTCCTGAAAAAGACCAACGATTTTGTGTGGACCGACAAAGCTGAAGCCGCACTACAAGACCTGAAGAAAGTACTCTCATCTTCTCCTATCCTTGCTGCGCCGGAGCTACAGGAACCGATGTTCCTCTATCTTGCTGCGACAAACAAAGTCATCAGTATTGTTATGGTAGTGGAGAGACCGGAGGAAAATCAGTAACACTTGGTGCAGCGTCCGACTTACTTTGTCAGCGAGGTCCTGACAGAATGGAAACAACGGTATCCGCACTATCAAAAGTTGGCTTCTGGTGTGTTCTTAGCATCTCGTAATTGACGACATTATTTTCAGGAGCATCTAATTACTATGGTGAGCACAACTCCCATGAGAGATATAATCAACAACAGTGACGCCAAAGGATGCGTCGCCAAATGGGGCATAGAGCTCTCGACTTTCGATATTGAGTACAAACCTCGCACAACAATCAAATCCCAAATCCTTGCCGACTTTGTTGCTGACTGGACAGAGACAAAGAAAAATATGACCCTCCCTGAGTCGGAATATTCGACCCTATATTTTGATGGGTCTAAGACTCGCAGGGGCTGAAGGGTTGGCGTGGTGCTCAAATCATCCCAAGGACATAAACTTTTATACGTGTTGCAGATCCAGTTCACAACGACAAATAATATTGCCGAGTATGAAGCACTGCTGCATGGAATCCGGATTGCTAAGGATATCAGCATCCGACGTTTGATGTTTTATGGAGATTCAGATCTTGTTGCTCAGCAAGTGTCGGATATTTGTAATGCAAATAAACACATGGCAGCATATAAAGCTGTCGTGGATGATTTATCTAAATCGTTCGAAGGGTTTGAGGTTCAACACATCCCTCGAGCAGAAAATGAGGAAGCAGATGCACTATCTCGAATAGGCTATGCACGAAAAGAGGTCCCGGATGGCGCTTTTTTAGAGCACCTCAAAGTTCCCTCAATAAAGGGAGTAGACGAGGAATATCCGGCTAAATCCGACTCACCTTTGATAGCAGTTCTGGCTAGTGTGTCTGGGGTTTTTCGGCGCTGCGTATCTCCGGAAGGAGTGGAAATCTTAAGAGAAATCCACGAAGGCGAGTGTGGTCACCACGCTGCAGCCAAATCTTTAGTGGCAAGAGCTTTTAGACACTGTTTTTTCTGGCTTACAGACAAGGCCGATGCCGAAAGGCTAGTCAAGACGTGTAAGGGCTGCCAAAAATACGCCAAACAAGCTCATGTTCTGGCTGATCAGCTGTGAACAATATCTATAACATGGCCTTTCACGGTCTGGGGGCTTGACATGGTAAGACCGTTTAAACGGGCTCCAAGTGGATTTACTCACCTCTTAGTGATGGTGGATAAATTCACCAAATGGATTCAGGCTAAACCCGTCAGTAGTTGTGATGGAGCAACAACCAAAAGATTTGTCGAGGATGTTATAATCCGGTATGGTTATCCGCATAGTATTATCACGGACAACAGGAGTAATTTCTCTATAGGAGAACTGGCCGAATTCTGCAACGAACAAAATATCCGGCTTGACAATGCATCAGTCGCACATCCACAGGCTAATGGATAAGTCGACAGAGCAAATGGTTTAATCCTACAAGGCCTAAAACCGAGACTCGAAGCACCACTATGAAGTGATGCGGGGGCTTGGGCGGAGGAATTAGCCTCTGTAATATGGAGTTTACGAACAACTCCGAAGAGGTCAACCGGATACACACCTTTTTTCTTGGTCTATGGCGCAGAAGCAGTTATTCCTAGTGATTTGATTCACACTTCTCCTAGAGTGGCTGTGTATATCGAAGAGGATGCCGATATTTCTCGACAAAATGATCTTGACTTAGTTGAAGAAGTTCGCGTTGTTGCTGAAATGAGACAACAGCCTATCAGCAGAAGTTACGCAAGTATCATAGCGAGAGAGTCAGAAATAGATCTTTCAATAAAGGCAATTTGGTTCTCTGGCTTGTGCAACAAAGAAAGCGCAAACTTTCCCCAGTATGGGAAGGGCCCTTTTTAGTTAGTCGAGTATTGCACAATGGTTCGTACTACTTAACCGATATGAGGCCAGTCAAGGAAAGACCTGCTACTAAGAAGAGAAAGAGAGCTGGAGGCAGTACAAATCCGGATGAGTTAGACAGACCGTGGAATATTGCTCAGCTACGTCCCTTTTATTCTTGAGTTTATCCTTCTTTTAATCATATATATGTACATGTTCGATGAGAAATAAAAGTCTTGGTTGCCTCAAGTTTTTTATGATAAGTTTTTACCATCTTATTTCTGAATGATCATGTCATAGTCGAAAATCCCAGAATACTTGAAAGTACTTTATGCTCATGTTGGTTCTGGTTTAGATTTCCGATTCTAAAAGTTCTACCTTCCGGTATAACTCTAAAGTTTCTAGTCTATACTTTGGTTATTTGTCTGATTGCCGGATGTGGGCATTTTCCGAGTAGTGAATTGTTGGTACTGGAAGCCGGCTTTGTTTCCGAGTTTAAACTGGTTTAGCAATTGAGCTCCGTTGCTCGGCAAAGTTTCCGTGCAGAAAGTTTAGCCGGCTCACGAAAGGGACGAGGAAGAAAGCCAGATAAACGATAAGTATAGACGAAAAAGTATAAGTGCTTATGCAAACATTTCAGGCACACAAAAATTTAAAGTCAAAAGTGCTGAATAGATTAAAACTTGGCACTAGCAAAAGTATCATACTGCATATTTACAGACCCATAATGTTTCTCAGAATAATACATTTATTTCTGGTAATCTATGATGCAGGAGGAGAGGAAGGAGCTGTCGGCTCGCTGGATACATCGCCTTGATATCGTTCCGACATGTCCACATCCGACATGGTGTGGTCATCATCAGAAACTTCGGCTGCTTCTTCGGGTGGGGGTGGCGGCGTGTCCACGCGGGTGAAGAAGGGAGTATTGTAGCTGGTTAAATCAGCTACATGACACCCATATCCAGCGCAGGAGTCCATGATTACCTTGATGTCTTGATCTTGTCCGTCTTCGTCCACCTTGTAGTACCCTCTTGTCACTTGCCAGATTTCCATGTTTCCATGGTGGCTCATGACCATGGTGAGAGCGTTTTGCGCTACGGTTTGCGCGTAGGAAATGTTCCAGTCTCGGACAAGCCGCGACATCTCCTTTGCCTTGTCCCGCACCTGAAAGTCAGACATGTTATGCATGTACGGAACCTTGAGAGCTTCACCAATATCCTCAATGGATTGGCGGAAGTCATGAAGCAGATCACCGACTTGGGTAAGCCGGTGGGTGCGGGGCTCGGTAGAGGAGGAGTCCGTCAAGCTCAGAGGACCTATGCATATAAACGCAAAACAGATAAATAAATCCGACTCGAAAGAGTCGAAGAATGTAAACAAGCCAGAAAGGCGGAAACGTACCAAAGATGACGTCATCAACTTTGGTCTTCTCTTCCTGAAGACTCCGGAGTTTAGACCGGAGTGCCTCGGAAAGGTCCCTCTCTCTGCAAAGCTCGTTGTTGAGATCCGAAATTTTCTTCTCGTGGAGTGCAATCTTGCGATCATGCTCCACGGTAGCCATGGAGGAGGATTCGAGAACTTGAGCTATCCTCTTCTCATGATCCGCCTTAAGCTGATCTAGCTCTTGGCACAGATCCTTGTTTTGCACCACCAAGGTCTTCAAATTCTCGGTCTCTTCGATCATAGCACATGACTGCTTTACCAGTGCTGTAAATCAAAAAGAACAACAGTTCCGCAAAAATTATTCGACTATGAAAACACAAGACAAAGTTTGAGTCTCGGAATGTTTACCTTCGGCCTCATCCATGGAAACCTTCAGCTCAGCATTTTCAAGTCGGAGAGCCTTGATCTCTCTCCGCTTGTTGCAGATATTCTTCAACAAATCCTGGTTATATGAATTAACTTTTTGTAAGTCAGAATACCCAGAGTCAGAAGTCTACTGAAGACTTGGGCTAATATTGTTACTAATATCAGCACGAGCCTTGGGGGCTACACTAGTTCGTTCTTTAGCATCCTAAGGAAGCATAAACCCAGATTGTATATCCAACTTCATGCTTGGGGGCTAGAGGATATGATATAAAGTACAATAAAGAAAAACGTGAGTTGGAATTCCAACTTACATGATGTTCATGTGTGACCTTGCTCAGGCACATGTTCACCTCGGTGGTAACCTTCTCGGCGAGGGTGAGTGGAATAACTGGAGGTGGTTGAAGCACACCAGATCTTAGTCCCTCGCCGCGAAGGCGAACTTGTTCAAGAAGGTCGGAGTACTTGACGTCCTCCACATCTTGTGCTTCTTCTTCGGCACAGAGATTTCGGCTTTCCATGCATTGCCGGGCCAGCCGCTGGATTTCCTCTGCAGATTTCCGAGACAGGCCAAATTTGGCAAGTCTCGAATTATTCAGGAGGTTCTCGGCGAAGGTCTCTGCTGGGGGATCATTACCCGAAGAGGGTTCACCCTTATCTAAACCTGAGCCACCCATGGTGGCGACAGTCTGCGACTCAAGGGTCGCTGGCCCTATTGAAGGAGCTGGATCTTCTACGACAACTGGGGATGGAGTAATTACCGGTGTTGTAGAAGGTTGAGGGGCAGAAGTCGGAGGAGCCACGGCAGGAGAAGCCATAGTCAGCTTTGTCTGCTGCAGGGGTTTCGAAGAAGTTCCCTTCCCCTTGCCCTTGATGAGCTGTTTAGCTCTGACAATGTGATAGAGTAGAAAACTTTACATCTCGGAAGAAAATACGAATAAAGTACAAAGACATAAGTTGTGTTGAAAGTTACCTCTTCACAACTGGCACTTCCTTTGTGCCGATAGCCACTGTCGGAGCTTTGCGCTTTTTGGGCACAACGTCTGGCAGTGGGACTAGTTCCACCTCCTGAGAAAACTCCGGAGGATACCCCTCGATAGGAGCCAGTTCCGACTCGGGGAGGTCGGCAAGCTTAAAAGAAGATAATATCTTAGTATTGCAAAATAACTTAAAAGGTGAAAAACATAAAAATGGTTTATTGCTAAAAGCTTACCAGAACTACAGGGTCTTTCGCTGTGTGCATGTCTAGAGACACGTCCGGAATCTTTCTCTCAGTCCGGTCCTTGATCAGCCATTTAATCTGGCTTATGTAGTCCTGTGGCATTAGGGCCTTGGGGCTGATGCAGAGGGAGTCTTCTTTCGACGCCGTGGTGGAATGCATCAGTCGGTTGTTGTGGTGCTGGAGAGGCTGGATTCGGCGTGCCACCCAGCACTGGACCAGGTCGGACCCTCTCAAGCCCTTGTGCTTCATCAGGTATTTGATCCGCCTCTTGGCGAGGATCAGATCGTCACTGAGAGCCGGAGGAACCTCGCCCCAGGACACTAGGGCCGTGGTGGCTCTATCAACGAAAGCCGGCAAAGTAGTAGCTTTGCCGAGAGCAGGAATATCCTTATGGTAAAAGAAGGTGGCCGACCACTGTTTGACCGACTCACTAGCTAAAATGCAAGGATAAACACGCTTGTGTCTAACTAAAAGGCTAATCATGCCGGTAATGTAAGGATTACCGGCTATGATGGAATTTCTCCGGACATGAAAATAAAACCGGAACAAAGTGAGACTCAGCCTAATGCCGAGGTATCCCTCAGACAACGCTGCATAAGAGCTCATCTCTAAGATGGAGTTGGGAGCAAGATGGTGAAGCTAAAATCCATAGTTATCAATCACCTTAGAAAAGAATTCCGAGGGAGGGAAAGACAAACCTCTATCGAGGTGGGTGCCGAAGTGTACCTGCTCGGTGGCATGCCGGTTGGGGATGGTTTCGCCGAAACCGCTCCGCCAGTCACCGGCGTGGAGGAGCCCTTCATTCTCCATGCCGTGGAGCTTCTCGTCGTCAAGGAGACACGAGATCCAAACCCCATGGTTGCTTTCTTTCTCCGCTACCGTCGCTGTTGTCGCCGTCGCTGCGAAGCCAGCCAAGCCGGATGATAAAGATGAAGCCATTTCTCCGTTGCGCTGGTGACCTTGGATGGGCGGCGCTGGGAGTCTGGGAGGCAGAGGAGCTCTGTGCGCGGGGGAGAAGTGGAGGAGAGGAAACGGCAAGAGAATAGGTGAAGATGAGGAACAAGAAATCCTCACCCCTTATAACCACCTAACCACGCCAAGATTCGTGCAAATGGCACAGTGTAACCGCCACACGTCATGGAAGGAATTGGGAAGGTCCCACGCGATGATTACGTCGCCTCGATCTCCGCGTACGCATTGAAACGGTGCCTAGGTTCAACGAACATCAGACCCACCAACGGTCGTGCTGACATGATGTTTGTCAGATGACATGACTTGACCATAACCAGTGTCAGATGACGTCAACGACTAAGTTTCGGCTTATTTTTGAGACCAGGATCGTATCTTTTGTTTTGAAGTTTTAGGAACCCTTAAAGATTCTGCAAGCCGAAGATCAAGCTAGATGATGATGAATCAGACTCTAGATCTTGGAGACTTCCGGGGGCTGCTGTTGGGGATATACTTTCCGGGTATCCTCACAGTTCCTCACTGACCAGGGTGGCCCACTTCGGGTTAGAGCATTGCTTCACGGACAGCCCAGTCAGAGAGAAGAGGTGGAGTCCAATCCGGCTACGGGAAGGCCCAGAAGACTTACCGAATTAGGCCCATAGTGTTACCTGTAGTTCAAGATGTACTTTGTAACCGACTATTAGTCGGAGCCGGATAGATCTCTCCTGTAAACCCTAGGCCGGATATCTATATAAGCCGTCCTAGGGAGAGACTTTAGGGCACCCCTTACAATCACAATCTCAACTCGCACAAGCAAACCCTTGTAACCCATATTACGGCTCTGCCGTATTACTGGATTGCTAGCAGGAGTAGGATCCGTCCAAAGCTGGCGGATTCGAACCTGGGTAAACTTGTGTGCTCACCGTCCCGGAACACCGTACGTCTCACACCCCTCTCTTCCGCATGCCTCGAGGACCCCCTCATGGCGTACTTGTCATCAATCCGACCATATGTGTGTTCTTCTTTTTGTTGTTGGCAATTGTGGAAATAGGTATTGAATTATGGATGTATTCTACTTCCTCTTGGTTATTTTGACATTTTAGAAAATAGTAAGAGGAATGAGTTTGTTGGATGTTTAGTTAGCTATCTATCTAGTCAGTTGTTTTTAGTATTCATCAGATGTATTTAACTTGTTGTACCAAACTTGTTGAAACTAGGAAAAATCATGGTTGCAAAAGTAATGTGTATTTATCTTTTGTTGATTTCAAACATGGTGCAACCAGGAACAATAACCATGGATTTTCTATATTGTTGCAAAACCAGGCACAATCGCGTGTGTGTTTCTGAAAGATTCACACTTATTGTTTTTTCGAAATGTTGGAAATATGTGCAACCATGAACAATCATAACAAACAACTTAAAAGGTACTGACAATATATAGAGGTACTAGTTAAATAGGTTCGATCACAACCACCACATACTACTAGTAGTACTTAATAATTACACAACCCAAATGATATAGTATAACAGTACACCCATTACATAAACAAGAGGCAGCAACATGCAACAGGAGGTAGCAGAGGCAACAGGAGGCGGCAGCAGAGGCAACACGAGGCGGCAGCAGGAGGCAGCTGAGGCAGCAGGAGCAAGCAGTTACGTCCCTAGAGCAATGTGACCGAGGTTGGCATACTTGCTCAGGTAAACTATGAAGGCAGCGTACTTGGCTTTCGTATGATTCGCACGCCACTGTCCTCCATGGGCAATGCCCCGGGCATGCTGCACGATGTTGTTCAGGTCTTCCTCAATCCTTCTTGCGCAGAAGGGGCACCTGTACTTGTTTGCACCTCGGCGGAAGGGGAACCTCCCATTCCTCATTTGCTTCAGGATGTGGCAGCTTTTGCGTGCCTGGACCACATACTTTCACTGACATCGCTATCTGGTTCCTACATGCGAATTGGCAAGTAGTGAGAAGAAGTCAGTGAATGGAAAAATTACTCTCCCAAGATCATGAGATCAAACTAGGAAAGGGCTGTGTTGAGAGATTAATTTTAGCATGTGCGCACAGCTTTTGAACAAGCTAGTCCATCAAACATATATCTGTTTTGCATACATATATGATAAAAAAAGTGCTATATAAAATTATACTGTTCTTCCAAATATAGTTTGAAAGAATCTATACAAGTTTCAGTATATAAAGATACGTCCAAATTTTAATAGAACTGGGACATCCTTTTTTAGGATAGATGGAGTAATTCTTTCCATTTATCTTATCAGTAAATTGGTAAAACAAAAAGAAGTTATGACTAGCTATTTTTATTCAGTTTGACCATGGTATAAATAGGAATTTGTTTTCTCCTAAATATATACTCAGTGTATTATGAATTTAACAATTTTCTTCCCTAAACAAATAACAGAGATAGACTACACAGAGAAATTTAATTTATCAGCATTATTTTAATGCATATGTTCATATAAATACACAAATTACTATAATAGAGATTGGATAAAACATGCATGATCCAGTATTTAACATATACACTCCACTTAAGTTAAAATTATACTGTTTTCTTTAAAATAATTTGAATGAATATCTATACAAGTTTCAGTATATATAAAGATACATCCAAATTTTAATAAGAAATCTGAGACATCCTTTTTTTAGGATAGATGGAGTAATTATTTCCACTCATCTTATTAGTAAATTGGAAAAACAAAAAGAAGTTATGACTAGAACATGGTACAAAAGGAATTTGTTTTCTCCTAAATATACTCAGTTAACTAGGAATTTAACAATCTGTTTCCCTAAATATAACATATATGGACATTTATCTGCATTTTAATGCATCTGTACATATGATTTGTTTCCCTAATTATAACAGAGATGGATATTAAATTTCTGTCAATGTAGTCAGGAGCTCGTATGATTACTATATATATATATGTGTGTGTGTGTGTGACTTTTATCATAAAAATTAAACTATACATTGGACAACATGAACACAACTTAGATAAGAGATCTATAAACCCTAAAAACTAATTAAAACGACCAACAAAAGATGAGCATGTATAGAACTACTAGGCGCCTAGAACTACTAGCTATCAAATCAAACTAGAAAATGGGCGACTGGAATGACTAGGGGTAGATCAAAACGACCAACAAAAGATGAGCATGGAGAATTACTAGGCGGAGAACAAACTAATTAATCAAACTTTACAAGATCAGAAAACCCTACAAATTAAAATATGAACAGTAAAATCAGAAAACCCCATTAACAGTTCAGATCTAATTACCTCCGATTCTCTGTCGCTGGGTTCTTGCTCGAACGCGAACGGATCCGTAGGTTCTTCATCCTCGCTGTTGTCGTAGTAATCGTAGTGCACCTTGTTATCTGCAACCGCCACCAGATCTACAACCGCATCCTCTTCGACCTTATTATCTGCTTGCTTCTAGACGATGGCATTGGTGTCCTCGGCGATGATGACCTTGACGTCCTGGGCGACCACCGGTCTTGATCTCTTCATCTTTGCGAGAAAACGATCTTGTACTTGTTGCTAGGGTTTCCTTCTGTTCTTTGGAGTGTAGGGAAGAGTGGGATGATGGAGTGTGGAGAAATGACTGGGAGACGATGGGGAGACCGTGTTGCTGATGTCTTTTAAATGACTGGGAGACGATGGGGCAGTTGGGCGATGGGAGCACACGCGGGGTGGGAGACGTGTACATCGCACATGTCAATGCAAAACGCACGAGTAGGAATGCAAAACGCACAAATACACAGCTCGATTTCTTTTGCAGTTAATCATTTTTGATCGGCATGTCAATGGAAAATGCAAAACACACACTCGATTTAATTTCTTCTAAATTATTCAGTAAATGATTGTTACTCTAGTTACTCCATGCATAAATGCATGCGGACCAAAAAGATTTCCAACGTGTTTTTTCCAAAACCACATGTATATATATGGATCATCCCCTAGAGTGATTTACATGTGTTCTTTTCCTAAACCACATTGATATATATATAGATAGTCTTATTGATGATCCACATGACCACATTGGTCATATCTATACATGACCACACACACACAGTACTCTAGTGGATTATATGATCTGTGATGAAACTTCTCTGTCACACTGGTGCATTAAATGTGTACTGGGAGTTGATTTCCTATGTGTGTCTTGCTTCTTCTACACCATGGTTTTCCACTTGTATCACCCATAGAGTCATTGCATGCACATTATATTGCATGCATATGTGTTATTTTCCAAAACCACATTGATATGTGATGACCACACACACTCCAGTGGATTCTGTGATTCAACTTCTGTGTCACACTATGTTTTTTGTCTCTATATATATGACCATGATGGTTTGACACATGTATATATATGGATCATCCCCTAGAGTGACTTGCATGTGTTCTTTTCCTAAACCACAGACATTAATATATATAGATAGTCATTAATGATGATCCACATGACCACATTGATCATATCTATACATGAACCACACACACACTACTCTAGTGGATTATATGATGTGTGGTGCAACTTCTCTGTCGCCCACTGGTGCATTAAATGTGTACTGGGAGTTGATTTCCTATGTGTGTTTTGCTTCTTATACACCATGGTTTTCCACTTGGATCCCACATATAGTCATTGCATGCACATTATATTGCATATGTGTTCTTTTCCAAAACCACATTGATATCTGATGACGACACACACTCCAGTGGATTCTGTCATTCAACTTCTGTCACACTAGTGTGTTTTTGGTCTCTATATATATGTCCATGATGGTTTGACACGTGTATATATATGGATCATCCCCTAGAGTGATTTACATGTTTCTTTTCCTATACCACACATTGATATATATAGATAGTCTTATTGATGATCAACATGACCACTTTGATCATATCTATACATGACCACACACACACTACTCTAGTGGATTATATGATCTGTGATGCAACTTCTCTGTCACACTAGTGCATTAAATGTGTATTGGGAATTTATTTCCTATGTGTGTCTTGCTTCTTCTACACCATGTTTTTTCACTTGGATCCCCCATAGAGTCATTGCATGCACATTATATTGCATGCATATGTGTTCTTTTCCAAAACCACATTGATATATGATGACCACACACACTCAAGTGGATTATGTGATTAAACTTCTGCGTCACACTATGTTTTTGGTCTATATATATGTCCATGATGGTTTGACACATGTATATATATATGGATCATCCCCTAGAGTGATTTGCATGTGTTCTTTTCCTAAACCACACACATTGATATATATAGATAGTCATTATTGATGATCCACATGACCACATTCATCATATCTATACATGAACCACACACACACTACTCTAGTGGATTATATGAACTATGATGCAACTTCTCTTTCACCCACTGGTGCATTAAATGTGTACTGGGAGTTGATTTCCCATGTGCGTTTTGCTTCTTCTACACCATGGTTTTCCACTTGGATCCCACATAGAGTCATTGCATGCACATTATATTGCATATGTGTTCTTTTCCAAAACCACATTGATATCTGATGACCACACACCAGTGGTTTCTATGATTCAACTTCTGTCACACTAGTGTGTTTTGGTCTATATATATGTCCATGATGGTTTGACACATGTATATATATGGATCATCCCCTAGAGTGATTTACATGTGTTCTTTTCTTAAACCACACATTGATATATATAGATAGTCTTATTGATGATCCACATGACCACATTGATCATATCTATACATGACCACACACACACTACTCTGGTGGATTATATGATCTATGATGCAACTTCTCTGTCACACGGGTGCATTAAATGTGTACTGGGAGTTGATTTCCTATGTGTGTCTTGCTTCTTCTACACCATGGTTTTTCACTTGGATCCCCCATAGAGCCATTGCATGGACATTATATTGCATGCATATATGTTCTTTTCCAAAACCACAATTATATCTGATGACCACACACACTCCAGTGGATTTTGTGATTCAACTTCTGTGTGACACTGTTTTTTGTCTCTATATATATAACCATGACGGTTTGACACATGTATATATATGGATCATCCCCAGAGCGATTTGCATGTGTTCTTTTCCTAAACCACACAGATTGATATATATAGATAGTCATTATTGATGATCCACATGACCACATCGATCATATCTATACATGAACCACACACACACACTACTCTAGTGGATTATATGATATGTGGTGCAACTTCTCTGTCGCCCACTGGTGCATTAAATGTGTACTGGGAGTTGATTTCCTATATGTGTTTTGCTTCTTATACACCTTGGTCTTTTCACTTGGATCCCACATAGAGTCATTGCATGGACATTATATTGCATATGTGTTCTTTTCCAAAACCACATTGATATCTGATGACCACACACACTCAAGTGGCTTCTGTGATTCAACTTCTATCACGCTAGTGTGTTTTTGGTCTCTATATATATGTCCATGATGGTTTGACACATGTATATATATGGATCATCCCCTAGAGTGATTTACATGTGTTCTTTTCTTAAACCACACATTGATATATATAGATAGTCTTATTGATGATCCACATGACCACATTGATCATATCTATACACGACCACACACACACACTACTCTGGTGGATTATATGATCTATGATGCAACTTCTCTGTCACACGGGTGCAATAAATATGTACTGGGAGTTGATTTCCTATGTGTGTCTTGCTTCTTCTACACCATGGTCTTTCACTTGGATCCCCCATAGAGCCATTGCATGCACATTATATTGCATGCATATATGTTCTTTTCCAAAACCACAATTATATCTGATGACCACACACACTCCAGTGGATTTTGTGATTCAACTTCTGTGTCACACTATGTTTTTTGTCTCTATATATATAACCATGACGGTTTGACACATGTATATATATCGATCATCCCCAGAGCGATTTGCATGTGTTCTTTTCCTAAACCACACACATTGATATATATAGATAGTCATTATTGATGATCCACATGACCACATCGATCATATCTATACATGAACCACACACACACACTACTCTAGTGGATTATATGATATGTGGTGCAACTTCTCTGTCGCCCACTGGTGCATTAAATGTGTACTGGGAGTTGATTTCCTATATGTGTTTTGCTTCTTCTACACCTTGGTCTTTTCACTTGGATCCCACATAGAGTCATTGCATGGACATTATATGGCATATGTGTTCTTTTCCAAAACCACATTGATATCTGATGACCACACACACTCAAGTGGATTCTGTGATTCAACTTCTATCACACTAGTGTGTTTTTGGTTTCTATATATATGTCCATGATGGTTTGACACATGTATATATATGGATCATCCCCTAGAGTGATCTACATGTGTTCTTTTCCTAAACCACACATTGATATATATATAGATAGTCTTATTGATGATCCACATGACCACATTGACCATATCTATACATGACCACACACACTACTCTAGTGGATTATATGATCTGCGACGCAACTTATCTGTCACACTGGTGCATTAAATGTGTACTGGGAGTTGATTTCCTATGTGTGTCTTGCTTCTTCTGCACCATGATTTTCCACTTGGATCCCCCATAGAGTCATTGCATGCACATTATATTGCATGCACCACATTTATATCTAATGACCACACACACTCCAGTGGATTCTGTGATTCAACTTCTGTGTCACACTATTTTTTTGGTCTCTATATATATGTCCATGATGGTTTGACACATGTATATATATGGATCATCCCCTAGAGTGATTTACATGTGTTCTTTTCTTAAACCACACATTGATATATATAGATAGTCTTATTGATGATCCACATGACCACATTGATCATATCTATACATGACCACACACACACTACTCTGGTGGATTATATGATCTATGATGCAACTTCTCTGTCACACGGGTGCATTAAATGTGTACTGGGAGTTGATTTCCTATGTGTGTCTTGCTTCTTCTACACCATGGTTTTTCACTTGGATCCCCCATAGAGCCATTGCATGGACATTATATTGCATGCATATATGTTCTTTTCCAAAACCACAATTATATCTGATGACCACACACACTCCAGTGGATTTTGTGATTCAACTTCTGTGTGACACTGTTTTTTGTCTCTATATATATAACCATGACGGTTTGACACATGTATATATATGGATCATCCCCAGAGCGATTTGCATGTGTTCTTTTCCTAAACCACACACATTGATATATATAGATAGTCATTATTGATGATCCACATGACCACATCGATCATATCTATACATGAACCACACACACACACTACTCTAGTGGATTATATGATATGTGGTGCAACTTCTCTGTCGCCCACTGGTGCATTAAATGTGTACTGGGAGTTGATTTCCTATATGTGTTTTGCTTCTTATACACCTTGGTCTTTTCACTTGGATCCCACATAGAGTCATTGCATGGACATTATATTGCATATGTGTTCTTTTCCAAAACCACATTGATATCTGATGACCACACACACTCAAGTGGCTTCTGTGATTCAACTTCTATCACGCTAGTGTGTTTTTGGTCTCTATATATATGTCCATGATGGTTTGACACATGTATATATATGGATCATCCCCTAGAGTGATTTACATGTGTTCTTTTCTTAAACCACACATTGATATATATAGATAGTCTTATTGATGATCCACATGACCACATTGATCATATCTATACACGACCACACACACACACTACTCTGGTGGATTATATGATCTATGATGCAACTTCTCTGTCACACGGGTGCAATAAATATGTACTGGGAGTTGATTTCCTATGTGTGTCTTGCTTCTTCTACACCATGGTCTTTCACTTGGATCCCCCATAGAGCCATTGCATGCACATTATATTGCATGCATATATGTTCTTTTCCAAAACCACAATTATATCTGATGACCACACACACTCCAGTGGATTTTGTGATTCAACTTCTGTGTCACACTATGTTTTTTGTCTCTATATATATAACCATGACGGTTTGACACATGTATATATATCGATCATCCCCAGAGCGATTTGCATGTGTTCTTTTCCTAAACCACACACATTGATATATATAGATAGTCATTATTGATGATCCACATGACCACATCGATCATATCTATACATGAACCACACACACACACTACTCTAGTGGATTATATGATATGTGGTGCAACTTCTCTGTCGCCCACTGGTGCATTAAATGTGTACTGGGAGTTGATTTCCTATATGTGTTTTGCTTCTTCTACACCTTGGTCTTTTCACTTGGATCCCACATAGAGTCATTGCATGGACATTATATGGCATATGTGTTCTTTTCCAAAACCACATTGATATCTGATGACCACACACACTCAAGTGGATTCTGTGATTCAACTTCTATCACACTAGTGTGTTTTTGGTTTCTATATATATGTCCATGATGGTTTGACACATGTATATATATGGATCATCCCCTAGAGTGATCTACATGTGTTCTTTTCCTAAACCACACATTGATATATATATAGATAGTCTTATTGATGATCCACATGACCACATTGACCATATCTATACATGACCACACACACTACTCTAGTGGATTATATGATCTGCGACGCAACTTATCTGTCACACTGGTGCATTAAATGTGTACTGGGAGTTGATTTCCTATGTGTGTCTTGCTTCTTCTGCACCATGATTTTCCACTTGGATCCCCCATAGAGTCATTGCATGCACATTATATTGCATGCACCACATTTATATCTAATGACCACACACACTCCAGTGGATTCTGTGATTCAACTTCTGTGTCACACTATTTTTTTGGTCTCTATATATATGTCCATGATGGTTTGACACATGTATATACATATAGATCATCCCCTAGGGTGATTTGCATGTGTTCTTTTCCTAAACCATACATTGATATATATCGATAGTCATTATTGATAATCCACATGACCACATTGATCGTATCTACACATGACCACACACACAAACTACTCTAGTGGATTATATGATCTGTGATGCAACTTCTCTGTCACACTGGTGCATTAAGTGTATACTGGGAGTTGATGTCTTATATGTGTCTTGCTTCTTCTACACCATGGTTTTCCATTTGGATCCCCCATAGAGTCATTGCATGGACATTATATTGCATGCATATGTGTTCTTTTCCAAAACCACATTGATATCTGATGACCACACACACTCCAGTGGATTCTATGATTCAACTTCTGTCACACTAGTGTGTTTTTGGTCTCTATATATATGTACATGATGGTTTGACACATGTATATATATGGATCATCCCCTAGAGTGATTTACATGTGTTCTTTTCCTAAACCACACATTGATATATATATAGATAGTCTTATTGATGATCCACATGACCACATTGATCATATATATACATGACCACACACACAGACACTACTCTAGTGGATTATATGATCTGTGATGCAACTTCTCTGTCACCCTAGTGAATTAAATGTGTACTGGGAGTTGATTTCCTATGTGTGCCTTTCTTCTTCTACACCATGATTTTCCACTTGGATCCCCCATAGAGTCATCGCATGCACATTATATTGCATGCACCACATTGATCTCTGATGACCACACACACTCTAGTGGATTCTGTGATTCAACTTCTGTGTCACACTATGTTTTTGGTCTCTATATATATGTCCATGATGGTTTGAGACATGTATATATATATATATATGGATCATCCCCTAGAGTGATTTGCATGTGTTCTTTTCCTAAACCACACATTGATATATATAGATATTCATTATTGATGATCCACATGACCACATTGATCATATCTATACATGACCACACACACACACTACTCTAGTGAATTATATTCTGTTATGCAACTTCTGTGTCACCCACTGGTGCATTAAATGTGTACTGGGAGTTGATTTCCTATGTGTGTTTTTCTTCTTCTACACCATGGTTTTACACTTGGATCCCACATATATAGAGTCATTGGATGCACATTATACTGCATATGTGTTCTTTTCCAAAACCTTATTGATATCTAATGACCACACACACTCTCGTGGATTCTATGATTCAACTTCTGTCACACTAGTGTGTTTTTGGTCTCTATATATATGTCCATGATGGTTTGAGACATGTATATATATTGATCATATCCTAGAGTGATTTTCCTGTGTTCTTTTCCAAATCCACACATTGATATATATAGATAGTCATTATTTATGATCCACATGACCACATTGATCATATCTATACATGGACACACACACTACTCTAGTGGATTATATGATCTGTGATGCAACTTCTCTTTCACACTGGTGCATTAAATGTGTACTCGGAGTTGATTTCCTATGTGTGTCTTGCTTCTTCTACACCATGGTTTTCCACTTGGATCCCCCATAGAGTCATTGCATGCACATTATATTGCATGCACCACATTGATATCTAATGACCACACACACTCAAGTGGATTATGTGATTCAACATCTGTGTCACACTATGTTTTTGGTCTATATATATATGTCCATGATGGTTTGACACATGTATACATATATGGATCATCCCCTAGAGTGATTTGCATGTGTTCTTTTCCTAAACCATACATTGATATATATAGATAGTCATTATTGATGATCCACATGACCACATTGATCATATCTATATATCACCACACACACACACACTACTCTAGTGGATTATATGATCTGTGATGCAACTTCTCTGTCACACTGGTGCATTAAATAGGGTACTTGGAGTGGATTTCCTATGTGTGTCTTGCTTCTTCTACACCATGGTTTTCCACCGTGATCCCACATAGATTCATTGCATGCACATTATATTGCATGCATATGTGTTCTTTTCCAAAACCACATTGATATCTGATGACCACACACACTCTAGTGGATTCTGTGATTCAACTTCCGTGTCACACTATGTTTTTGTCTCTATATATATGACCATGATGGTTTGACACATGTATATATATATTTGGATCATCCCCTAGAGTGATTTGCATGTGTACTTTTCCTAAACCACACATTGATCTATATAGATAGTCATGATTGATGATCCACATGACCACATTGATCATATCTATAAATGACCACACACACACTACTCTAGTGGATTATATGATCTGTGATGCAACTTCTCTATCACCCACTAGTGCATTAAATGTGTACTGGGTGTTGATTTCCTATGTGTATTTTGCTTCTTCTACACCATGGTTTTACACTTGGATCCCACATAGAGTCATTGAATACACATTATATTTCATATGTGTTGATTTCCAAAACCACATTGATATCGGATGACCACACACACTCCAATGGATTCTGTGATTCAAACTTCTGTGTCACTATTGTGTTTTTGGTCTCTATATATATGTCCATGATGGTTTGACACATGTATATATATATATATGGATCATCCCCTAGAGTGATTTGCATATGTTATTTTCCTAAACCACACATTGATATATATAGATAGTCATTATTGATGATCCACATGACCACATTGATCATATCTATACATGACCACACACACACACTACTCTAGTGAATTATATTTTGTGATGCAACTTCTCTATCACATAGGTGCATTAAATGTGTACTGGGAGTTGATTTCCTATGTGTGTTTTGCTTCTTCTACACCATGGTTTTCCACTTGGATCCCACATATATAGAGTCATTGCATGCACACTATACTGCATATGTGTTCTTTTTCCAAAACCACATTGATATCTAATGACCACACACACTCTAGTGGATTATGCGATTCAACTTGTGTCACACTAGTGTGTTTTTGGTCTCTATATATATGTCCATGATGGTTTGACACATGTATATATATATTGATCATCCCCTTGAGTGATTTGCATGTGTTCTTTTCCTACCACACATTGATATATATAGATAGTCATTATTGATGATCCACATGACCACATTGATCATATCTATACATGACCACAGACATTACTCTAGTGGATTATATGATCTGTGATGCAACTTCTCGGTCACACTGGTGCATTAAATGTGTGGGAGTTGATTTCGTATGTGTGTCTTGCTTCTTCTACACCAAGGTTTTCCAGTTGGATCCCCCATAGAGTAGTCATTGCATGCACATTATATTGCATATGTGTTATATTTCCAAAATCACATTGATATATATGTTTGTGTTCTTTTCCAAAACCACATTGATATATACATGACCACACACACACTCAAGTGGAATGCAACTTCTCTGTAGTACTACTAGTGCATTGCAATATTTGTGGAAGTTGCTTTCCTATGTTTTTTTGCTTCTACACCATGGATTGCCTATATCAACATCCATAGTTTAATAAATATGGTAATGCTAATTTATTTGAGCATTATACGGAATTTTCCTGAATTTTTGGATTAGTGATTGCTAAATATGGTTGATGAATTTTCCTAAATATGGTAATGCTAATCTGTTTTTGCATGGTTGATGAATTTTGGAGCATGGACCACTGCAGTCAGGATTCTGATGGAAAAGGTGCTGTTTGGAGGCAAAATTTGTGAAGATCGTAAATCCAGGAAAATATACGGAAAATCCTATTTTTCCAGAAGACGGAGGATGCCCGAAGAATGAGTTGAGATGGGCCACAGGGGGCCCAAACCACCCCTAGGCGCATACCACCCTAGGCCATGCCACCAGGTGGTGTGGCCGACCTGGCCCACCTCTGGCGTATATTATCCTCCCGAAACCCTAAGACTCAGGGAGCAACCACAGAAAGATTCCGCCGCCTCTGCGGGGCGGAAAACACCGACAGAGAAAGGTCTCTCCAGCAGATAGATTTCTGCCAGGGGAATTCCTTCCTGGAGAGGGGAGATCGTCGCCATCAACACCGCCATCAAGCTGGACTTCATCGGGATCATCATCATCATCACTACCACCATCATTACCGTCAGCACCATCATCATCATCTCCATATTACTGTAACAATTGGTTGAATCTTGCATAGTTCTTAGGGGAAACTTTCCCGGTGTTGATTACTCTTTGTAGTTGATGCTATTGAGTGGAACCATTGAATTATTGTTTATGTTCAGATTGTTATACATCATTATTCCACCTCTGATCATGATCCATATAATGTCTTGCGAGTAGTTCGTTTTGTTCTTGAGGACATGGGAGAAGTCATGTTGTTAGTAGTGGAGTTGTGTTGAGAAAGATTCAATAGTTTGATATTTAAGTTGTGGTGTACTTCTTCTAGTGGTGTCATGTGAACGTTGACTACATGACACTTCACCTATATGGGCCTAGGGGAATGCATTGTGTATTTGGCTACTAATCGTAGGGGTTGCCGGAGTGACAGAAACCCGAACCCCCGTTAGGAAACCATTGCACAAGGGACGTAAGGGTCTTAGAGTTTAAAGCTGTGGTTAGGTTTTTACCTTCATTACTTTCTTGTACTTACGGATGTTTGCAAGGGGTATAATCACAAGTATGTATTAGTCCTAGGAAGGTCGGTACATTAGCATAGGTTCACCCACACAACACTTAGCAAGCTAAAGAAGATTAATCAACTATATGAAGCGAAAGCACTTGACAGTCTTCCCATGTGTCCTCGATAACGTTTGGTCATCTTAAGTAATACAATCGGCTTGTCCTTTGCTGCATAAAGGATTGGGCCACTTGCTGCATTTATTCCTACTGTCTTTTATTTACTCTCACTTCATTTACATGCTTTATCAAAAACCCCTAAAAATCCGTTTGCTAAGTATTTGCAGAGAACTCCTGATCCATACCACTAGCCAGCACCTTCTGCTCCTCGTTGGATTTGACACTCTTACTTATCAAAAATACTGCGATACACCCCCTATACTTGTGGGTCATCAAGACTATTTTCTGGCATCGTTGTCGGGGAGTGAAGCGCTATTGGAGAGTGGAACTAGTAAAGGAAACTTCTACTATGAGTATTGTTTACTTCTGTTAGTTGCTTTATTTTCATTATGGATAATTCGCTGAGTTTCTTATTTGGTAATGCTACTACCACTGCTAAGGTAGTAGATGAACCACCACCTTCTGAGAATGATGCTTTTAAAATACCTACAATAATTATTCACCGTGTTATGGATAACTACTATGTTGGGGATAGAACTGTCCATCCCGGTGATCATTTGCTCTTTATACACGAATTATGCGGGTTGTTCAAGTGTGTAGGTATTACTACAGATCAAGTTAAGAAGAAGTTATTCTCATTATCACTGAAAGGAAGAGCTGAGGAATGGTATAAGCTGCTGAAGAATGGTCAAGCTCTGGAATGGGAGGAAATAGTGCCTCTCTTCTATTGAAAATTTTATCCTCCTAGTGAGATTCATAAAGATCGGAATCAAATATACAACTTTTGGCCACTTGATGGAGAGAGTACAGCTCAAGCTTGGGGGAGATTGAAGTTACCAATGCTCAAATGTCCCATTCATGAGCTCCCCAACAATATTATTATCAATAACTTTTATGCAAGGCTCCCTCTACATGACAAGGATTTATTGGATGCTTTTTGTGCTGGATCATTCACTCGCATGTAAGAAGAAGCTAAATGGGATCTTCTGGACCGTATTCAAGATAATGCTGAAGCTTGGGAGAATGAAAAAGGTAGAAAGTTAGGTATAAATTATGATTATGAATGTTGAATCTTTTATGGGAACTGATGACTTTCAAAATATTAAAAATGCTTATGGTCTAGACTCTCAAGCCATTGCTTCTTATTTTAAGGCTTTTGCTTCCTACATTGAAGTGCCTAAAAAGAAGTGGAATAAGTATCATGAACCTTATAAAGATGTTGCTAAGAGTGCTCCTGCAAGAAATACTGAACTTTATACTACTAATCATGTCTTACCCGAACCTTATATTGAGAAAATGCCTTTCCCAGTTAAGATAAAGGAACATTCTATGATAGCTAGTATGGTTGATGAGAGTACAAGTAAAGTTGTTGAACCTGATAAACAAAAGGTTGATGAACCTATTATAGCAAATGTGAAAGACTTTGTTACTAAATATGTAGAAGAGGGACACACTATCCTTTGTAAGGATACCTCTAATATTGTTTCACAAAGTAGTATTATGAGAGCTAGTATTCCTGTGTTTTCTGTTAGAATAAGTGATCATTGTTACGTTGACCCTTATGATAGTTATATTATTAAGTTTATGCATGATAGTGAAAGTTACTATGAGAGAGGGAAAAGTGTTCTTATGCATCTCAATAATATCAAGTTTCCGCATTATCTGCTGAAAGTTTTTATGTTGCACTTCTTTTGCCTTCCTATGCTAGTAGCCTCTGGTTTCAACAACTTGTTTGTTTACAAAATTCTCTTGCATAGGAAGTGGGTTAGACTTAAATACGTGTATTTTTGCTTCTTAGTGCTCTCTTTCAACTCAATTCATATTCCTATGTGACCACCCACAAAATTATCAAGCCCATCTTAATGGCTATAAAGAAAGAGCTTTTTGGGAGACAACCCAATTTATTTGTGTTCTCAGTTTATTTTTGTTTCTTTGAGTTTTGGAAGTTATTACTTCGGTAATAACCTCTTATTATCCTTTTTGTTTGGTTTTTGTGTCAAGATCAAATTCTAATGAGAGAGAAGTAATATTTGGGGAAGTTGCTGTCCCGAAACAAATTTTTGTGCTTTGCCGTAAAAAATTCGTGAGAGATCTCTCTCTGTCGGATTAAGCTGTAATTTTTTGTTGTTCTGCCCCAGATTGTTGTTTAACTTTCGTTAGTTTTGCACTTTTTCATTAGAGCAACAGAAGATTTTCGAAAAAATTGATCTTTACCTTCTGGTCTGTTTTGACAGATTTTGCCACTTTTGCATTTGCTTCTTTAATCGATTTCCTTTTGAAATCTTTTTGGGTTTTCGTAAGGAGTTGCTACAGTAGCTTATGTTTTGAGGGTTTTCAGTTTAAAGTGGACTCAAAAGGTTTTATCACATCACGTATACTAATGTTGCTAATGAGAACTGTGTGAAGTTTTGTGTGAAAGAAATTTCCAGGTAGCGGAGATAATGGTGTAATGAGAAAGTGAAAGGTTTCATGACTCAAGTAATAAGTGTATGAAGATGAAGATATTGATGTTATTCAAGTGGTGACTCTGGAAGAATCTACTAAGGACCAAATTCAGAGACCTCCAGAGTCTGTTTTCAAATAGGTAACTGTTCTGGTAAGAAAAGTTCCATGAAAATACTATCCAACTATATTTTTGCAGTTTTCAGTCAATATGGGAAGCAACGAAGCGAAAGAGGGACGGAAACGGAGCCAGGGTGGCTCACACCACCCCGTGGTGTGGGCCCACCCTTGGCCACGCCACCAGGTGCTGTGGCCACTCCGGACTTCGCCTCCGACTAGTTTTCTCCCAGTATCTTCCTTTTGTTGTGAAACTTCGTAATATATAACCCCCCGGATCCCCCGAGGTTCGTATATTGTGTTTTCTTCGTGTTTTTGTTTCGATCTGTTTCTGCCAGGAACCATCTTTGAATGCTTTGGAGCATAATGGTGTCCGTCAAGGATAAAGTGAAAGAGCCTATGGAGGAAGATCTCCAAGACCCCAAGCAGGAGCTGGTACCTTTAGTCTCTTGCCCGGCATCAACGGAAGCTCTACGAGTCACTAATGATTTCTGCGATAAGTACCAAGACTTAAGGAGGAAGGTGGGCATGCTTAAATGGGAGAATATAGGCCTCACAAGATGCTGGAATATTTCCTCACGTCAACTAAGAAAATGATACCACCACCACCGAAGGAGTAATTCGTCATCAGGTTTGGCATCCCCTTGGTTTGTTCCAAGCTTGGGGGAGTGTCGCGGTATCACATCACTATCTTCTATCTTTTTACCTTTTTAGTAGAGTCATATCATTAATAGAGAAGTTATCATGTATGATGGTTTGCATTATGGAAGTGTCCCCTCTCTCGTTAGATATGTATCCCTTGGTGTGAGTTTCCGTTATGAAATATTAATGAGAAATTCTATCATTTACTATTTTGCATACCTTATATTAGTTTTCAATTCGTGGTTATATGATTGATCTTGTTGTTAGTATTGGTATCACTTTGGGATCATTGAGTTAATTTAGTTGGTTTTGGCAAACCTCGCTCGGTCAGTAGCAACACTATTTTTGAGAGTTGAATGAAAAAGATAGAAGTACTCTTACAAAAATATAATTTCATCATCTTTCTTTCTTGATTTTCTGATAATTTTAGTATTCTCTAGTTAAGATCTTTTGTGCTTCCAAGGAAGATTGCATGTTTGTCTTTATCACTTGTATGTTTGTTTGTTTCCTTCAACTCTTATACTTGCTACCCAGCCTTGCTAGCCAAAAACTTGTACTAAGAGGGAATTCTTCTCGTGCATCCACTTCCTTAAGCCAAAAACCATGCCATTTGTGTCCACCATACCTACCTACTAGCATTATTGCTATTCCAAGTAAATTCTTGTTTTTATCTACCTTCCAAATTAAACTTGTTATGTGAAAATTAGTGATTAAAGCTCTCACGAACTTGATGGCACACTTTACTTTCTTGCACTTAATAAACTTGAACCATTGTGCTCACCTATGTTGCGTAAATGATTGCGCTTTGTAAGTTGTGAATTAGCAGAACCATGCTGTCATGGGGAACGCTTTCAACATTGCACTGGTACTTTGTACCTAGTTGATATCATGTTCTTTTGTCTATGGATGTCATTGGTGTGAAATTAAAGGGTAGCTTGTAAGTCCATGGAGTTATGCATGTGTGTTAGAGAAACGCCTAGGCCACTGATCTAATCCATGCTGACATGGTGGAAACCTGCAGCGTAACCATAATGAGCTGTCAATGAAGCATTCTTCTTATAAAACAGAGTCCGATGTTGAGAAAAAAGAGAAAAAGAAAAAAAAGATTATGAAAAGAGGAAAGAGAGAAAAAAGCACCATATTCCCATGGTAAATAAGAAGATTACTGAGATGCTTGTTGTCTGCTTGCCTTGTCATTTTTATATGGGGATTCTTCCGTATCATCGGGCAAGGGGTACCCTATTGGCGGTTCTCTATGATACACATATGCTTACGATGACAAGAACTTACCGGCTAAACTTGAGTAGCATGAGGAGCAGCCCTCGTATTCAAGGGACATGAGATTCTCAATTTACAACTTGTCAAGCATATCCTCATATTTGATCACTTTAACCTTAATCACCTAAAGATGCCTATGATAGGGGCAATGATAGATCAAAGCTAATAAATATCATAATTTTTGGGAGCTCTTTATAAAACTTGCAATCCCTGCTTCCCTCTGCGAAGGGCCTTTCTTTTACTTTGTAGTTGAGTCAGTAAACCTATTCCCTTCTATCTCAGCAATTATTTTGAGGTGTTGTGTTTCATTCATTCATATGATGATTTATTCAATCATGTTTCACATGTTCCTTGTTTTGCACATTGCTCTTATCTTGGTGTTTACTACTTTGAAAGCTATCATTGAAAACTAGTTATTAGTGAACTCTAGCAAATTATCAACTATTCTTCGACCAAGAGCTAAGTTTGCCATTACCAATTATGATTTACTTTATGTATCTTTATTGTGTTTCCTTTACTTATTGCAAGTTAAGTTATATAATAGTGAGTTGTCTTCTACTATGATCTATGTATTGATGAATGTGATGCTTCTTGTCCGTATTCTTTTATCGACTCTTCACTCCATAAACCTGAGGTCATGTTTATTGAGCTCAGTTTCGCTTGGGGACAAGCAAAGTCTAAGCTTGGGGGGAGTTGATACGTCCATTTTGCATCACTATTCTATGTCATAATTCACTGTTATTCATTGATATATTTCATATTAAGAGGTGATACTTATGTTATTTCATCTGTTTTTGCATGGTGGATGACTTTTGGAGCATGGACCGCTGCAGTCAGGATTCTGATGGAAAAGGTGTTGTTTGGAGGCAAAATTCGCGAAGATCAGAAAATCCGGGAAAATATACGGAAAATCCTATTTTTTCAGAAGACGAAGGATGCCAGAAGGAGGAGTGGAGATGGGCCACAGGGGGCCCACACCACCCCCTGGCGCGGGCCACCCTAGGCCGTGCCACCAGGTGGTGTGGCCGCCCTGGCCCACCTCTGGCTCTCCCCTCTGGCGTATATTATCCTCCCGAAACCCTAACACTAGGGGAGCGACCATAGAAAGATTCCGCCGCCTCTGCGGGGCGGAAAACACCGACAGAGAAAGATCTCTCTAGCAGACAGATTTCTGCCGAGGGAATTCCTTCCCGGAGAGGGTAGATCGTCGCCATCAACACCACCATCAAGCTCGACTTCATCGGGATCATCATCATCATCATCACCACCATCAGCACCATCATCACCATCTCCATATTGCTGTAACAATTGGTTGAATCTTGCATAGTTCCTAGGGGTAACTTTCCCGGTGCTGATTACACTTTGTAGTTGATGCTATTGAGTGGAACCATTGAATTATTGTTTATGTTCAGATTGTTATACATCATTATTCCATCTCTGATCATGATCCATATGATGTCTTGCGAGTAGTTCGTTTTGTTCTTGAGCACATGGTAGAAGTCATGTTGTTAGTAGTGGAGTTGTGTTGAGAAAGATTCAATTGTTTGATATGTAAGTTGTGGTGTACTTCTTCTAGTGGTTTCATGTGAACGTCGACTACATGACACTTCACCTATATGGGCCGAGGGGAATGCATTGTGTATTTTGCTACTAATCGTAGGGGTTGCCGTCGTGACAGAAACCTGAACCCCTGTTAGGAAACCATTCCACAAGGGACATAAGGGTCTTAGAGTTTAAAGCTGTTGTTAGGTTTTTACCTTAATTACTTTCTTTTACTTATGGATGTTTGCAAGGGGTATAATCACAAGTATGTATTAGTCCTAGGAAGGTCAGTACATTAGCATGGGTTCACCCACAAAACACTTAGCAAGCTAAAGAAGATTAATCAACTATATGAAGCGAAAGCACTTTACAGTCTTCCCATGTATCTTCGAGAACGTTTGGTCATCTTAAGTAATACAACCAGCTTGTCCTTTGATGCATAAAGGATTGGGCCACTTGCTGCATTTATTCCCACTATCTTTTATTTACTCGTACTGCATTTACTTGCTTTATCAAAAACGCCTAAAAATCCATTTGTTAAGTATTTGCAGAGAACTCCTGATCCATACCACTAGCCAGCACCTTGTGCTGTTTGTTGGGTTCGACACTCTTACTTATCGAAAATACTGTGATACACCCCCTATACTTGTGGGTCATCACACAACGCCACACATCATTTGCGGAGAGAGAATTTAGGTAATCTAAGAGAAACCCTCCTTATCCCCTCCCCCGTGGAAAGTGGACAAGATCCATTTTTCCTCACCTCGCTAGCCTCTGCCTCCTCCCTCACCCTCACCCTCTGTCCGTCCTTCCTCCACTCGTCACGGTCCTTCACTCTACCCATCGCCGCCCTATGCCCCTCCCCACCATGATGTCGTCCTTCTTTCCAATAGACAATAGCTAGCCGTCGCCGTAGCCCAAACCCTAGCACATCGTCACCTTCGCGGTTTCCCACCACGCCATGCCAATTGTCAAGCTCGCAGGTCTGTAAGCTCGCCGTCAACCTCACCCACAAGATCTGCCACCTCTACGTGCACCTCTCCATAAAGATGTCCGCACTCGCCGTGCACCTCTCCATCAAGGTCTGCTCCCTGGACTCCAAGGTATGCCCACCCGCGGTCAAGGTCTGCTCACTCGACGTGCACATCGCCGACAAGGTACGCCACCTCGTCGTGCACCTCGTCGACAAGGCCTGCCACCTCGCCATCAAGTTCTTCCCACTATCCCTGCACGTCGCCGTGAAGATCTTCCCACTCGCGGTAAAGGTCTGCTCACTCGACGTGCACCTCTACTACAAGCTACACCTATTTTCTGTCCACCTAGTCATCACGGTCTGCCACATCGCCGTCGACAAGGTCTGCCTACTCGCCATGCACCTCCTCCACATACTCTGCTACTAAGGTCTGCTGACAAACCTCGATGCCACGATTTAAGCGTTCTGCTAGGAATAGCAGTAAGAAAAAGGCCCCACAACCTGAAGGCCAGGAAACACCTACCATGCTTTTCTGTTGTTTGGTTATATTGTTTGATGCAGATAAATGCTTTTCATAACACGTCTTATGATCAGAGTATCAATACAAATTGTTCAAAGTGAAATATTTTACACATGTGATTACTATTGGACAATCAACAACATATGTTACATTCTGCCTACTTGCCTATTCAGTGGCAATATATAGATGCATATACTGCTCATGTTTAATTATCCCGACCTCCTTATTATTGCAACCAATTGGTGAATTGCCCAGCTTGTAAACTATTAGGCTTATGATCAGTTTGCGTATGATAAAGGTTGCATTATCCTGTTTATTGCATTACTTTGGCTGTTTCGTGATATTTCTTATGTTCATTGTATAAGTAGTTCATAGTTTACTGTTTTACATGATGGTTTACTATAGGACAATGAGCACCATATGTTATATTTTTCTTAATTGCCTATTTAATTGCACGGTAGATGCTTGCATTGCTTATGTTTAATCGTCCTGCCCTGCTTATTATTGTAGTGTATAATACTAAGTCTGGTTATAGTGGGGAGTAACATAGCATGTTACTAGGCTATGTTACTCCCCACTATGACTGCTCTTAATATTATCTCCATAGTGAGCAGTGTGATAGGTCTTATAACATAGACACCATCATTTAGGTTGGTCATAGAGGGAAGTTTGTACACACTAGTATTATGTGTACGAAACTAGTGTATAATACAAGCTAGGCCACCCATAGTAGGACTATCATGCAATCCATGTTGCATTTCTTTTGTTGTTTTGTCGTATGTCTTATGATCAGAGTATGAATTGGTCATAGCGGACTGTTCCACCCAATATGTTATATATTGACCCATATTTAGAGTTCCTTATACATGTTAGAAACACATATGTACAGTGGAATGTGCTTGGGGTGTTGCTTAGAAAAATAATCCTAGCTTTTTCGTAAGAAACAATGCTTATTTGTATTCGAGAGGTGCCCATTTAGACATCATCATGTTATAAATAAGCACCATTGCTTAACCAAAAATCGGTCTATTTCGCTAAGCACTTCTCCAAGCATATTACATTGTACATGCTCTTAGGTTACTAGCATATGTTGTTGGATCGCCAAGTGCACCCCCCACAGACCCTAGAGACCCCTAGAAGTAGCAAAAAGGAAGGATGTAGACCATGTTACATTATCCCATGCGTTGCATTAGTTTGGTAGCCTATGATCTTTTTGTTTAAATTGCTCATGGCTACCTATTAAATGATGAGTACTATATAACATAGGTTGGTATCGTACCAGGTTTTACATTTCTAGATTAATTGGAATTCTTTATTCATGTTAGAACCACAAATACTACCGATGGAAGAAAGTCGGATGAAAACCATCGTGAGAGAGAGTCCATGGATGCAACAACTTGGTACTGGGTTCGTAGCCAGTGCTATTATGTCTCCAACTGTATTCTCCCCTAAAAAGAGCAACATTGATTCCTCTGGACCTCGGTATGATCCCTAGTGGGGGGGGGGGGGTATTAGTGAAGGTGACATATCAGGTGATGAAACACTAGTCACCAAGGAGACTGGGCTGTAGGTAGTCCCCTTACCTACTAGATCACCATCTTGTCATGATTTCTCCACAATTAAGGTGCTGCCAAATCATCTTGTGTGGAATTGTTTGCTTACTCTTTTTACCATATGTTTTTATTTTCCCCAATTGACTGTTACATGTAAAATGTGTAGCTTAAGCCGAGAAAATTCAAGAAGACAACTCCCAGGAAAAGGATGGCTCCTGGTGGTGGATCATCTCGTAAGCGTGTTGTGGCATCAGTACTATCTCCAGACACAGAAAATGAGAGACACACAAGGTCCAAGGGAAATCCGCTAAAAGCAGGACTTCCACCTCCAGGTTCCACATGGCGGACACCAAAAGCGGCAAGTCCTGCGACCCATTCACAAGAAACTCGGCGTGCAACACAGAAGATTTCCAAAGCCGAACTACCTGATGCCCGGTAGACGACCAAAGCTGAACTTCCTGATGCCAGGTAAACTGCCAAAGCCACACTTCCTAATGCCCTGAAGGTGGCTAGAGCTGCACTTCATTTTCCACTACTAGCCATCGATGATGCAGTTCCTGATGCCAACATAGTGGCCAAATCTGCACTTCCTGATGCCCGGCAAGTAGCTAAACATTTAGTTCCCGACACCGGCCAAGTGGCCAAAGCTATAGTTCCTAATGCTGGCCAGCTGGCTAAAGCTGCAGTTTCTAATGCCGGCCAAGTGGCCAAAGCTGCAGTTCCTGATGCCAGCCAAGTGGCTAAACCTGTAGTTCCTGATGCCCACCAAGGCGAGAAGCCAGATGCCATCAATCTACCACCCACCCAAGCCAAGAAGGCACAACCCAAGGCAAGCAACCAGCTGCCCAAGGCGAGTCCAACATGGGCAACACTCTGCCCAAGGTGACCTGCCCACTCGCTCCGACCCGCTGGTATGTTGTCTGGCACCTCCCTAAAGCCAGCCACCCCCCCCAAAGCCAACATCCACCCCCAAAGCCAGCAGCCACCCCCCAAAGCCAGCATCCACCCTCCCAAAGCCAGCAGCTACCCCCTCAAAGCCAGCAGCCACATCCCCAAAGCCAGCAGCCACTTACCCAAGGTGTGGAACCCCAACCCACATCCTGCCATCCTCTGGCACCTCCCAAAGCCAACCTCCCGCCTCCACAAATCAAGAAGACAGCTTCCCAGGTGACGAAGTCTGCATCCTTCTACCCACGGGTATCCCCCAAATGTGACTTGCTACCACTCCAAATCTAGAAGCCACCTCCCAGCTGTCTGCGGGCACCTCGCCGAAGCGACCATGCACCATCCAAAACCGATGGGTTAGGTACCCAATGCGCTATGTCAGCTACATCTGTGTTCAGCTGCCAACGGCGAGGACACTGGTACCCCATTTGAGGGTCAGGGGTCAGCTACCCAATACGATGAGTCAGCTACCGAATATGGGGAATGTGATCCTAGCCATGAAGTACCGTGGAAAGACTACAGTGACTGGTCTCAACGTCGTAATGCGTTAAACCGACTGCTTGCTCACTTATAATCCATTTAATCCCATCATATTACCGTGGAACACTAAATCAGCACATTGTATTCTTGTAGATGATGATGGCTACCAGATGTCTCAAGACTTTGATGCACCTTGTTCTGAAGACGCTGAAATGCATAATTCTGAAGATATAGTTCCACATACTGGTCAAGCTCTGGTGGTGAGGGGGAAAACATGGGGAAGAGGCTTGACAAGTTGTCCAAAGGAGGGAGGCTTTCACTTAATGTTCTTCCAGGAAGAACTAGACCAGACGAGCCGGGTGTTGCTGCCAGGTTTGTCAGTGAGTGTGCAGTCACAATAAGGACTAGCATGCCCATCTTACCCCACTGGAAAGAGTACAAGAAGAGGGTTGATGTCCAATCAGACTTCATAGGCAAAGTTTCTATATGTTCTGTGACTTAGCTGTCCTTTACCTTCCGATTTCTCTGTTCGTGCAAATGCTGATGCTCCATGTTTTATTTTTAGCAAAAGTTTGCCATGGACACAAATAACACCCGCGTGCGGAATGCTTGCACAAATAAATTTATGAGGCATGCAAGGAATCAGCGGCATATTCTGAAGAAGTATTTTGATCCCTACCCTCTGAACCAAGTTACAAGGAAATGTACTGATGAAGTGAAACACATTACCAACGAGCAGTGGTTCAAGCTTGTTGATACTTGGTCCGACCCTAGGAAACAGGTCACTTTTCATTTACTCTTTTACTATTACTGCATGTGTTTGAATTGTTTGATTGGAACTACCTCTTATAGTGTATGGTTTCTGCTTGATAGAGTACTTGTGTAATAAACAAGATCAATAGGAGCAAAGTCTTGTACCCTGCTGCCACAGGTTCTCGTAGCTATGAGGTTGTGTGCAACGGTGAGGACAATGCCTTCGAACTCTTTAAAAAGACGCATTGTAGCCCGAGAAATGGCTTCACTCCGAATGTGAAGAAAGCAATTGTAAGTCCTCTTGAATACATTTCATCTTCGTAAAGTTCAATGATATCTTCATATCTCAATTGTATACGATATGATTGTAGTTTGCTTGCTATTTTTCTAAGATTCACTTCTATTCCTAATACTGTAGGAAATCATGGAAAAGAAGATGGCTCCAGATGTCCAGGGGGAAGAACCACTTTCTTCCACTGAGGTTGTGCACTTTGCACTCCCGTTGGATAGTAGAAAGCCAATGTTCCTGAAGAACATCGGCCTCCATCTAAGTACATCAAGATGAAGCAGGTCTGGCCTTGAAGCAGAACTTTTGGCTGAGAGAGCAGGGAGTGATAAACTGCGATGTGCCATAGAGGAATTGCAGAGAGCGAAAGAAGCAGCCGAGGCAGAGAGGCTGCAGTATGCTAAAGACATGAGAGAAATGTAGAAGAAGCAAGAAGAGATGCAGGATAAACAAAACCATACAAACGACTTACTTCAGCAAGTGTTGTCTCAGATGACTCGGCAGAAGCAGCCGTAGCAGCAACAGCTTCAGGTGTCGCAAGGTAAGTGAACTCGTGGTTGACACTTGTGAGTTCTTAGGCCTAGGATAGTTAATTGGTGTGGAAATTTGTGAGTCTTTTGGGAAGGGAAACTTGTGAGGCTTTTGGTTCATAAACTGCTATGGAAAGTTTTTGGCTGTGGAAGCTTGTGAGGCTTTTGTCTTAGAAACTGCTGTGGAAATCTGTGTGGAAACTTGTCCTGAAATTCATTGTCAATTTCTATTATTTGATGCATGTGGTGTGAAATGTGTCACAAATGATTAGGGCTAGTAGAAATTTACGTGCACAAATGGCCCCCTGATCTCACGGTGACACCAGCCCGCATCCGCGAAGAAAATGAAATCGTCTCAGTTGTTCTTGACGAAACATTTCCGTCACAGCGAAACACCAACGTGGACACCTTTCATTGGCCAACTATCTAGACGAAACAGAAACGTCACGGCCAATAATGACGTCATCGCACAGAATTCGTCGTCGGTAGGTGATACGTGTCCCGTTTTGATTTTTCAACATGGCATTATGCGGCTTGCCCATGTGGCCTTGTCCGATTGGTGCAAGCGTGTTTGTGCCAACTGTCCATGTGTCAGCATGGCACCGAAAGCTGGTGACGAACAAAATTCATCACGGCACATGAGATGTCATAAACGAGATATATGGCGTCATGAACGGGTTGGGTGACGTCACGGACTGGAGACAACAGAATCAAGCCGTGACGGAAAAAAAAGTCAGCAACATGATGATGTCGTAGACAACAAACATGACGACAGCAAACATCGCTAACGGCCACCTGCGGTGCCTTCTGCCACATGGCATCGACCGTGACGAAATAAAAACATCATGAGCGACCGGGCCTGGGCTGAGCCGGTCTAATTCGTCGCGACGAAAATACAGGAACGTCACGATCGGGCGTGACATTTTCAGGCAGGAAAAATGTCGCGGAATGAATTATGACGTGAGGTCCATGCCTTGTGGTTAATTCGTCGCGGATGGCCATCTAAGATGTTTTGGCCCTCATCCACGACGATATCAGATCGTCATGGATCGTCTAGATTCTTGTAGTGATATGTGGTTTGTGGAAAGAACATATATGCAATGACACTAGCTGTGGTTAATGAAAAGAACACTGCCTGTCTATTCTTTTTCGTCGTAGAATTCGTCACGGATGGCCATCTACGTCGTTTTGGCCCTCATCCACGATAATATCAGATCGTCATGGATCATCCAGATTCTTGTAGTGATATGTGGTTTTGGAAAGAACATACTTGCAATGACACTAGCTATGGTTAATGAAAATAACACATATGCAATCACACTGGTGGATCCATATGTGGTTTGTGAAAATAACATACATGCAATGACTCGAGCTGTGGTTAATGAAAAGAACACACATGCAGTGACACTGGTGGATCCATATGTTGTTTGTGGAATGAACAGACATGCAATGAATCTAGCTATAGTTAATGAAAAGAATAGACATGCAATGACTCGGATGGATCCATATATGGTTTGTGAAAAGAACACACATGCAATGAACTCTGGTGGATACATATGTGGTTTGTGAGAAGAACACACATCCAATGACACTAGTAGATCCATGTGTGGTTTGTGAAAAGAACATACATGCAATGACTCTAGCTGTGGTTTGTGAAAAGTACACACATGAATGACATTGGTGGATCCATACGTGGTTTGTGAAAAGAACAGACATGCAACGACACTAGCTGTGGTTTGTGAAAAGAACACAAATGCGATCACACTGGTGGATCCGTATGTGGTTTGTGGAAAGAACAAACATGCAATGACACTAGCTTTGGTTAATGAAAAGAACAGACATACAATGACCTTGATGGATCCATATGTGGTTTGTGAAAAGATAACACATGCAATGACTCTAGTTGTGGTTAATGAAAAGAACACTCATGTAATGAGCTCTGGTAGATCCATGTGTGGTTTGTGAGAAGAACACACATGCAATGACTCTAGCTCTAGTTTGTGAAAAGAACAAACATCCAGTGACACTGGTGGATCCATATGTGGTTTGTGGAAAGAACACACATGCAATGACACTAGCTGCGGTTTGGGAAAAGAACACACATGCAATCACACTGGTGGATCCATATGTGGTTTGTGAAAAGAATAGACATGCAATGACACTAGATGTGGTTAATGAAAAGAACACACATGCAATGACACTGGTGGATCCATATGTTGTTTCTAGAAAGAACAGACACGCAATGATTCTAGCTGTCGTTAGTGAAAACAACAAACATTTAATGACTCTGATGGATCCATATGTGGTTTGTGAAAAGAACACACACGCAATGAACTTTGGTGGATCCATATGTGGTTTGTGAGAAGAACACAAATCCAATGAGACTGGTAGATCCATGTGTGGTTTGTGAAAAGAACAGACATGCAATGACTCTAGCTCTGGTTTGTGAAAAGTACACACATGCAATGACACTGTTGGATCCATATGAGTTTTGTGAAAAGAACAGACATGAAATGACACTAGTTGTGGTTTGTGAAAAGGACACACATGCAATCACACTAGTGGATCCATATGTGCTTTGTGGAAAGAACATACATGCAATCACACTACTGGATCCATATGTGGTTTGTGGAAAGAACAGCCAATGCAATGACACTAGATGTGGTTAATGAAAAGAGCAGACATGCAATAACCTTGATGGATCCATATGTGGTTTGTGAAAATAACACACATGCAAAGACTCTGGTTGTGGTTAATGAAAAGAACACACATGCAATGACTCTAGCTATGGTTTGTGAAAAGAACACACATCTAGTGACACTGGTGGATCCATATGTGGTTTGTGAAAAAAACATACATGTAGTGAGACTAGCTGTGGTTAATGAAAATAACACACATGCAATCACACTAGTGGTTCTATATATGGTTTGTGAAAAGAACACACATGCAATGACTCTAGCTGTGGTTAATGATAAGAACACACATGCAATCACACTGGTGGATCCATGTGTGGTTTGTTGAAAGAACACATACGCAATGACTCTAGCTGTGGTTTGTGAAAAGAACACACATGGAATGAACTGTGGTGGATCCATGTGTGGTTTGTGCGAAGAACACACATGCAATGACTTTAGCTGTGGTTTGTCAAAATAACACACATCTAGTGACACTGGTAGATCCATATGTGGTTTGTGAAAAGAACATACATGCAATGACACTGGTGGATCCATATGTAGTTTGTGAAAAGAACAGACATGCAATGACTCCAGCTATGGTTTGTGAAAAGTACATACATGCAATGACACTGGTGGATCCATATGTGGTTTGTGAAAAGAACATACATGCAATGACACTAGCTGTGCTTTGTGAAAAGAACACTCATACAATGAACTCTAGCTGTGGATTGTGAGAAGAACACACATGCAATGACTCCAGCTGTGGTTTGTGAAAAGAACACACATCTAGTGACACTGGTGGATCCATATGTGGTTTGTGGAAAGAACATACATGCAATGATACTAGCTGTGGTTAATGAAAAGAACACACATGCAATCACAAATGGTGGATCCATATGTGGTTTGTGAAAAGAACTGACATGCGATGACTCTAGCTATGGTTAATGAAAAGAACACACATGCAATGACACTGGTGGATCCATATGTTGTTTGTGGAAAGAACAGACATGCAATGACACTAGTTGTGGTTAATGAAAAGAATAGACATGCAATGACTCTTATGGATCCATATGTGGTTTGTGAAAAGAACACACATGCAATAAACTCTGGTGGATCCATATGTGGTTTGTGAGAAGAACACACATCAATTGACACAGGTGGATCCATATGTTGTTTGTGAAAAGAACAGACATGCAATGACTCTAGCTGTGGTTTGTGAAAAGTACACACATGCAATGACACTAGTGGATCCATATGTGGTTTGTGAAAACAACATACATGCAATGACACTAGCTGTGGTTTGTGAAAATAACACACATGCAATTACACTTGTGGATCCATATGTGGTTTGTCGAAAGAACGGACCTGGAATGACACTAGGTCTGGTTAATGAAAAGAACAGACATGCAATGACCCTATTGGATCCATATGTGGTCTGTGAAAATAACACACATGCAATGGATCTTGCTGTGGTTAATGAAAATAACACACATACAATGAACACTAATGGATCCATGTGTGGTTTGTGAATAGAACAGACATGCGAAGAATCTAGCTGTGGTTTGTTAAAAGTACACACATGCAATGACACTGGTGGTTCCTTATGTAGTTTGTGAGAAGAATGTACATGCAATGACACTAGCTATGGTTTGTAAAAAGAACACACATGCAATCACACTGGTGGATCCATATGTCTTTTGTGGAAAGAACAGACATGTAATGACACTAGGTGTGCTTAATGAAAAGAACAAACATGCAATGACCCTAATTGATCCATATGTGGTTTTTGAAAAGAACACACATGCAATGACTCTAGATGTGGTTAATGAAAAGAACACGCATGCGATGACACTGGTTCATCCTTATGTGGTTTGTAAGAAGAACAGACATGCAATGAACTCTGGTGGATTCATATGTAGTTTATGAGAAGAACATACATGCAATGACACTAGTGAATCAATATGTGGTTTGTGGAAAGAACACACATTTCAATGACACTGGTGGATCCATATGTGGTTTATGGAAAGAACACACATGCAATGACACTGGCTGTGGTTAATGAAAAGAACAGACATGCAATGAACTCTGGTGGATCCATATCTGGTTTGCGATAAGAACAGACATGCAATGACTCCAGCTATGGTTTGTGAAAAATACACACATGCAATGACACTGGTGGATCCATATGTGGTTTGTGAAAAGAACATACATGCAATGACACTAGCTGTGCTTTGTGAAAAGAACACTCATACAATGAACTCTAGCTGTGGATTGTGAGAAGAACACACATGCAATGACTCTAGCTGTGGTTTGTGAAAAGAACACACATCTAGTGACACTGGTGGATCCATATGTGGTTTGTGGAAAGAACATACATGCAATGATACTAGCTGTGGTTAATGAAAAGAACACACATGCAATCACAAATGGTGGATCCATATGTGGTTTGTGAAAAGAACTGACATGCGATGACTCTAGCTATGGTTAATGAAAAGAACACACATGCAATGACACTGGTGGATCCATATGTTGTTTGTGGAAAGAACAGACATGCAATGACACTAGTTGTGGTTAATGAAAAGAATAGACATGCAATGACTCTTATGGATCCATATGTGGTTTGTGAAAAGAACACACATGCAATAAACTCTGGTGGATCCATATGTGGTTTGTGAGAAGAACACACATCAATTGACACAGGTGGATCCATATGTTGTTTCTGAAAAGAACAGACATGCAATGACTCTAGCTGTGGTTTGTGAAAAGTACACACATGCAATGACACTAGTGGATTCATATGTGGTTTGTGAAAACAACATACATGCAATGACACTAGCTGTGGTTTGTGAAAATAACACACATGCAATTACACTTGTGGATCCATATGTGGTTTGTCGAAAGAACGGACCTGGAATGACACTAGGTCTGGTTAATGAAAAGAACAGACATGCAATGACCCTATTGGATCCATATGTGGTCTGTGAAAATAACACACATGCAATGGATCTTGCTGTGGTTAATGAAAATAACACACATACAATGAACACTAATGGATCCATGTGTGGTTTGTGAATAGAACAGACATGCGAAGAATCTAGCTGTGGTTTGTTAAAAGTACACACATGCAATGACACTGGTGGTTCCTTATGTAGTTTGTGAGAAGAACGTACATGCAATGACACTAGCTATGGTTTGTAAAAAGAACACACATGCAATCACACTGGTGGATCCATATGTCTTTTGTGGAAAGAACAGACATGTAATGACACTAGGTGTGCTTAATGAAAAGAACAAACATGCAATGACCCTAATTGATCCATATGTGGTTTTTGAAAAGAACACACATGCAATGACTCTAGATGTGGTTAATGAAAAGAACACGCATGCGATGACACTGGTTCATCCTTATGTGGTTTGTAAGAAGAACAGACATGCAATGAACTCTGGTGGATTCATATGTAGTTTATGAGAAGAACATACATGCAATGACACTGGTGAATCAATATGTGGTTTGTGGAAAGAACACACATTTCAATGACACTAGTGGATCCATATGTGGTTTATGGAAAGAACACACATGCAATGACACTGGCTGTGGTTAATGAAAAGAACAGACATGCAATGAACTCTGGTGGATCCATATCTGGTTTGCGATAAGAACACACATGCAATGAATATAGCTATGGTTAATGAAAAGAACACACATGCAATGACACTGGTGGATCCATATGTTGTTTGCGGAAAGAACAAACATGCAATGAACTCAAGCTGTGGTTTGTGAGAAGAACACACATGCAATGACTCTAGCTGTGGTTTGTGAAAAGAACACACATCCAGTGACACTGGTGGATCCATATGTGCTTTGTGGAAAGAACATACATGCAATGACACTAGCTATGGTTAATGAAAAGAACACACAAGCAATCAGACTAGTGGATCCATATGTGGTTTGTGTAAAGAACAGAAATGCGATGACATTAGCTGTGGTTTGTCAAAAGAACACACATGAAATCACACTGGTGGATCCATATGTGGTTTGTGGAACGAGCAGACATGCAATGCACTAAGACTGGTTAATTTAAAGAATAGACATGCAATGACCCTAATGGATCCATATGTGGTTTGTGAAAATAACACACATGCAATGACTCTAGGCGTTGTTAATGAAAGGAACACACATGCAATGAACTCTGGTGGATCCAAGTGTGGTTTGTGAGAAGAACACACATGCAATAGCTCTACCTATGGTTAATGAAAAGAACACACAAGCAATTACACTGGTGGATCCTTATGTGGTTTGTGAAAAGAACAGACATGCAATGACACTAGCTATGGTTAATGGAAAGAACACACATGCAATCACACTGGTGGATCCATATGTGCTTTACGAGAAGAACAGACATGCAATGACTCTAGAAATGCAATGACACTGGTCGATGCATATGTTGTTTGTGAGAAGAACACACATACAATGACACATGTAGATCCATGTGTGGTTTGTGAAAAGAATACACATGTTGTGACACTGGTGGATCCATATGTGGTTTGTGAAAAGAACACACATGCAGTGACACTGGCGGATCCATATGTGGTTTGTGAAAAGAACGCACATGCAATGATTCTAGTGGACCCATATGTGGTTTGTGAAAAGAACAGACATGCAATGACTCTAGTTGTGGTTAATGAAAATAACACACATGCAATGAATCTGGTGGATCCATATGTGGTTTGTTAAAAGAACACACATGCAATGACATTGTGGATCCATATGAGGTTTCTGAAAAGAACATACATGCAATGAACTCTAGTGGATCCATATGTGGTTTGTGAAAAGAACACACATGCAATGACACTGGTGGATCCATGTGGTTTATGACAATAACACACATCCAGTGACTCTAGTTGTGGTTAATGAAAAGAACACACATGCAATGACACTAGGGGATCCATATGTGGTTTGTGAAAAGAACACACATGTAGTGACTCTGGTGGATCTATATGTGGTTTGTGAAAAGAGGACACATACAATGACTCTGGTGGATCCATATGTGGTTTGTGAAAAGAACACACATTCAATGACACTAGTGGATCCATATGTGGTTCATGAAAAGAACACACATGCAATGACTCTTGTAGATCCACATGTGGTTTGTGAAAAGAACATACATGCAATGACTCTATCTGTAGTTAATGAAAAGAACACACATGCAATGAAACTGGTGGATCCATATGTGGTTTGTGGAAAGAATAAGATCTAGTGACTATTGCTATGGTTTGTGAAAATAACACACATTTCAATTACACTAGTGGATCCATATGTGGTTTGTGAAAAGAACACACGTTTCAATGACTCTGGTGGGTCCATATGTGGTTTGTGAGAAGAACACACATGCAATGACTCTAGCTGTGGTTAATGAAAAGAACAGAGATACAATGACTCTAGCTATGGTTTATTGAAAGAACACACATGCAATGACTCTGGTGGATCCATATCTGGTTTGTGAAAAGAACACACATTCAATGACACTGGTGGATCCATAGGTGGCTCAGGAGAAGAACATGCATCTAATGACACAGGTGGATCCATGTGTGGTTTGTGAGAAGAACAGACATGCAATGACACTGGTGGATCCATGTGGTTTATGACAATAACACGCATGCAATGAACTCTAGTGGATCCATGTGGTTTATGAGAAGAACACACATCCAATCAACTCTAGTGGATCTATCTTGGCATAATTTGATGTATGCCACGATGTATTTCATTGTACAAGATGCTCACTTTCCATTTTTATACTACTCAGTTTTGCCCTTGGTTTTTTATACTACTCAGCTTTGCCGCCTCTCTCTCTTTCGTAGAAGCCCAAACCTGTGCTTATTCTGTCTGCTACGCCCTGATTGGTTGTCACAGTTGTCACGCGGATCGTGCGCACCAACCGTTGATTTTTTGTGATCGAACCAGGATCGTTGCACATGTCGTGCCCTTCACAGTACAGCGTGAGACAGCACGGACGTCTCCATCAACGAGACTTCTACAAGAAGGAACACGAAGCCATCCATGGAAAAAGTCGTCGAATGGTCATGTCATGTTTAATCAAGTCTGAAAAGCCTACTACTCCTACTACTACGCCACAACACATGCGTCATCGAGTGCATGGTCATCGACGGGCAGCTGCAATTTATTGCCACTTGATTTTAATAAGACATATCCCATTTTTTACGCAGCGGCTCTCAATCTCACTTCCAACTGGGCCCCACCATAAGAAACTTTCATGCGCTAGCCGGAGGCCGAAGAGCTGAGCTCGACGAGACCTAACGTCTCCGCCTTCATTGAGTTGCTCGCAGTCATCAACACATCCCTCTACCCGATCTAGCACAACCCCACAAATCTCGCCGTACAGCCACCTACCTTCCCCTCTACATTTCCCCATTTAATTATTGCCAATTTTGTGGCCGTGTGAAACTTCGTACATAGAAATTGTGTATGCGCCCTTTGCATGCGGCTCAATACTGAACATCCATGAATGGCCCGGAAAAAACGTGGCGTACCGTGCGTGTGTCGCGGTGCACGGTGCAGTAGCCTGCGCGGCACGTTGCACGGTGGTGCAACGAAACGTGCCTTGCTTCCATTCACCTTAACTATAGAGCCCCTCTCCGCACACCCACTCTCACTCTCACTTACTCTCCTCATGCAACCCTCTCCACTGTCCCACCAGCTTCTGCAAACTCCCGAGAAAACCCCGTCCGCGCCAGTGATGGCGGAGGAGGATACGGTGGCCATCGTCGCCTCCGATGCCGCTAGCAAGGAGGCCCCCGTCTCCGTCCCGGTCCCCCTCGACGCATTGAAAGAAGTCGTCATCCTTGTCCAGGCCCCCGTCGAGGCATCAATGGCAGCCGCCGTTCCCGTCCAGGCCCTCGTCCCCTCTACAGACGTAGCCGCCGGCGAGGAGCCCCCCACCGGTGAGGAGGCCCTCGTCGGTCATGAGAAGATCCAACTCTCCTGGGACCCCTACGATCCAGATGATTACATCACTCCGGTGAACCCCTATGACACCGACATCGATAACCCATGGTCGGAGGTAACTATGGTTTGCTCCCCTTCCCTGGTTCTTTTCCCGTTCCCATTGTTGGATGCTAGATCTTGGTTTATTAGGATTCACTTGTTCTCATTTCGATTGCTCGATCTTCTTACATCATATAATCCCCCATTTACCTTTTCTTCCAATAGGTTTACAGCAGCGACGTCTGCAGCGATGACGAGTCCAGGCACACCAAGACTCATCAGGTGCTAAGGGGGCTGCAGGCCAGCCAGTATGACGCCTTCTTCGCTGGCGGCGTCTACAGTTGCCCCTTCTGCAGGACGAGTCTCGCCGGCAACCACTTCAACTGCGTCGTGATGCATGTAGAGGGCCCAAGATCTGGCACGGGAATGTTCGTTTGTGGTACCAAACTTGGTGGGTGAGCGCACCATGGTACCCGAGTTGCCATCAATCGCGCGGAGGGGCCATAGTAGATTCGCCAATTGTCTAGAAGGGCCAAATGGGGGTGAATACAAATCTAACAACCAAATGGTCGTTTGAACCAGATGAAAAACGGTTGAACTCAAATACCACCGTTAGGTCAACTCTCCTTGGCCCGCCATGTCAGTATTCCCTGTTATCTTTTGCGGTCGTGGACTAGCTTACCCTTGCGTGGACCAGATCCCTGAGTGGACCAGATCTATTTCTTTGCTCTGCTTTGGTCTTCTCCCCTTCTCCCCTCCCCATAACATTTGCTCAGCTCCAGCCGCTCGTCTTAGATCGGAGCTCGCACTTGCTCTAATTTGCGTCTCGCCATGTACGGTTAACCTCCTACGCCTCTAATCGAAGCTTGCAGCCATCACCGTTGCATCGTCCGCCGTATCGGAGCTTCGCGTCCCCGGACTAATATCTCGCCTCTGCTAGTCCTTCTGGCATGGCGGAGCGCGTCCCGTCGGGCGATCCAGGCCGGCGACTGGCCTCGGGAAGTTGCGTGCCGCCGCGCACCCCAGGCATGGTAGCCCTGGGACAGCAGTTCGACGACCATGCTCTCATGGCCACCGTGTTGGGCGTCCGTCCCGCCGTGTCGCTGGAAGAGTTGTTGTCGGCTTTCAGGTCCCATTTTGGGATCAGACTAAATGAGGCCAACATTGAGGTATGCGCACCGCCATTCGATTTTTTCGTCCGGTTTGAGCACAGCTCAGACACTAAGTGCGTTCTGCATTCTTCCCATTCTTTCGTGTGCTGCGGGGAGAAAATGAGCTTCATGTGTTGGCATCGTGCCTATGGGTGGGACGATCGCTTGGGGCAGCTTCGTTTCCTCTCCAAACTCGGCTTTGACAGCCTCCCATTGGATGCTTGGGAGCCAGAGGCCCTCAAGCAGGTCGTCAGTAGCCTTGGCGGCGAGCTGGTGGAAATCGTGCCACCAAGCGACAGATGGGTCATCGAGGTAAAGGCGTGGCTGAAAGATCCTGACGCCATTCCTAAGATGTACGTGGTGCAGATTCCAAGCAGGGCAGGGCGACAGCTTTGCTATAAGCACCCAGTCATCATCCACCTAGAGGAGGTTCTGGACTCGGTACATGGCATTCAGGGCCCCGAAGAGGCTGCCAGAAAGCGCCCTCGTCACCTGGAGTGTTGGCCTGGAAGGATCGATGGCACAGGACCGCCACCGTTTCGCGATGGGGCGCACAGTTTCGGTGGGGGGACCGGGCTTGGATGAGATAGTGGTTCTGATTTCCCTCGAGTGAAGACAGAGCTCTAGTGAATTGCCGTGGTATGTGTGGCTAATGAATTTGCAGTATGGAGAGCGTAGCAGGAAGTTAGCATCGACTAAAAATGTGTAATAGTTTGAATCGATGTAGTACGTGTGTGTAATAGTTTGAATCGATGTAGTACGTGTGTGTAATAGTTTGAAGTAGTATGTGTGTAATAGTTTGAATCGATGTAGTATGTGTGGGTAATGAATTTGATGTAGTGTGTGTGTAATAGTTTGAATCGATGTAGTTGAACACCGTGCTTTATAATTTCTGTGAATAACCAAGGACAACCTCATGAAAAGAGGGTGGTCTGGTAATGAGCAATGTCAATTCTGTGGATGCCAGGAAAATGTAGTCCATCTCCTCTTCAAGTACTCCCTCTGTTTCAAAATATAAGATGTTTTAGCTTTGTGAATGGAGCGTATCTAAACATCTTTTAGTGATGGTGCTTTCTAAACCTAGATGAACCTACATACTAAAAGGGGACTAGATACACTTCATTCACAAAGATAAAACATCTTATATTTTAAAACAGAGGGAGTACAAGGTAGCTACATTTGTAAAACGTTGAACTGCAGGACCATTTTGCAGGCAACACAAGACAAAGGAAAAAATGGTTTACAGCACAGACAGCAGACGCAAAATCTATAGTCTGGGATAAAAAGATGCCAGTTAATTGGATTGAACCACGACTAGTAATTGAAGGAAATAGGTACTTGATAGTATTTGTTTACAACAGTAGTACTTCCATACAAAAGGGTCTTGTACCTGCACAAAAGTGGGCTAAACTTCCTACTAGTTTATCGAACAATTTCTCAGCATTTCATCTACAAAAGCCATTTTTTAGTCTGAACTTAACTATTCTACACTAGCGAAACTACAGATCTCCACCAGAAAAGTTGGCTGGCCAATTGCTTTGAGAGGACATAAGTTCTTTCATCATTTAACCCAAACTGATCTATTTCCTTCCCACCAAACTACAAGAAATCTGCACCGGTCATGCACGAGCGATTTGCGTGCGCCAGTCCCGGTTCAGTTGGACCATCCGCGCCGCCGCAATGATTTCTTCGAGACTGAAATTCGACATATCCTTCTCGGGATCGTAGGTCCGTGTGAACTCGAACCTGAATTCCGGGGCTGAGCTGATGCTCGCCGCCGGCTCCGGCTATCGAACAATCCGGCATGCTGAGTGTAGACGCTTGGTCGCCACCACGGTACGGCCTTCGACGGTGCGTAGGATGGAGCGTCTTTGCCGCAGACGGCGTGCTCCTAGCTTACCCCACTGAGGTAAGGTAGTCCGCCGAAGCATGGACGCGAGAGTTTCTAGACCTTGGCGCTGCCCTGTTCGAGGGTGTGTACCCTCCGCGGCGGCATGCTCTCATGAACGATTTGATACGTACCTTGTTCCCACTTCCTAGAGCATGCCGTAATGCCGCCGCGCGATTTCTCCACATTGCTCTCTTGGCCCTGCTTGCCGCATCTAGCACCGACGACGGCGTAGTCGCCGCCGTGGCCGATTCGGCACATTCAGGGAAATCATCAGCCTAGCAGGGCAATGGGATACTGGCCTTGAAGTAGAGCTTCATGGCCTACCTTAGAGGGGCTAAATACCCCAGTTTCGGCGGCTATCGCGGCTGTGGCGGCGGCGGCTTAGGCAGGGCCATGTTACCCTAGTTGGTGCAGCGCGGAGGAGCTGCGCAAGGTAAACTGTGGTTAGTCGGAGAAGGGGAGTGAAAGACTGATAGTAGGTTTGGACTATGGGCACGCTTGAAAATAACCATTTCCCATTTCCTTATAGGGTAATAATTCGACACTCGTTGCATTAACACCTCAATCTTTATTTCCCTTCTCAGCATAAGAGTGTGAACGTATTAAAAAGATCGGTCAGGGCTATCCAACTCATCGGGCAATGTACCAGGACAGGTAGGATACGGGACCGGGTTTCATTTTAGAAATGTTGATGACTGTACCATTGTGTTTATACGATATTATTTATATCCCACCATGTACCTTCGAGTGTAGCAACACCATCAGAAACAGGGGATAACGACGTGGCATAATTTATTTATTTAAAGGGCATCAGAAACAGGGGATGTCGACGTGGCATGTTTTCTGACTAGCGGGCCCGCCCCCTCCACCTTCGACGGCGCGCATCCCAGGTTCGAGGGGTGGTGCCGCCCACCAACACATTATTGTGCAACTTTCCATGTGGGACCTGAATTCCGGCGTTGAGCTGATGCCCATGTCGAACACAGAGAATTCTGAAAGAAGCTACTAAAAATAAATACTTTGAAGTCTGGAAGTACTAAATTTAAATACATTACAATTTTGTCTGAAAGTTAATATGCATACTGCTCATCGAAATAATATAAATATAGTACAAATTTCTACTTCGAAAAATAGACCTGAAAATGCTAGCAAATAACCTAGGATGAATATAGGATTCATTCTCCCCTATATATTTCATCGTCGGCGGCTCCCGTGTGCTGCAACACATGTTTAGAGAACTCTCTTCGTCTGAAGTGTGCTGCCAGTATCTCATCCAGAGGGTAAGGCCTTGGCGTATGTTCTAGACTTAAGCCATTCATTACCATTGTTGGTTCCTCTTCCCATGCTTGAACCTCATGATCGTATAGTCTGATAAAATTCCTGTAGTATATGCAACCGGGTTTGACTGTGGGGTGTAACCTGGTGTCAATGGAGATAAACTGATTGTAACGAAAGAAGAGAGCATGACTTCCAATGTCACCGACGGCCTCGAGAGAGCGGTTCTCTGTGTCCACCCGGTACAACACTTGTTGCCCTTTGGAGAAATCCCCGTTCAACACAAGAAGCAGATCACAATCTGACTCCACAAGGTAAAATTTGTAGGTTCCGCGTACCTGTTCAAAGACTGGGGCCGAAATTATTTTGTCCATCGTGACAGTGCTCGCGTGCTGCTCTAACTGGATGTTGGTCGACAAGATGTCTCCATTATCAATTAATGCATATACTTCCCCTCGGAATGCCGTCATGCAGACCAGAAGCGTATCAGGAGGTGGCGAATACAATCCTTCTCCAAATGATCCATTGATTTGCCCCGTTGGGGTGCTCTGATCGGCCCATGCAATATGATCTGGATAATCAGTGCAAACGAACACCATCGTTGGGGACTTCATCACGACGAGAGATTGCAGAAGATCAGATGGTATGTGTGCTTGAAACTCAGTGTTAGACTTGTGAGTGATTGAGTTCAGAAGCCGAATCTGGTACGGCTCCACCCTCTAAGCAAGCACGATGATGCCACGAGAAACACCGACGAAGTAGAATCTTTTAGAAGAAGAGGGCATCAGTTAGCACTAAGATGTTTACAATGGAAAATACCAATAAATATCGGATGTGAATGTGAACCTGCGATGGACGTCCATTATATTTGTCCTGAAGCAACGACCAGTGGCGAGGTTGAGGAAGGTGAAGTCGCCAACGTCTGGAAGTGTGTGATCTATCATGATCAAGTTGTTGAGATGGAATTCGGGCACCTTTAAAGTGTGGCGCCAATCGGTGCAGACTTCCCGACAAGCAGCATAGGTGTTGACGTACTCCTCTTTCTCCAGCAAATAGTTGGCGATCTTGCGAAGTGGGTCGGCCGGGAGATCGGCTCAGTTCCTCTTCATCCGGCTACTGGCCATGGCTTACGTGCGGGAACGTTGTGATCGAGGAAGAAAGAAGAACTACCACTCCGAGGAAAAGAAGAAGAGGATAACAGACGAGGGATACGAAGCGGAACTACCACTGCGAGAAGACGATGAGACGGGGGAGAAGAAGCAGAACTGCCAATTCAAGTTTGGACCAACATGCTTTTTCGGAACTAGTGCATGGACCGGCCATGCACTACATCCAAGTTTTGATCAAACATACTAACATGTGGGACTTGCTAAAAATTCCGTGAAGTGCTCCCCGTGCATAGTGTGCTGACAGGTGGCATGTTTTCTGACAGGCGGGCCCGCATCCTCCACCTACGATGGCGCGCGTCCCAGGTTCGAGGGCTGGTTCCGCCCACCAACACATTATTGTGCAATTTTCCCTGCTTTGTCGCAACCAGCTCCGCTCCGCTCCTCTCCTCTGCTCCTACCGCCGCCACTCCGCTCAGTCGTGCACCGCTCTCGTCGTCCCCTTGGGCCATCGTCCTCCCGCCCTCCCCTCCCCGTCATCCCCTCACGTCCCCTCCCCTCCCCTTCCTGTCCTGTCTCCTTGCCGCCGCCCAACGCCCATGCACGTCTAGAAACGAAAACCGAGAGTTGGCCATTGGGTTAGGGGCCCAACAACGCTAGTGATCTGGATCCCGCTCGGAGATGGATCCTATGAGGCTTGAGAGCACGGATATGGGTCATGCGAGGCTGGAGAGCACAGAAGCTCCCTCAAGTCTGGAGAGCATTGAGGACACCGAAATGGGGGGAGAGGAAGCGGGGTGTAGAGCTTTGGAGGTATGGAGCCCAGAGAAGGTGTCATGCATCCACATTGAAGGGTAAGAACTGTGATTCCTTATCTGCATACCCCAATTAGCGTTTCTAGTCCCGTGGTGATGGCAAGGATATGTGCTGGTAACCGCAGGACGTCTGTATAGCTTGCCCTTGAACATGATGCTTTGTCAAGCGAGCATGAAGGCACTGAAACGTGTGGCGGTGCAGATGATGATGAGAAAGCATATCCAGACGTGGCTGCTGACCCTGATAGGATGGAGAGTAGGGAATATTTGGTTGATTCGAACTTTGAGCCTGACTATGGGACTAATGAGGAAGAGGAATGTGAAGATGTGGAAATGGGATGTAGATACGACGACGAAGACGTGGACTTGCCAGTGATACACTTTGACAAGGAAAATCCTACAATTGATGAGGGGACTTTCTTTGATAATGTGGAGGACTGCAGATATGCAGTTGCAACCTATGCAATCAAAGTTGGGTTCGAATTTATCATTGAAAAGAGCAACCAAAAGAGATTTAGGGTGCACTGTAGGGAAAGTAATGTGTTTAAATGGAGATTACATGCATCTCCAATGCGGGGTGGATACCCATTTCAGGTTGCAATAGTTACATTTAGTTTCAGTTCTTCTCATATTTATTCTACTGATAACTAGCTCTGAATTATTTGGATTCTTATCGAATGGACATCAAAGTAACCACGAAGAAACACAACTGCCCTAATACTTCTTTAAGTGGTAAAATTAGAATAGCGACTACCAAGTGGATTGCTGCTACTATACTTGACTGGGTGAGGCAGGATCATAACATTGGACCTGCTGAACTCAGAGCAAAGATTAGCAAAAAGTTTAACGTTCTGATTCCTTATCACAGAGTCTTTGATGGGAACGAGATGGCTCTAGACTTCATTCAAGGCAAGTGGAATGACAGTTTTCATATGTTGCATAGTTTCAAAGCTCAGGTAGAGGAAAACATCACCTGGTAGTGTTGTTGACAACGATTACAAGGTTGTGAAAGGGAGAGAAAAGGTCTCGAGGGGGATTAGGTATAAGCAGGCAGATAAGATATGCTTCAGGAGATGTTTTGTCTGCCAGAAGGCATGCTGGAAGGGGTTCCTAGACGGCTGCAGGGCCATACTTGGCAATAGGCGCAACTTCTTTAATGGGGAAGTTTTGGGGACATGTTGCTTCTGCTTTTGCTTTGGACGCACATAATTGGCTTCTACCCGTAGCTTATGCTGTTCTTGAGGGTGAATCAAATGAAAGCTGGACATGGTTCATGCAGAGACTACGGGAAGTAATTGGTCACCCTGAAGGCTTGGTGATACACACCGGTGCATCCGAGGGTCTTGAGAATGTTGTTGATGCTATGTTTCCTGGGTTTGAGCATAGGGAATGCATGCGCACCTCGCTACTAACTTCACAAAGAAGTTCGAAGGAAAGATCTTTGAAGAGGACTTGTGGCGATCAGCATACACATGCATCCCAAGCACGCATGCTACTTACTTGCAGAACATGTATGTAGTGCCAAAGGTGAAAAAATACCTTGAGGAACATCACACCAAGCTATGGGCCAGAAGCAAGTTTGGTGAGTTAAGCAAGGTGGATTTTGTATGCAATAATTTGGTAGAGAGTTTTAATGATAAGATTTTGGGCATGAAGACACTTGGAATTGTTATTTTGTTGGATGCAATAAGACAGTGCATAATGGTGAATATAGATTTAAGGCAAAGAATTTGTGCAAGAAATTTTTTATGCCATAAAATAGTTCCAAAGGTGGTTATGTTACTGAATGCATGAACCAGGGCAATAAGAACGATAAATATGAGGGTGGTCAGAAGTTCCAGAACATTGGCTGAGGTTTATGCAGAATACAAGTGTGGAAGTGAACGGAGGTATACTGTAGACATTGGAAACAAGACTTGTTCATGCAGGCAGTGGTAGATTACTGGTTTGCCATGTCACCATGCAATTTACTTCATCTTAAAGCTTAGAGGTAACGGAGCTGAAATAGAGAACTATGTCGACAACTATTTCTCCATGGACAAGTTTGCTGCAACTGATGCAGAAAATGTACCACCTATGGCCGATGAAAATGATTGGGAGATTGTCGATCCAGGGTCCAAACTTCAACCACCAGTTCTTAGGAGGCCACCTGGAAGGCCTATAAAGCTAAGGATCGAAGCCTCCACCGATAAAGGTCCAAGCTTGGTGCTAGGAAAAGGAAATGCGGACGTTGTGGCAGATTCGGCCATATCAAGAGGTTGTGCAAAAACCAAGCTACACATGATATCGTCCCTGTTCACACCCCGGTGGCAGAAAATGAGGCTTCTCAGCCAGAACTGGCAAAAGAGCAGGCGCGAAGACGGTGATGAGCACTCAGAGGAAAACGTACGTAAGTAGCCAATTTATGAAGAAGTGGAGGTGCCGGTGAGGAAAAGGGGTGTGAAAAGAAACAAAAGG
>OU342745.1:208046162-208110021 GCA_910589775.1 Avena eriantha | reverse complement strand
ATGACTGGTTGTTGTTCCTAAAAAGAACACACATGCAATGACACTGGTGGATCCATGTGTGGTCTCTGTAGAGAAAACACATTTCCATGACACTGGTGGATCCATATGTGGTATGTGAAAAGAACACACATGCAAGGACTCTAGTTGTTGTTAGTAAAAGAACACACATGCAATGAAACTAGTTGATTTAGAGAACACACATGCAATAACACTGGTTGTTGTTACTAAAAAGAACACAAATGCAATGACACTGGTGGATCCATGTGTGGATTGTGATGAGAACACACATGAAATGACACTGGTGGATCCATATATGGTATGTGAAAAGAACAGCCCTGAAATTAATCTGGTTGTTGTTACAAAAAAGAACAGACATACAATGACACTGGTGGATCCATGTGTGGTCTCTGTAGAGAACACACATTTCAATGGGTGGATTGTGAAAAGGACATACATGCAATGACACTGGTGGATCCGTATGTGGTATGTGAAAAGAACACACATGCAATGACACTAGTGGATCCATGTGTGGATTGTGAAGAGAACACACATGCAATGACACTGGTGGATCGATAGGTGGTATGTGAGAAGAACAGCCATAAAATGACTCTGGTTGTTGTTAGTCAAAAGAACACACATGCAATGACACTGGTGGATCCATGTGTCGTCTCTGAAGAGAGCAGACATTTCAATGACTCTGGTTGTTGTTAGTGAAAAGAACACACATGCAATTACACTGGTGGATCCATGTGTGGATTGTGAAGAGAACACACATGCAATGACACTGGTGGATCCATAGGTGGTATGTGAACAGAACCCACATTTCATGGACTCTAGTTGTTGTTACCAAAAAGAACACACATGCAATGACACTGGTGGATCCATGGGTGGATTGTCATAAGAACACACATGCAATAACACTACTGGATCCGTAGGTGGTATGTGAAAAGAACACACATTTCAATGACTCTGGTTGTTGTTACTAAAAAGAACAAACATGCAATGACACTAGTGGATCCAATTGTGTTCTCTGCAATCACACTACTTGTTGTTACTAAAAAGAACACACATGCAATGACACTACTGGATCCATGTGTGGATTGTGGAGAAAACACACATGCAATGACACTGGTGGATCCATAGGTGGTATGTGAGAAGAACAACCATGAAATTACTTTGGTTGTTGTTAGTAAAAACAACACACATGCAATGTCACTGGTGGATCCATGTGTGGTCTCTGAAGAGAGCATACATTTTAATGACTCTGGTTGTTGTTAGTAAAAAGAACATACATGCAATGACACTGGTGGATCCATGTGTGGTCTCTAAAGAGAACACACATGCAATGACACTAGTTGTTGGTACTAAAAAGAACACATATGCAATGACACTGGTGGATCCATGTGTGGATTGTGAAGAGGACACACGTGCAATGACACTGCTGGATCCATAGGTGGTATGTGAAAGGAACACACATTTCATGGACTCTAGTTGTTGTTACCAAAAGAACACACATGCAATGACACTGGTGGATCCATGGGTGGATTGTGATAAGAACACACATGCAATAACACTAGTGGATCCGTAGGTGGTATGTGAAAAGAACACACATTTCAATGACTCTGGTTGTTGTTACTAAAAAGAACAAACATGCAATGACACTAGTGGATCCAATTGTGTTCTCTGCAATCACACTGCTTGTTGTTACTAAAAAGAACACACGTGCAATGACACTACTGGATCCATGTGTGGATTGTGGAGAAAACACACATGCAATGACACTGGTGGATCCATAGGTGGTATGTGAGAAGAACACCCATAAAATTACTCTGGTTGTTGTTAGTAAAAACAACACACATGCAATGTCACTGGTGGATCCATGTGTGGTCTCTAAAGAGAGCACACATTTCAATGACTCTGGTTGTTGTTAGTAAAAAGAACACACATGCAATGACACTCGTGGATCCATGTGTGGTCTCTGGAGAGAACACACATGTAACGACACTGGTTGTTCTTACTAAAAAGAACACACATGCAATGACACTGGTGGATCCATGTGTGGATTGTGAAGAGAACACACATGCAATGACACTGGTGGATCCATAGGTGGTATGTGAACAGAACACACATTTCATGGACTCTAGTTGTTGTTACCAAAAAGAACACACATGCAATGACACTGGTGGATCCATGGGTGGATTGTGATAAGAACACACGTGCAATAACACTAGTGGATCCGTAGGTGGTATGTGAAAAGAACACACATTTCAATGACTCTGGTTGTTGTTACTAAAAAGAACAAACATGCAATGACACTAGTGGATCCAATTGTGTTCTCTGCAATGACACTGCTTGTTGTTACTAAAAAGAACACACATGCAATGACACTACTGGATCCATGTGTGGATTGTGGAGAAAACACACATGCAATGACACTGGTGGATCCATAGGTGGTATCTGAGAAGAACACCCATAAAATTACTCTGGTTGTTGTTAGTAAAAACAACACACATGCAATGTCACTGGTGGATCCATGTGTGGTCTCTAAAGAGAGCACACATTTCAATGACTCTGGTTGTTGTTAGTAAAAAGAACACACATGCAATGACACACTTGGATCCATGCGTGGATTGTGATAAGAACACACATGCAATAACACTAGTGGATCCGTAGGTGGTATGTGAAAAGAACACACATTTCAATGACTCTGGTTGTTGTTACTAAAAAGAACAAACATGCAATGACACTAGTGGATCCAATTGTGTTCTCTGCAATCACACTAATTGTTGTTACTAAAAAGAACACACATGCAATGACACTACTGGATCCATGTGTGGATTGTGGAGAAAACACACATGCAATGACACTGGTGGATCCATAGGTGGTATGTGAGAAGAACAGCCATGAAATTACTTTGGTTGTTGTTAGTAAAAACAACACACATGAAATGTCACTGGTGGATCCATGTGTGGTCTCTGAAGAGAGCACACATTTCAATGACTCTGGTTGTTGTTAGTAAAAAGAACATACATGCAATGACACTGGTGGATCCATGTGTGGTCCCTAAAGAGAACACACATGCAATGACACTAGTTGTTGGTACTAAAAAGAACACCCATGCAATGACACTGGTGGATCCATGTGTGGATTGTGAAGAGGACACACATGCAATGACACTGGTGGATCCATAGTTGGTATATGAAAAGAACACACATTTCATGGACTCTAGTTGTTGTTACCAAAAAGAACACACATGCAATGACACTGGTGGATCCATGGGTGGATTGTGATAAGAACACACATGCAATAACACTAGTGGATCCGTAGGTGGTATGTGAAAAGAACACACATTTCAATGACTCTGGTTGTTGTTACTAAAAAGAACAAACATGCAATGACACTAGTGGATCCAATTGTGTTCTCTGCAATGACACTGCTTGTTGTTACTAAAAAGAACACACGTGCAATGACACTACTGGATCCATGTGTGGATTGTGGAGAAAACACACATGAAATGACACTGGTAGATCCATAGGTGGTATGTGAGAAGAACAGCCATGAAATTACTCTGGTTGTTGTTAGTAAAAACAACACACATGCAATCTCACTGGTGGATCCATGTGTGGTCTCTGAAGAGAGCACACATTTCAATGACTCTGGTTGTTGTTAGTAAAAAGAACACACATGCAATGACACTCGTGGATCCATGTGTCGTCTCTGAAGAGAACACACATGTAATGACACTGGTTGTTCTTACTAAAAAGAACACACATGCAATGACACTGGTGGATCCATGTGTGGATTGTGAAGAGAACACACATGCAATGACACTGATGGATCCATAGGTGGTATGTGAACAGAACACACATTTCATGGACTCTAGTTGTTGTTACCAAAAAGAACACACATGCAATGACACTGGTGGATCCATGGGTGGATTGTGATAAGAACACACATGCAATAACACTAGTGGATCCGTAGGTGGTATGTGAAAAGAACACACATTTCAATGACTCTGGTTGTTGTTACTAAAAAGAACAAACATGCAATGACACTAGTGGATCCAATTGTATTCTCTGCAATGACACTACTTGTTGTTACTAAAAAAACACACATGCAATGACACTACTGGATCCATGTGTGGATTGTGGAGAAAACACACATGCAATGACACTGGTGGATCCATAGGTGGTATGTGAGAAGAATAGCCATGAAATTACTTTGGTTGTTGTTAGTAAAAACACCACACATGCAATGTCACTGGTGGATCCATGTGTGGTCTCTAAAGAGAGCACACATTTCAATGACTCTGGTTGTTGTTAGTAAAAAGAACACACATGCAATGACACTGGTGGATCCATGAGTGGTCTCTAAAGAGAACACACATGCAATGACACTGGTGGATCCATAGGTGGTATGTGAGAAGAACAACCATGAAATGACTCTAGTTGTTTTTAGTAAAAAGAACACACATGCAATGACTCTAGTTGTTGTTAGTGAAAAGAACACACATACAATGACTCCAATTTTTGTTAGTGAAAAGAACATACATGCAATGACACCGGTGGATCCATGCGTGGTCTCTGTAGAGAACACACATTTCAATGAAAATGGTGGATCCATATGTGGTATGTGAAAAGGACACACATGCAATCACTCTGGTTGTTGTTAGTAAAAACAACACACATGCAATGTCACTGGTGGATCCATGTGTGGTCTCTAAAGAGAGCACACATTTCAATGACTCTGGTTGTTGTTAGTAAAAAGAACACACATGCAATGACACTCGTGGATCCATGTGTGGTCTTTGAAAAGAACACACGTGTAATGACACTGGTTGTTCTTACTAAAAAGAACACACATGCAATGACACTGGTGGATCCATGTGTGGATTGTGAAGAGAACACACATGCAATGACACTGATGGATCCATAGGTGGTATGTGAACAGAACACACATTTCATGGACTCTAGTTGTTGTTACCAAAAAGAACACACATGCGATGACACTGGTGGATCCATGGGTGGATTGTGATAAGAACACACATGCAATAACACTAGTGGATCCGTAGGTGGTATGTGAAAAGAACACACATTTCAATGACTCTGGTTGTTGTTACTAAAAAGAACAAACATGCAATGACACTAGTGGATCCAATTGTGTTCTCTGCAATCACACTGCTTGTTGTTACTAAAAAGAACACACGTGCAATGACACTACTGGATCCATGTGTGGATTGTGGAGAAAACACACATGCAATGACACTGGTGGATCCATAGGTGGTATGTGAGAAGAACAGCCATGAAATTACTTTGGTTGTTGTTAGTAAAAACAACACACATGCAATGTCACTGGTGGATCCATGTGTGGTCTCTGAAGAGAGCACACATTTCAATGACTCTGGTTGTTGTTAGTAAAAAGAACACACATGCAATGACACTGGTGGATCCATGAGTGGTCTCTAAAGAAAACACACATGCAATGACACTGGTGGATCCATAGGTGGTATGTGAGAAGAACAACCATGAAATGACTCTAGTTGTTTTTAGTTAAAAGAACACACATGCAATGACTCTAGTTGTTGTTAGTGAAAAGAACACACATACAATGACTCCAATTTTTGTTAGTGAAAAGAACATACATGCAATGACACCGGTGGATCCATCGGTGGTCTCTGTAGAGAACACACATTTCAATGACACTGGTGGATCCATATGTGGTATGTGAAAAGAACACACATGCAATCACTCTAGTTGTTGTTAGTGAAAAGAACACACATGCAATGACACTGCTGGATCCATAGGTGGTATGTGAAAAGAGCACACATGCAATGACTCTGGTTGTTGTTAGTAAAAAGAACACGCATGCAATGACACTTGTGGATCCATAGGTGGTATGTGAAAAGAACACACATTTCAATGACTCTAGTTGTTGTTACTAAAAAGAACACACATGCAATGACACTAGTGGATCCATGGGTGGATTGTGAAAAGAACACACATGCAATGACACTGGTGGATCCGTAGGTGTTTGTGAAAATAACACACATTTCAATGACTCTGGTTGTTGTTACTAAAAAAACACACATGCAATTACACTGGTGGATCCATGTGTGGTCTCTTTAGAGAACACACATTTCATTGACACTGGTGGATCCATATGTGGTATGGAAAAGAACACACATGCAATGACTCTAGTTGTTGTTAGTAAAAAGAACACACATACAATGAAACTGGTGGATCCATGTGTGGTCTCTGTAGAGAACACACATTTCAATGACACCGGTGGATCCATATGTGGTATGTGAAAAGAACACAGATGCAATGACTCTGGTTGTTGTTAGTGAAAAGAACACACATGCAATGGCACTGGTGGATCCATAGATGGTATGTGAAAAGAACACACATGCAAAATGACTCTGGTTGTTGTTACTAAAAAGAACACACATGCAATGACACTGGTGGATCCATGGGTGGATTATGAAAAGAGCACACATGCAATTACACTGGTGGATCCATTGGTGGTATGTGAGAAGAACAGCCATGAAATAACACTGGTGGATCCATATGTGGTATGTGAAAAGAACACATGTGCAATGACTCTAGTTGTTGTTAGTGAAAAGAACACACATGCAATGACACCAGTGGATCCATGTATGGTCTCTGAAGAGAGCACACATTTCAGTGACTATGGTTGTTTCCATGTGTGGTCTCTAAAGAGAACACATATGCAATGACACTGGTTGTTGTTACTAAAAAGAAAACACATGCAATGACACTGGTGGATCCATGTGTGGATTGTGAAGAGAACACACATGCAATGACACTAGTGGATCCATAGGTGGTATGTGAGAAGAACAGCCATGAAATGACTCTAGTTGTTGTTAGTAAAAAGAACACACATTTAATGACTCCAGTTGTTGTTAGTGAAAAGAACACACATGCAATGACACCGGTGGATCCATGGGTGGATTGTGAAAAGAACATACATGCAATGACACTAGTGGATCCATAGGTGGAATGTGAAAACAGCAGACATGCAATGACACTAGTTGTTGTTAGTGAAAAGAACACACCTGCAATGACACTGGTGGATCCATAGGTGGATTGTGAAAAGAGCACACATGCAATGACACTGGTGGATCCATATGTGGTATGTGAAAAGAACACACATGGAATGACTCTGTTTGTTGTCAGTAAAAAGAACACACATGCAATGACACTGGTGGATCCATAGGTGGATTGTGAAAAGAGCACAAATGCAATGACATTTGAATGGTACTGGTGGATCCATAGGCGGATTGTGAATAGAGATTTTCCCTCTCTCTCTGTGTCACAAATCTCACAAAAGCCCAAACATGTGGAGATCCCAAAGATGTGCTCACTCTGGGTGCTATGCCCTGATTGGCTGACACAAATGTCACGCAGATCGTCTCCACCAACCGTTGATCCCATGTGATCCAACGGGCAGGATAACCCCTCCCTTCTCCACTTTTTTATGCATGGTCAATCCGTGCCACCTCTCTATCCGTGCCACCGATACTTTACCCCCATAAACAAGTGAAAATCCATCTATCTTTAAAATAAATAAAATAAATGATCATATTTCGAAGAAGCCATCGTCTTCGTCTTCCGGTTCTTCCTCGTCTTCGTCAACGCCATGGTCCCCGCCATCGCCTCTGTCGGTGCCCTCCTCTGATGACTCGACACCACCGCCTTCCTTGAATAAGCGTGCTATCTCCTCGTAGGAGTCCTCCTCCTCATCCTCTTCGTAGTACCATGGGTCCACGTCACTCTCCTCCACTTCTGCCTCCAACTGATCGATGAACGCCTCCTCGTTGGCCGAGTCGGACTCATCCAAATAGCTATCTCCTCTCTTCTTCCTGGTCTTCTTCTCATTCCTCTTCTTGTCTGTACTCGCCGGTGCAACACGCGCCCCCGACCCTGCTGCTACTTTGTGCTCGTCCGACGCTGCAGGTACCCCACGCTCCTCCTGCGCGGCCCGTATTGCTTCGATGTCGCGGTGTCCTCGAGTGCCGATGTCGATGGATCCTGACGTGGTCAGACATGACGTGCTGCCTCAACAGGCGACTCGTGAGCGCGGATGATGCAGCGAAGAGCCGGGGACGCAGGACGGTCAGTGGACGGCTTCGACCTTCCATTGCCACGACGAGGGGGCATCGTGCTCGAGGTAGTTGCCCCAAATGGTCGATGGCGGGTACATAGAGTGGGGTGCCGATCTGATCAAGGACGAGCAGCGGTTTCGTGCGTCGTGTCGACGCATGCATTTGTCGATTATCAAAAACAGAAGAAGAAAGAAGTAATATCTCGCGTACTGAACATAATTTGATCACAACAAAAGTGGCACAGCATATTCTAGACTCGTAAATATCCAGTGCGTGCCTGTCACGTGGAGTTCGACAGAGTAGGACGTGCCGACCGTATCGTGCAGCAGTTGCACGTGTCATTGCCCCATCAACACTTGACACACACATGCAGGATGTGTGCGCCGATTCCCGTGACGACCACCCGGCTCGCACTCCCCTTATTATATACTGGATTTTGGGCGGCGCCAAAGACCATTGAAGTGTCCATCGCAATAAAGACAAGTCCCATCAATTCCCTACTCCTGCCTACCTAGCTTCTTTGATAAGGTAGACCGTACATGGTGGTCTTGTATAATAGTACTAGTACTACTGGACCATGGCTTGTACTCTTACTCTTCTCCCACACTAATAATCACTATCTCCTTCCTCCTGCCACCACCACACTCACCCTGCAAGCCATGGCTCCACTGAGGAGGGGGAGAGGTCGGTCGACGATCCTCACGGAGAAAAGGGAGAGAAATCGCCACGAGGCACTTCTTGCTCTACCAGCCGCTCAAGCCCACCCTCTCATCGAGGCCCAATCTCCCCCGACAATGGCACCGAATGTTCTAGCAGGCGAGGGCTCCTCCCGGTACGGTCTCCTTATTCTACTTCTTCTCCATCTCCCTCTCCATCATGATCTTAATCAGCTTCTTCTTGTTTTTCTTCTTCTTCTGGCTCTTCCTCTTCTACGTATTACAGGTCGGCCGTGGAGCCCGAATCCACCACGACGGAGGTGTAGGAGGACTCGTTCGGCCCCGTTCCATGTCTCAGCGAGGTGGCAAATCTCCACACTATTATTTCTCCGAGTTATGATGTGGATTTCTTAGATGCTGTCCGCCCCGCATTGGTTTTTCTTCTTCTTTTGCGAGTTGTATTTGTTTTCATGAATATGACTAGATCTCTTGGTCTTTCCTTAATACCGCTGTTCATAGATTCAATATGGATTTTTTGTGATTAGGATTAGTTTATCGTGGTCATGAATAGATCTCTAGGTCCATTTTTAACACTACGGCCAATAGATTCAACGGGTTTTTTTTTTGATCTGTATTAGTATTCACCTGGGACCTGGAGTGTAATTGTAGAATTCCTATTTCAATTAACTTGAGCGACGCAGCGATCGAAGCCCGAATACCATGAGAAGGTGGCCGCGATCAGTTCCAAGATTGCCAACCAACATGAGCTTGCGCGCTCCCTCACCCAAGCTAATGAGAGCCTAAGCAAGCAATTATCTGTGCAGAAGGAGATCTCGCTAGATTTTGCATGTGACGTCGTTAGGCTATAGAAAGTGCTCGACCATAACTTGATCAGGCAAGAACAGGCCATCAAGATAATCAACGAGCTCACGGAGGAGAAGAAGAATCTCGTGGAAAGGTGCATTCTCCTGCAGGACGAACTCAGCGAGGCACTCAGAGGACGCGTCAAGGAAACCAAGGCTACCATCCGAGCCTACCATGACAGGAACTGTTGCCTAGGTGCAGTCAAGGAGATGAAGGCGAACATGAGCAGAGGGATCACCGTACTCGAGGGTGTTTGGAAAGAGAACGAGGAGCTAAGGGCATGTCTGAAGGCGTATCAGAACAATGCCCAAGTCTGATTCCCATTAGAGGGGACACGAATACCAGTTCATCCTCCTCTCCTTCTGTAATGTTTAGGGTTCAGGGAGCAATGCCCATGTCTGCTTCCCATTATAGGGTGCAATAAGAATCCTAGGGAAACTCCTTATCTATCTGGACATGTGTTGGTGTTCATGTTCATGAATGGACACCATGTTCTCTTTCCATTATGTATCTGGACATGGGTTTCTTCATTATGAGTTTGCCACTCTCCCACTACTTTTTGGTGATATTGGGAAAAACCCACAGCACACTAAACTGCTGATAAATCTTATTTGTCTTCGAAATTGAAATTATGAGAGTGCCACTAGTCGATTCATAAAATGTTGATTAGTCCTAGATTGTTTCTTCCTCGAAATTATGACAGTGCCACTAGTCGATTCAGTTAATTATGGAAACTAACCAGCTTGTCCTGGTGAACTGAACAAACCATACTATGTATTTTGTTGCAGGGAAAGAGGCGAAAGATCGACTAGGACCTGGCGACCTGGCTAAATGACAAGATGGTAATCCAAAGGGAGAAGCGGACTGGGCGACCAGAAACTGGACTTTTACCAACTGCACGCTGAATTCGCGGTCCTTTCTAACAAGTGCCAGAAACTGAAGGAGTTAAATGCCGATTGGGCGAAGCTACACAGTGAAGGTTGCGCCTTGGCTAGGAAGCAGATGGAGATCATGAAAGGGATAATGAAGGAAAATCGTATGGCTACGGACATAATTCTCCAATTCGTGATGGAGCGCTGGAACCTACAGCTGAAGCACGGCATAGTACCGAAGGAGCTGGCCAATCTTAGGGAGGAAAACAGGCAGCTCCGGGTCAGGCTCGCTTGAACACAACATATGTCTATTTAGTACGTAACTAACTGGTTTATCCTCTGGAGTGGTGATTTTGTAAGCATGAACTTAACTCTATGCACGATATGTGTGTTCGTCTGAAATTAGTTTGCTCGAGGATTGCGTTTGGCTTAGTTCGGAAAGCGCAACTGCAAGTCTTACAATTAACTAGTTTCAGGCATTGGTACAACATAAATTATTCATCTCGAATTTCCTTTATCCTCTATAATCTGTCCTTGTTCACCCTCGCGCAACTTCTTTGGTTCCTTCAACAGATCCGCAATGCAGTACTCTAGCTTCTTCTTGTCTTCCCTGAGCTAATCCCTCTCCTTTTCTGCATTATGAATCAACAACATGTGATTACCCTGAAGCTTCTTTGCAGTTCCAACAACCAAGCTCCCATCGATTCCGTCAGTTAGCTTTGACTGCAAATTCTCGATTTCTTGTTCCAGCTCCTTATTTCGTACCGACAGCTTGTAATTTTTTTCAGCTGCATCACTTACATCAGTAAATCTCCCCGACATTTCCAACTCATACATCTCCCATAACTGTGCCAAACATTTCTTAAGTGCATCTGGCCACTCAAGATCCACCCACTCTACTGCTTTACACACCGGGCCAACCTAAAAACACACACACTACAGTGTTATGAACATGCACGGTACATTTTACTTCATGTCATAGTTGCACATAATGTAAACAAACCTGATTTGTATAGCCCAAAAACCTTCTCCCAGTGTTACTTCCTTCGAATGCAACATATCTCCTCAGTTTTAGCCCATGGTCACATGGCACTTCTCCATCGAGATCTAGGCCCTCCCATTCAGAGTCGTAGATCTTCCTTTGTACCTATAGGTAAACGCAAAGCTGAAATCGAACACGATTGCATGCACATATGGAGCTCAGATCGAGAGATTTACCATTGCCTAACCCTAGCCTGAGAAAATAGAGGAACTCACATCGTGGAAGGAATACTCGATGTCGGAGAGAAGGCTGTCGCTACTAGACTGGTCGTCCCCTGCCTGATATGGATTCTCTTCACGCATTCTCATTTCAAATATTAAACATGCATTCCCTCCATCCCAATTTCATTGCCTAATGAAAACATACCAGTATATTACATCATCCAAATAAACAAAATCATGTCAACTACAAGGTACTTATGCATCACTTCTTCAGTCATGGTTTCACAAAACATTACATTATAATCTCCCAACAAACATAACCACAACATGGTTTCACAAAACATCACATTACAATCTCTCAACAAACATAATCACGGAAACAAGTATATTACATCAACTCAAGAAACAAAATCATGTCGACTACAAGGTACTTACACATCCCTTGTCCTATCATGGTTTCGCAAAACATTACATTACAGTCTCTCAACAAACAAAATAACAGAAACAAGTACAGTACATCATCTCAAGAAACATAATCATGTCAACTACAATGTATTTATGCATCACTAGTCCAGTCATGGTTTCACAAAACATTACATTACAATGTCCCAACAAACATAATAATAGAAACAAGTACGGTACGTCATCTTAAGAAACATAATCATGTCAACAACAATGTACTTATGTCTTATTACAACAACGATGGTTTCAGTGAGTGACATGTCCGAAAATCTCAATAGCTCGCACAACATTATATCGCAATCTCTCAACAAACATAATTACAGAAGCACGCTCTAAATGCAACAACAGTCAATATTACAAAGACAGACAGGGGAACCCCGCGGTCCATATGACAAGCCCAGGGTAGCAGCTCTCATCAACGTCGACCACCTCATTATGTTCAGCCACTACAAGGGAATCTACATCCATTATAACCTGTTCAACAACATCAGAAATGGTACCAAGGAAGAACACCTTCCTGGTTCGCTTCTTTCGCCGCATAATCTGCATAAGATCTTCAGTATCCAAAACATCTATCAATTGCTGCTTCTTATGATGCCACCACCGGATTTTTGCCATCTGCTTAGGGCCAATACTGATTTCCTTACCGATCATCTCTCTCATTTCATCAAGAGTTATGTTTTTGGAATCGACAGTGATCTCCACAGTACATGAAGAAACTGGCTTATTAACTCCCTCATCAAGTTTTACCATGTATGAATCCACCTCTATGCGTATACTGAACTTATCTTGATCAGCATCTATTGGTCCGTATTCTCTAGGAGCAGAAGCTCTGGCAGCAAGATCTCCAGCATCTGCATACATATCATCAACAATTGCTTCAACTTTCACCTTACGATTAGCTGCACAACACTCCCAAACCATCTGAAGCTCATGGGAGTGCTCAATTTGCTGATAGGTATCATTCATGTTGCGCCACACCAATTTTGTCCTCTGTCTAGAACCCTAGGGAATTCTAGCAGCAAGCATATCTACCAGTTGCGAAATAGACACAACCTCTTCGCAACTCACAAGCAGATGCACATCTTGCCCAAACACAACCCTCTCACAACCAAAATCAAGCTTTGCAGTGTACTGCCGAACATGAACTGTGAACTCATATAGGTCACTTGTATCAAAGCTGTGCCTAGTTTGATTAAAAAGGGGAACATTTCAGTTCAGTCGATTCTATTATGCCGTAACTAATCTACTTGCAAGATAAGGCACATATTAGAAAAATTCACCTCTCGCTCTTCTCTCGGGTTTTTTCTTCGAGGTCTGAGTGCTGCATCCGCCCACCGGAGCAGAACAATCCTCCGTCGGCCTTGCTTTTCTCTTCAACCCGCTACTCGTAGGTACATTGGGAGCAGAATCCTTGTTGGCCTCCTCGCTAACCGGGGCTGAAGACCTCGCCGCTGCTACGTGTTGAGCCCCAGACTTGGGCCCCGACGGACCCTTTCTAGTCGGCGACATAGCTACAACCTTCGCCTTCCAAGACATGCTGGGCCACCGCCGCCGGATTCAGTGTCGGGGGAGGGAGAGAAAAGGTCCTCCGCCACCGGCAAATTTAGGGTCGGGGAAGGGAAGAAAAGGGACCGCCGCCGCAGCAAGATTCAGTGTCGAGAGTTAGGAAAGTACAGTAATGGATTTACCCCTACGACACGTGCAGGGTGGCTAAGAAGAGTGACCGGCGAAGGAGGGGCACAACAGGTACTAGTGTAACGGAATATCCTGACTTAACGGGCGCGATTTGAAAATATTGGGTTTGCCATCATTCACTCAAAAGACCGCTCTCAGCATTTGGCATCCCAACTTTTCGAATCACGGTGATAAAAATCAACTTGGGTACCTTGTTGCCTGGCCACCCCAACTTTTGGGCCGCAAAATGATATTGTCCTCTAGCACCCCCAATGTCGGGCAGACCGTGAACGTTAATGCCTACATCACTGAGCACCAGGCTCTCGGCATTCACCTCCGAAACCTCCAGCGGGTGGCCATCGAAGAGGGTCACATGCCTCCAATCAAGCCCAAGGCCCCCAAGATCAAGGGACTGGGCAGCATGAAGTGGAGGAAGCGCTAGAGGGAGGAGGCGGAGGCGCAGACACATGCAAGGAGGGGTTGAATGTGTCTGCTACTGCTAAGCAGCTTCTTTTGATTTTCTATAATTTTCTTGTATCCTATTTCTTCATGCAAGGAAGGGGTTGAATGTATCGAACCTCATTAAGAAACCTACTTTCTATCGCTATATCCTATTTAGCTGCGCACAGCTATATCTACATTTGTTTTGTTTTCTGAATGAATGTATTCTACCTGGTGTGATTTGCTGCTCTAGATTTGTTACCAGATCGGAGGCAAAAAGAGGTCCAAAAGGGAATGAATTATCGAAGAGAGAAGCTTCTCTAGATTTTCTACCAATCTGGGCAAAATGAAACATATATGTTTAGCGAGAGAGGAAAAAGGAACTCTTTCAAACTGCCAGTTAACGAGCTACCATCTTGATAAGCTACCAGACACATACATAAACATAACACAAAGAAGTAAAATTAATTTTACTACTCTCACTTGAGGCGCTAGCCATATTGACAAGCTAATTGATTTCCACAAAACAGAAACATAACACAAAGGAATAAAATTTAATTCACTTCTCATCAAACCACTTGAGGTGCTTTCCATTGTTCCTAGGCGACCAACTGCGATCATTCCAGGTGGATCTTACATTATAGGCACTCCACAGCTCACGAAATGCAATTTCCACGAAAGGTGTAGACTGTAGCATCCCAATTGTCTACCAAATGTAATGCTACTTGTTCTAGTAAGATATTGGCCACTTCATATATATTATTGTTGCATCGTAATTATATCTGTCATCATGCCACCTTGCATTTGAGCATCATATAAAATCCTCTTTCTTTTGGTTTTTCTCTCATATGCATTATTAATTGTATTTGCCTCTTGATATTGTATTTGGTTATTGATATTTTGTTCTATGCCCAAGTTGAGTTGGGGGCATATCTTTTATTTCAATTCCATCACCTTTCTTTTCCACCACTTTATAATTCCACCATCCTACTAGTTCATGACTTTGTTTGTCTTTATTTTGGTTTTATCTAGCTCATGGGCAATAGGGTGGATCTAGTCCTTTAAATTATTTTGCTTGGCTTTATTCCATTCCTTGGAAATGCATGAGAATGATGCCATAATATTATTATTGTTTTCACAAAATAAATCATGGCATTATTATTTTGCATAGGCCATGCATACTTCTTCACCACCTTTTACTCCATTGGTTTTTCTTTTGATTTAATGAATCCTATCTTGGGGAACCATCTCCTTCCATTCTACCATTCTCATATCCTCACCCACATTCCTTTCTTTTATTTTATTTTCTACATGCATGATCATATGTGACTCTTTCCACCTATTTCTTTTCTTCTTCTTTCTTTCTTATTTCTCTTCCACATTAGCTCAAGCTAGATCAAGCTCCATGTTCCTTCTTGGTATAGCCTCATAAACAAAAATTAAAGATCTAAATACCTAATAAAACCTAAACCTAGCTCCTCCCTCTAAATTTCTCCTAACACTAATTCTACTAAATCCTAACATTGATCTCTCCTCTCTCTCTCCCATGAGCACCACCTGATCCCTTCTCTCTCCCTAACCCACCTCAGCTAACCCTAACCCTCTATCTAACCCTAGCTAAGCCCTAACCCGAGTGCCATCTAACCTAGCCCGAGCTATCCCCTCTCCTCTCTTTCTTTCTCTACCGGCCGAGCTAGCCCCACCCTGCAGCCACCACGCCGTCCCTGGTCCAACTGCAGCCTCCACTCTGCGCTGCCCAGCCCCAGGACAAGCCCCAGCCACCATGTGAGGAGGAGGAGGAGGAAAAAGTGGCATCCGAGACCACTTTATCTACCCCTGCCACGCCTGCCTTCCTCTCTCTCCCTCTCACTTTTCCCTCGCCCACACGGCTCTCCTGCATCGCCAGATCCACCCCGAGCTGGCCCTTTCCTTCCCCTTCTTCCTCCCCGTCGCCCAGCTCTGTCGCCGGTCGCCGCTAGCACCACCTCGCCCCCGACGTTCCAGCCGGTCAGCGCGACATGGAGGTGGCCAGGAAGACCGAGGACGATCCTCTATGTCGCCCTGCACGCGCCGACTTGGACAAGAAGCCCCAGATGCACCAGTACTGCACCGTCCCGACGAAACCCTAGCCCGCCAGAGCGCCAGCGATCTCGCCGCTCCGCCGCTCCTCGCTCCGATCCGAGCCCGCCGTCGAGCCCGCGGTGAGCCCCTCTTTCTCCCTGACATGTTCCGCCTCGCCGTACCGCCCTAGCCCCGCCGTTCGTTTCGTCGGATGCCCACTATGCGCCAGAGCTCGCCGGTGTCTGCAGGCTTTCCGCGCCGCAGCGAGCTTACCTAGGCCCCAGCCCCTCTCCTAACAGCTCCCCTAGCCCGCCGCAGTGGCTCCGCCCCTCAGCGCGCTCGCCCGCGTCCCGGGTTCGACTCCCTGCCCCGCGCCACACGCGCGCCGTCGCCAAACACGCCATCAGTTCGTCAGAAAACGAGGAAGAGGAACAGTGCGCGATGACACTTTGCACTTACCCCCCCCCCAACCTTTTTATTCTTGACCCGCGCTCCTGGAGACCCCACTAGTCAGCCGCACTAGCATTTTTGTAGAAAGCCCCTCTATTTTCTCAGACCGTAACCCGCGCTCCAGTCACGTCCCACCTGTCAGCCTCTGGGGCTAAGCTCCACTGGGACGTGGCCCCCCAGCCGCTGGTCTGCCTGTCAGCCTCAGCGGGCGAGCCAGGCCGTGGTAGAAAAAGTATTTTCGCGCGCGTGGCCCAGTCAGCGCAAGGCCCACCCGTCAGTGGTGGTGGCTGAAGCTGTCTGAGTAAGAAAAGTTTTCCTGGCTGTCTGTTTTTAATTAAACCTTTTTCAAATTGATTTAAATTCAAATTCAATTCAGATTTAAATAACTTTTCAAATATAAATCCAAATAATGCAAATAATATATGTTTTGGAATCAGAAAAATGTGAGGAATTCAAATATGCCATTCAAAATAATGTTTGAACAATTTAAGTTTCGAGATGATTAAAATTACAATAAAATGCCCTTTTCCTTAAATAATTAATAACTTTAATTCTATAACTCCAAATTGGGCAAATAATATGTCTAAATGGATCAGCGCGACGAGCCCGTTCTATCTATGCAGTCCTTGTTCTGAATTCAAGCATGCATCATGTTGTTATTAAAAATCTGAACTGTTTATGACAATATAACTTGGTTAAATAAATAATAAGATGCTTTATTTCTTGTATCCACACCTCACCTTTGCCCAGCAGGAGAATTACCAGGAATCACAGGAGTACTACCCAGATCCATCTCTCGCTTCAACTGAGCTGCCAGGCAAGCACTACCTCATGCTTGCATACATACAGTACCTATTGCCTCTATCTTATTCTTGCATCATTGAGTCGCGATTGCATTAAAAAGAATCCCAAGTACTGCATAGCCTTTACTTTTAAACCCCACCGAATCTTGTTCCTCCATCCCATGAGCCATTACTACAGGAGTTGTTTGAGCCATGCGAGTCATAGAAAAGCATGTGTAGGGTATGTGAGTGTCCGATGAATAACGAGGTACCTAAACAACTTAACCCGAGTAGTAATGGGATAACTAATGAAAGAGGCACTGGTGAGCAATATCTGCTATTTGGTTTTTCCTGCTCACTTGTGTCCCGTAAGACCCCGAGTACTTGATTCTTGTTCCTTGTTTATTCGCACTATCCACATCCGGGAGGCCTTATGGACCCCCCTGAGCCAGAGCTTGATTCATTCTTATTTCTTGGGGCCACAACTAGTTTGGGGCTTTATTACTATCCTGTACTTATGCCATGTTACTGCTTTATTTTAAGATTGTGCGAGGAGCACATGTACTGTTTTGGATCATGACACGTTTTCGCTGTATCGACAAGCCCAGTCACATTTTCGGGTTCCCAGTCATTTACCGCCATCCACACAAACATTGGGTCCGTCTCGGAGCCGGCCAACTTCGTTGCGGGTAGCTTAATGGGGTGTCCCCCTGAAATATTTCTGAATCCTGTGATTGCTTTGTCATGAATGCCTCGTTGGGTTTTGGTTTGGTTTTTCCGAGGTTGATCGAGTGTGTGTTGCTATTCGTGCACCCCTGCAGGGTAAATCTTTCTAAAAGCCGTGTCCGCGGTTATGGACGACTTGGAGCACAGTTTCTCGATCATAGACAAGTATAAGTAAAGTACTGCTTTTAAATTGACTAAGTACCTGACTAGTAAATAGTGCAAAACTCATGGAATGGTTAATAAAACTGCCAATGGATGATGGAGGTTGTTCGTCCGCTTCCTCGTTGGTAAGTGAGGAGGAGGATGGATCTGTTAACTATACTGTTATAATTGTTGTTCTTAAATCACGGACATCCGTCTATCATTGGTTAGGCGGATGGTTAGCGAGTATCTGTAGAATTGTTAGGTATTATCTTTTGCTGCAATTGCGTCACCCCTGGTTGTGTCCCCTTTAGCGGCATAAAGACTTGCTGTGTACCCCTAGGGTCTCACACGATAAATTGTTTGATTCAGATGAACAGGTGTACCTGCAAGATGGATACTGGGTGGAAGAGACAGATGATGTTGGCAACGATCGTTCGGTGTAGAGATTCCGGGAACAGGGGTCCGTGAGATCTGTGGGCGGGATGTGTTTATTTATGGGGCATCTTATGCCAATTTTCTTCTTATCCGTGCTTGGATCTTGTTTTCTGCATCCGCCTGATACTCTGATGTGTGATGTATGAGGAGCTATCCTAAATTATTATATCTATCTAGGACATTTGGATCTTGCCGTATGGCGTTGCAATATTTCTATTTCTTTCAGATGGAATGGCTCTGAGGACTGTTGTATGTGGCTTGCATACATACTCATTTGTGTATGTAGTTGATCCCTTCGCCTGCCGATTATGCCGCTCGTTCTTGTCCTGTTGTCTGAAAGTGGTTAGGACGGCCGAAAGGTCTACCGTGAGTGGCCCTGGGCCCCACCGTACTATTTTAACCACTTTCGTTCATCCAGGCATTAACTAAGAGCGTAATTCACCGAGGTAGTTACAATTGGTATCAGAGCCATCCCGCCCTTCAGGGTCTTAGCCAAATGGTCGTTGTCAGTCTAGCAAATGTTTTGGTAGTTATGTATACTAGGGAAAAACAAAACGTGAGAGTAGGACTGCTTCCATTTTTCTTCTTACCCACCCACCCACCCTTTTCTGGTAAGGAAGTGTAACGTTTTCAATCCTCTTCTAAACTTCAAACTAGGATTCACGTGTTCTGGGTTCCGTAGTACCATACTGTATGTGTGTGTGTGTGTGTGTGAATTCCTTGTCTACCTGTTGCATCCAAATGTTATCACTATCTGTCTTTTGGTTATCAACTGTTGGTACATTCCCTACCGACAGTCCTTTGTAAACCGACGCGATCTATTCGGATTCGATGTACACCGATGCGATCTATCTTACTCTTTGTTATCCGACGTTATCTTGTTTGGGGTGTTCGTTTCCGTAGTTACCAATTTTTAGGTTCATCTTAAGAAGAAGGTGTTGGGATATGTGTTTTACTGATTCATGTGCGGAATAATGATTTGAATGCGGGATGGAGTCGCGACCATACCACTACTTTTATCATTTGCCTTTGTATATTGAACTAGTAGAGTTACTAATCTTGATTCGTTAAGTGGTTTTGCGCATATAGTGGTATTTTAATGCCGAAATTTGCGGAAAATTTTTCTTTGTTAGTTTGTGTACCACACTCCTTGTTCAGTCGTGTGCGTTATGCTTAATATCTTCTAGTTGCCTTGAACTTTTTTGATATTTTAATATCATCTCAGTGAATTGCATTCTTTAATCTTGATTAATTCCATTTTGGTACTATTTTGGATTATTATCATTCTCCATCATAGTACTGACTTGTGTTTTATATCAATCACAGGATGGCACCACCACACCGTTTTGAGGAGGACATACCACCTGAACTTGGGGCTGCTTTGGCAAGTATTGCAAATGCTTTGGGCACTATGCAGCAAAACCAGCAGCGCTTCTAGGAAAGGGTGAGGAGGAATGAGTTTGCTCCGCTACCTCCACCTCCCAAGCAAGGAGACATCAAGAGTTTTCTCAAGTTCAACCCACGCCAATTTGAGGTGTCTGATCAGCCACTTGATGCGGATGATTGGCTTCGTGAAGTGTCAAGGTTGCTGATGACTGCGGATGTTCCCGAGCAAGAATGGGTCAAGTGTGCTACTCACCTTCTGAAGGGAGATGCAGCTCTCTGGTGGGAAAATTACCTCAAGGCAGATCTTTCTGGTTTTCAGCCTACTTGGGAGCGGTTCACTGCTGCTTTCAAGGAGCAATATCTGTCAGAAATTGTCATGGAAAGGATGAAGGAAGTGTTTCTCAACCTCAAGTAGGGCACTGACAATGTCAACACCTACATCAGAAACTTCATGAACCTTTCTTGTTATGGTGGCGATGAGATCTCTGATGACAAGAAGAAGCAAAAGAGGTTTCGGCAAGGCCTCAATGCTTCCATCAAATATGCAATCACTCATGCAAGGCCTGCATCTTTTCTGGAACTTCAACACACAGCTCTGCAGGAAGAAGCAAGTAGGCAAGTGTTTGAGGAGTCAAAGAAACACAGCCGTGATACAGCAAGCTCTTCTGCTATGACAGCTCCTTCTAAGCGTCGTGTCTGGGTTCCTAACACCCCACCGTCGCTCCCTACTCCACCAAGACCGTCAAGCTACGCACCAAGGCCACCAAACTCCTTCACTGCGGCTCCCAGGGGCTACAACCACAACTACCCTGGAGCGCCTGGCGGAGTCCCTGGCTACGTTGCTCCACGTCCACCTGGTGCTTGCTATACTTGTGGAAACACTGGGCATCAGCACTGGAATTGTCCAATGAACAACAAAGCTCTTCCACCACCACCTCCAAGACCTGCGGCAAGTGCTCCTATGATTTGTGCACCTCCACCTCGGGCTCTCAACATCAACACTAAGCCGGGGTCTATGGTTGCTCGTGCCAACTGTGTCAACGCCGCTCAAGCTGAGCATGCACCTAGAGTTGTCATGGGTATGCTTCCTGTTAACTCAGTTCCTGCACGAGTTTTGTTTGATTCTGGTGCTTCGCATTCTTTTGTTTCTCACAAGTTTGCTCATGAGCAAGATCTGGCTAGGGTTCCTTTATTACACCGTCTTGTGGTACAATCTCCTGGATCAAACATGAGGGCTGCTCACATCAGCCATGGCAATCAAATTGAGATTGGTGGCTCTTCGTTTCCGGCTTCCTTAATTATTCTGGGCAATTCTGATATTGATGTTATCTTGTGCATGGATTGGTTGACAGCAAATGCAGCTGTGATTGATTGTGCTGAACGTTCGGTTTCTCTGAAAATTCCTGACGGCCATATAGTCTATTCTCCAAGTCTGACTTCTGCAATTCAGCTTTATTCTTTGGCGGCTTTGAATGATGATGCTATGGAAGGTATTTAGAGTGCTCCTGTAGTTTGTGAGTTTCCAGATGTCTTTCCTGAAGAGTTGCCAGGTATGCCTCCGGATCGTGAGGTTGAGTTTGTCATTGAACTTGAACCTGGTAACGCTCCTATCTCCAAGCGGCCTTATAAAATGGGTCCTGCTGAGTTGGCTGAACTTAAACGTCAGTTGGATGAACAAGAGAAGTTGGGTTTCATTCAGCACAGTACTTCTTCTTGGGGTAGTCCAACCATCTTTGTGAAGAAGCGAGACAAGACTGATAGACTTTGTGTTGACTATCGGGCACTCAATGCTAAAACAATCAAGAATAAATATCCCCTTCTGCAGATTAATGATCTCTTCGATCAGCTAGCTGGAGCCGTGGTATTCTCTAAGATGGATTTGAGAAGTGGTTACCATCAAATCAAGATTCGCAAGGAAGATGTTCCCAAAACAGCTTTCACCACCCGCTATGGTCTGTATGAGTACACGGTCATGTATTTCGGTCTCACCAATGCACCTGCCACCTTCTCGAGGCTTATGAACTCGGTTTTCATGGAATATCTTGATAAGTTCGTTGTGGTCTATCTGGATGACATTCTAGTCTATTCTAAGTCAAAAGAAGAACATGAAGAACACCTTCGGTGTGTCCTAAACAAGCTTCGTGAGAACCGCCTGTATGCAAAGTTCTCCAAGTGTGAGTTTTGGTTGCCTCAAGTCACATACCTTGGTCACGTCATCTCTGCCAAGGGCATTGCCGTCAACCCAGAAACTATTAAGACGATTATGGACTGGCTTCCACCCATAAATGTCAAAGAAGTCCGAAGTTTCCTTGGTTTGGCCAGTTACTGTCGTCGCTTCGTTCAAAACTTCTCAAAGATTGCGAAGCCTCTTACCGGTCTCCTCAAGAAAGGAAAGAAATATCTTTGGACTCCTGCATGTCAAGCAAGCTCTGAAACACTCAAAGAGAAGCTCACTTCCACTCCAGTCTTAGTTGCTCCAGATACATCAAAGCCTTTCCAGATTTTCTGTGATGCTTCATTGCAAGGATTGGGTGCGGTCCTTATGCAAGAAAAACAAGTTGTTGCTTATGCCTCTCGGCAGTTGAAGACGCATGAGATCAACTATCCTACACATGACCTTGAACTCACAGCAGTTGTCTTTTCTTTGAAAGTATGGAGGCATTACTTGCTTGGCAACCGTTGTGAGATATTTTCTGATCACAAGAGTCTGAAGTATATATTCACACAGCATGATCTCAACCTTCGTCAAAGGAGGTGGATTGAAACAATCAATGATTTCGATTTGACCATCAACTACACCCCGGGCAAAGCCAATGTCATGGCAGATGTTCTCAGCCGAAAAGCTTATGTCAAAAATCTCATGGTGGAAGAACAACAGCCTCTCTTGTGCGAGGAATTCCGCAAGCTCAACCTTGAAATTGTGGATCAAGGATATCTTCTGAACCTTCTAGCGACACCTCTTTTGGAAGAAAAGGTTCGTTCCATTCAGCTTAGTGATCCTTACACTAAAAAGATCATTTCCAACATTTAGCTTCCGAAGTATGAGTCTTTTCACGTAGACGACCAAGGCACTCTTTTCTTTGAACAACGGATGTTTGTTTCGAACTACCCGGGTTTAAGAGAGCAAGTTCTCAAGGAGGCGCATGTTTCTGTTCTTTCTATCCACCCTGGAAGCACTAAGATGTACATGGACTTGAAAACACAATATTGGTGGCCTGGTTTGAAACAATATTGTGCCAAGTATGTCTTAGAGTGCGATGTTTGTCGCAGAGTTAAAGCTGTCCATCAGAAACCTTCCGGTCTTCTACAGCCATTGAAGCCTCCGGAATGGAAATGGGAGAAAGTAGAGATGGACTTCATCACTGGTTTTCCCAGTTCACAGAAGGGCAACAATGCAATCTTTGTTGTCATTGACAGGCTGTCCAAAGTAGCTCACTTCTTTCTAGTCAAGGAAACAATTTCTGCAATTCAGTTGGCTGAGCTCTATATCAACAGAATTGTCTCTCTGTATGGAGTTCCTCTTGAGATCAGTTCAGACCGTGGAAGTATCTTCACTTCCAAGTTCTGGGGAAGTTTCCAAAATGCTTTGGGAACAAAACTAAACTTCAGCACAGCTTACCACCCTCAGTCGCAAGGACAAGTTGAAAGGATCAATCAGATTCTGGAAGATATGCTCTGTTCTTGCGTTATCTCTTTCGGCATGAAGTGGGAAGAATGTCTTCCTTATGCTGAATTCTCTTACAACAACAGCTTCCAGAAAAGTCTAAAGAAGGCACCATTTGAGGCTCTTTATGTTCGCAAATGCAGAACTCCGATTGGTTGGTCAGGCGCAGGTGAAAGAATATTGTTTGGCCCCGACATTGTAACTCAAGCGGAAGAGAAAGTTCACATCATTCTCAAAAACCTGAAGATTGCTCAAGTCGCCAGAAGAGCAATTATGACAGAAAGCACACGGACATGGAGTATGTCCCTGGTGATCTCGTTTATCTTCGTGTCACTCCCATGAGAGGCACGCACCGCTTTGGTATCAAAGGAAAGGTGGCTCCTAGATACATCGGTCCTTTCAAAATTCGTGGAAGAAGAGGAGAAGTTGCTTATGCTCTTGAGCTCCCTGAACAACTCAAAGTCCATGATGTCTTCCATATATCTCAACTCACGAAGTGATTCAAGGATCCCGGCAGGACCGTGGACCATGAACTCATTAATCTACAAGAAGACCTTTCTTATCAAGAACACCCCACAAAAATTCTGGAAGTCGCAGAAAGAAGGACTCGCAACAAGTCCATCAAGTTTTGCAAGGTCCAGTGGTCGCACCATTCCGTTGATGAAGCCACCTGGGAACGTGAAGATGAGTTTCGTGCCAAGTACCCTACCCTCTTTGAGTCTTCTTCTTCTTCCTAGAATCTCGGGACGAGATTCCTGTTTAGTGGGGGAGAGTTGTAGCATCCCAATTGTCTAACAATTGTAATGCTACTTGTTCTAGTAAGATATTGGCTACTTCATATATATTATTGTTGCATCATAATTATATCATGCTCATGTCATCATGCCACCTTGCATTTGAGCATCATATAAAATCCTCTTTCTTTTGGTTTTTCTCTCATATGCATTATTAATTGTATTTGCCTCTTGATATTGTATTTGGTTATTGATATTTTGTTCTATGCCCAAGTTGAGTCGGGGGCATATCTTTTATTTCAATTCCATCACCTTTCTTTTCCACCACTTTATAATTCCACCATCCTACTAGTTCATGAGTTTGTTTGTCTTTATTTTGGTTTTATCTAGCTCATGGGCAATAGGGTGGATCTAGTCCTTTAAATTCTTTTGCTTGGCTTTATTCCATTCCTTGGAAATGCATGAGAATGATGCCATAATATTATTATTGTTTTCACAAAATAAATCATGGCATTATTATTTTGCATAGGCCATGCATACTTCTTCACCACCTTTTACTCCATTGGTTTTTCTTTTGATTTAATGAATCCTATCTTGGGGAACCATCTCCTTCCATTCTACCATTCTCATATCCTCACCCACATTCCTTTCTTTTATTTTATTTTCTACATGCATGATCATATGTGACTCTTTCCACCTATTTCTTTTCTTCTTCTTTCTTTCTTGTTTATCTTCCACATTAGCTCAAGCTAGATCAAGCTCCATGTTCCTTCTTCGTATGGCCTCATAAACAAAAATTAAAGATCTAAATACCTAATAAAACCTAAACCTAGATCCTCCCTCTAAATTTGTCCTAACACTAATTCTACTAAACCCTAACATTGATCTCTCCTCTCTCTCTCTATCTCTCTCTCTCCCATGAGCACCACCTGATCCCTTCTCTCTCCCTAGCCCACCTCAGCTAACCCTAACCCTCTATCTAACCCTAGCTAAGCCCTAACCCGAGCCCCATCTAACCTAGCCCGAGCTACCCCCTCTCCTCTCTTTCTTTCTCTACCGGCCGAGCTAGCCCCACCCTGCAGCCACCACGCCGTCCCTGGACCACCTGCAGCCTCCCCTCTGCGCTGCCCAGCCCTAGGACAAGCCCCAGCCGCCATGTGAGGAGGAGGAGGAAAAAGTGGCATCCGAGACCACTTTATCTACCCCTACCATGCCTGCCTTCCTCTCTCTCCCTCTCACTTTTCCCTCGCCCACACGGCTCTCCTGCATCGCCAGATCCGCCCCGAGCTGGCCCTTTCCTTCCCCTTCTTCCTCCCCGTCGCCCAGCTCTGCCGCCGGTCGCCGCCAGCACCACCTCGCCCCCGACGTTCCAGCCGGTCAGCGCGACGTGGAGGTGGCCAGGAAGACCGAGGATGATCCTCTACGTCGCCCTGCATGCGCCAACTTGGACAAGAAGCCCCAGATGCGCCAGTACTGCACCATCCCGACGAAACCCTAGCCCGCCAGAGCGCCAGCGATCTCTCCGCTCCGCCGCTCCTCGCTCCGATCCGAGCCCGCCGTCGAGCCGGCGGTGAGCCCCTCTTTCTCCCAGACATGTTCCGCCTCGCCGTACCGCCCTAGCCCCGCCGTTCGTTTCGTCGGACGCCCACCATGCGCCAGAGCTCGCTGGTGTCTGCAGGCTTTCCGCGCCGCAGCGAGCTTACCTAGGCCCCAGCCCCTCTCCTCACAGCTCCCCTAGCCCGCCGCAGTGGCTCTGCCCCTCAGCGCGCTCGCCCGCGTCCCGGGTTCGACTCCCTGCCCCGCGCCGCGCGCGCGCTGTCGCCAAACACGCCATCAGTTCGTCAGAAAACGAGGAAGAGGAACAGTGCGCGATGACACTTTGCACTTACCCCCCCCAACCTTTTTATTCTTGACCCGCGCTCCTGGAGACCCCACTAGACAGCCGCACTAGCATTTTTGCAAAAAGCCCCTCTGTTTTCTCAGACCGTAACCCGCGCTCCAGTCACGTCCCACCTGTCAGACTCTGGGGCTAAGCTCCACTGGCACGTGGGCCCCCAGCCGCTGGTCTGCGTGTCAGCCTCAGCGGGCTAGCCAGGCCGTGGTAGAAAAAGTATTTTCGCGCGCGTGGCCCAGTCAGCGCAAGGCCCACCCGTCAGTGGCGGTGGCTGAAGCTGTCTGAGTAAGAAAAGTTTTCCTGGCTGTCTGTTTTTAATTAAACCTTTTTCAAATTGATTTAAATTCAAATTCAATTCAGATTTAAATAACTATTCAAATATAAATCTAAATAATGCAAATAATATATGTTTTGGAATCAGAAAAATATGAGGAATTCAAATATGCCATTCAAAATAACGTCTGAACACTTTAAATTTCGAGATGATTAAAATTACAATAAAATGCCCTTTTCCTTAAATAATTAATAACTTTAATTCTATAACTCCAAATTGGGCAAATAATATGTCTAAATCGATCAGCGCGATGAGCCCGTTCTATCTATGCAGTCCTTGTTCTGAATTGAAGAATGCATCATGTTGTTATTAAAAATCTGAACTGTTTATGACAATAAAACTTGGTTAAATAAATAATAAGATGCTTTATTTCTTGTATCCACACCTCACCTTTTCCATGCTACTTTAATGCCATGTAAATTGTGCATCATTCATCATGGCATGCTTGTTTGCTTGTCGCATTTTAATTCATATGCTTGTGCACTTTATTTATGTTGGCCCTTGTTTGTTTGGTTCTTCTTCGAATAGATGCCCAGCAGGAGAATTACCAGGAATCACAGGAGTACTACCCAGATCCATCTCTCGCTTCAACTGAGCTGCCAGGCAAGCACTACCACATGCTTGCATACATACAGTACCTATTGCCTCTATCTTATTCTTGCATCATTGAGTCGCGATTGCATTAAATTGAATCCCAAGTACTGCATAGCCTTTACTTTTAAACCCCACCGAAGCTTGTTCCTCCATCCCATGAGCCATTACTACAGGAGTTGTTTGAGCCATGCGAGTCGTAGAAAAGCATGTGTAGGGTATGTGAGTGTCTGATGAATAACGAGGTACCTAAACAACTTAACCTGAGTAGTAATGAGATAACTAATGAAAGAGGCACCGGTGAGCAATATCTGCTATTTGGTTTTTCCTGCTCACTTGTGTCCCGTAGGACCCCGAGTACTTGATTCATCTTCCTTGTTTATTCGAACTATCCACATCCGGGAGGCCTTATGGACCCCCCTGAGCCAGAGCTTGATTCATTCTTGTTTCTTGGGGCCACAACTAGTTTGGGGCTTTATTACTATCTAGTACTTATGCCATGTTACTGCTTTATTTTAAGATTGTGCGAGGAGCACCTATACTGTTTTGGATCGTGACACGTTTTCGCTGTATCGACAAGCCCAGTCACATTTTCGGGTTCCCAGTCGTTTACCGCCGTCCACACAAACCTTGGATCCGTCTCGGAGCCGGCCAACTTCGTTGCGGGTAGCTTAATGGGGTGGCCCCCTGAAATATTTCTGAATCCTGTGATTGCTTTGTCGTGAATGCCTCGTTGGGTTTTGATTTGGTTTTTCTGAGGTTGATCGAGTGTGTGTTGCTATTCATGCACCCCTACAGGGTAAACCTTTCTGAAAGCCGTGTCCGCGGTTATGGGCGACTTGGAGCACAGTTTCTCGATCATAGACAAGTATAACTAAAGTACTGCTTTTAAATTGACTAAGTACCTGACTACTAAATAGTGCAAAACTCATGGAATGGTTAATAAAAATGCCAACGGATGATGGAGGTTGTTCGTCCGCTTCCTCGTTGGTAAGCGAGGAGGAGGATGGATCTGTTAACTATACTGTTATAACTCTTGTTCTTAAATCACGGACATCCATCTATCATTGGTTAGGCGGATGGTTAGCGAGTATCTGTAGAATTGTTAGGTATTATCTTTTGTTGCAATTGCGTCACCCCAGGTTGTGTCCCCTTTAGCGGCATAAAGACTTGTTGAGTACCCCTAGGGTCTCACACGATGAATTGTTTGATTCAGATGAACAGGTGTACCCGCAAGATGGATACTGGGTGGAAGAGACAGATGATGTTGGCAACGATCGTTCGGTGTAGAGATTCCGGGAACGGGGGTCCGTGAGATCTGTGGGCGGGATGTGTTTATTTATGGGGCATCTTATGCCAATTTGCTTCTTATCCGTACCCGGATCTTGTTTTACGCTTCTGCCTGATACTCTGATGTGTGATGTATGAGGAGCTATCCTAAATTATTATATCTATCTAGGACATTTGGATCTTGCCGTATGGCGTTGCAATATTTCTATTTCTTTTAGATGGAATGGCTCTGAGGACTGTTGTATGTGGCTTGCATACATACTCATTTGTGTATGTAGTTGTTCCCTTTGCCTGCCGATTACGTCGCTCGTTCTTGTCCCGTTGTCTGAAAGTGGTTAGGACGGCCGAAAGGTCTACCGTGAGTGGCCCTGGGCCCCACCGTACTATTTTAACCAATTTCGTTCATCCAGGCATTAACTAAGAGCGTAATTCACCGAGGTAGTTACATAGACGACGTCTATCTTCTTATTGTCATGGGTAGTGAAGGTTATCTCTAGAGTGCGACGACCTTCCATGGCAGCAAGGAGAAGACGGGAAGGAGACAGATGACAAGAAGAAGAAGATTGGTTTCTTCAAGACAGGGGAACGGTGGAACCATCAATACGTTTCTAAGTTAGTGGTTAACGACGGGACAGAAGTCCAAAGGACAGACACATGGAGGTGTTTGTTCTAGCTTCTGAGTAAACAAAAAATAATTATAACAATGATATATGTGCCCTGTTTTGTCACATCAATACACTGGGCCGGTCATGTTGTCCTATCCACCGTGCTAGCGCTGCAAGCCTACGTGACAGCCACCATGTCTAAGCGACGGGAGCGACATAACGACAAGAACTGACAGGGGAGGCCCAACTAGATGGCCGTTAGCCTGATATTTTGTATTGAAACATAAAATTGAATTCGTGCCGAAAATGACCCTATGAATATTTGGCATGCCAACTGTAGTCATCGCGGCTGATTACAGGCAACTTGGGTACCGTGTTTCCTGGGCGCCCCAACTTTCGGGCCACAAAATGATATTCTCCAAGCTAAGGCCAAGGAACCCTCCGATTATTCAGTCCGATGAAGATGAGGAGCCATGCCAGAAGATTTCTCTGAGGAAAGGAGGCAAGAGCAAGCGTGCAAGAAAGTAGTGAACTAGCCTTGTTGGATATGATGTGCTTGTTTACAATGTAGTAAACTTGACTTGTTGGATACTATGTTCATGTTGGCTTGTTGGAAGTGAACTTATTTATGTAATGTACTGAATTTGGCTTATATGACCTTGTTCACGATGATGTGGTTCATGTTAATCTTCGTATTAGTTTGCTAGAAATGTGTATTTTTCTAGAAATGTGGTTACTGGATCTGTCATTTGGCTAGAAAAGTGTCAATAAATTTTTATCTTATAGGTCTGCCGCGCCGTGGGAGTTGGCACTGCACACCTACAGGGCCGCCGCGCCGTGTGAGCTAGCGCTGCAAGCACCCAGTTCTGAGGCTCGGATGTGGCGCTGCATTCCTCCAGGCATGCGGCGCCGTGGGAGATGGCGCTGCACTCCTCCAGGCCTATCACGCCGTGGGAGGTGGCGCCTGCATTCCTCCAGGCGTGCCGCGCCCGTGGGAGGCGGCGCTGCACTACCTCCAGGAATGCCGTTCCGTGCGTGTTGGCGCTACACTTCTCTATGCCTGCCGCGTTGTCCGAGATGGCGCTACAATCCTCCTGCCGTGCTGTCGCAGCTGGCACCGCTTGATGAAATATATTTTCCTCCAAGGTACTGATGGTTTCATTGTCGTGCCTTGTGCAATGCTGGGTCCGGATCCGCACGTGATGCACCGTCCGTGGTGGCGCCGCAGGACAACTAGGCTTCTTCTCTAGTCGCCTTGGCACCGCACTATGCCAGGTGAGTTGCACCATCCTACGTCGCGCCGCGAACGCAATTGCGGCGCTGTCCACCTTGGGACCACATGATGAAATCCTTTTTTATCCTCGATACTGATTGTTTCACTGTCGCGACGTGGGCAACGCTGGCGCCGTAGTCTCAATTGTAGCGTCGCCCGCCGTGGTGCCGCACTATTACCAGGCTGCAGCCTCCAATCTCGTTTCCCCCGCTCCAGCTATCATAATTCACACATCGCGTACACCAAAGTTGAAACATCACAGACTAACCCTTAAATTGAGATCACATAGTTCACACATCGCATAAACCCCAAATAAGTTCACACATAGTTTTGGTCACATAGTTCGCACATCACACATAGTTCGCACATCACAAATAGTTCATCCCGAGCCTCGTCGTCTACAACTCAAGGACACGAGGCCATTTTCCCTTCTTCTTGTGCTCTTCGTCTTCCTCCATGGAGCGCCATGCCGTTTGATGCTTCCTTTCCCGCTCCGCATCATGAGCCTCCTTAGCGATGCGCTTTTCTTCCTCCTCTTTCTTGCTACGCTTGGCCTCAAGTTCCTTGCGCTTCTTTGCCATCTCCTTGTTACACACAGCTTCATGGTACTGGTGTCTAACTAATGCAGCATCGATCTCCTGGATAGTCTTTCTAGCGTGATCTTGCTCGAAATCTATCCAAGTGTAGTACCTGCATACTAGAGGGGGAGACTACAAGAAAATAGTGCATGTTAGTAGTGTGATAAGAAAAATAGGTTCTTAAACTAACTTGCGTTGTGCATACCGGTGGAGTCTCATACGGGTTGTGGGTACCCACGGGAGAGTGAGAGTAGTTGGGACACATGAAGAACTTCCTTGCACAAGTATTGGAATTGTAGTTGTTGGACTTCTTCACAATGCAAACATCTTCACACCAACAAACTGGAACCTCCTTTCCATGGGCCTCAGATGTACGAAACGTCCTCCGTGGCCTTTCCGCTTGATCGACGCAAGGTGGCCTAGCATTTGCCCTCATCTTCCTCTCTTACTCTTCCTTGTCCTTTTTTCTGTTCCTCTCTTCCTCTTCCTTCTCCTTCTTCCTCTTCCTCTCTTCCTCTCTTCCTCTTCCGTCTTCCTCTTTATCTCGTCCTCTTCCTCCTTCTTTTTTTCCAAGTCACGAGCAAGTTGAACTACCGAATTGAATTCACTAGCAAGTTTCTCCTTCCTCTTCCTCTCTTCCTCTTCCTCTTTGTCACAACCTCCAAAGCGCCCACCCACAATTTCGAGTAGTTCACACCTTCCCCATCATTGCCCTTGTTGGGTTGAGTCGCCATACCAATATTAAGAATGAAAGGTAAAAGTTAGTAAAATGAACATGAATGTAAACAATGTATGTAAAAAACATGTCATTATGTAAGAATATACATACGAGAATGGTCCATTTAGGTATGTAAACATGCTTGTCTGATTAGGAGCTTGTTGACTAGGAACTTGGTGTGTACGACCTCTTATAAACCCAAGTTGCCTAGGAATTTGTTGACTACTTATTGGTTAGCGAGGGGCTTGTTGGCTACTTCTTGGTTGGCGAGGGGTTTGTTGGCTACTTCTTGGTTGGCTAGGAATTTGTTGGCTTGGACAATTTGGTTGACCACTTCTTGGTTGGCTAGGAATTTGTTGACTTGGACCATTTTGTTGGCTACTTCTTGGTTGGCTAGGAATTTATTGGCTTGGACCATTTTGTTGGCTACTTCTTGGTTGGCTAGGAATTTGTTGGCTTGGAACACTTGTGCTTGCTTCATTTCATTTTTCTCTCTTCCTTTGTGTATAACTCCTAGCATTGTGCCCTTCACCACTACACTTCCCGTAGTGAGATCTCTCACGAGGCTCTTGAAATTAGTCGTTTCCCTATTCCCGCACACCAGCACGGCCCCATCTGTCCATGTCACTTCTAAAACGCTTTGTCTTGCGTCTACCATGTTTAACCACCTTCCATTCCGGATAGGGCCATAGTTGCAATCCATGGTACCCTAGCCATTGCGATTGGTCAAGGTATGGATGAAATCTAGGAGCCCATGTTTTCTATGTCTTCATGATAGAGAACTCAGACTCTCGAATAGTGCACTCATGATTATAATTGACATGGCGCTTCCGAGACGCACATACCAAGTGAGAACAAGCGAGATGAAGCAACAATGGCCTTCCGCATGTGAAATAACAATTACTTAGGGAGACCTTGAAGGCTTGGCCTCCGTGTTGGACACCATCCGAAGTGCTTCCTCCAGGCTCGACCACTTGGTAAATGATCTTGTCGTTATAAAAAACCATGGCACCTTGGGATTCTGCCTTCCGTGACTAAAATGTCATCCAGTCGTCAACCCTGGGTGGGTACTTGTACTTGTACTCATTTTTTTCTGTCCTGTAATTTGCTTATCCGTTTCAAGTGAGTAGTTCAAAAAATATCCATTCCACTTGTCGAATGTGTATCGGACTATTGCAGTGACGGGTAATTCACAGACACCCTTAAGCACCTTGTTTAAGGCCTCTGCTAGGTTGCTTGTCATTTGACCGTACCTCCAGCCATCCTCATCATAAGCTCGTGCCCAATTGTCCCGGAGTTGAATGTGCCTATTGAGAAACTCTTGACCCTTCGAATCGAGATTTTTGTTATTCAACAATCTGAGATATAAGTTTGTGAAACACCGGTCCATGAAAGCAAGACAACAATCTTGAAGATCATCAGACAACTCCTTGCTCTTACATGCCCTATAGAAGTTGGAAAGAAAATGTCTCATGCACCATCGGTGGTGTAGGAGGATGCCCGAGAATGTCGATCGTCACCGCATTGAGATTTCCTTGATGGCGATCCAATATGACACATATTTTCGTATCAAGAGGTAATACCTTGGTTCTCAATAGACGTAAGAAGCACTCCCAATTAACATTGTTCTATGCCTCAACCAAAGAAAAAGCCAAGGGAAGAAACCGGTTATTTGCATTATTTCCTATTGCAATCAAGAGAGTGTCACGGAACTGCCTGGTCAATAAGGTGCCATCAACGGAGATAACCAGCCTACAATGTTCGAAGCCCCTCAAACATTGCTCGAATGCCCAAAAAGCACGCCCAAATACTCGAACATTTCTTCTGTTATGAACCATTGTTTCAGGGCCATATGGTTCGACCACATGAACCATTCCCAGGTTAGCATTGCCCATTGCTAACAACAACCTAGGGATTCGGATGTATGATTCTTCCCAACCACCGTACAACATCCTGAATGCGGCTTGCTTTGCCTTCCATGCCTTCTCGTACTTCACCTCATAGTTAAATAGAGCTTCCACGATCTCCATGACCATCTTGATGGTCATTGTTGGAAGTGACGAAATTTGGTTTGAAAGCCTAAAGGCGAGGAACTCGGAGGTCAGCTGGCGTGCTCGTGCTTCACATCTTTGCCATCCACCCTTTTACCATGGCACATGTGTGTTGACACACAGCTTGAAATGCGCCAATCGGGCCCTCCCTTGTATGGTCTTGCCCGCACAATCTAAGGACATCCATCATCCTCGCATTTAACCGTGTAACGCTGCTTCACGTCCGAGTGAACCACCATGAATGGCCGATGATATCTAATAGAGTTGTCCTTGATCCATTGCTTAAGTTCCAACAATGTGGCAAACCTAAGTCCTTTTGAAATCCCATTCTTCTCCTGACTATCATCCCAGTAGGAAGTTGGCCTTGGTCCAAGAACTACACCCTTGCCACCGTCAATTGTGGCTTCATCCGCTAGACTGAGATCACACATCAAGGGTATATGAGGATCCCTGCCTAATACCTTCTCGTGCACTTCAACCTCATCCTTAGTGAACCCCTCCTCATCAACCTCTTGATCAGGACCATCCTCATCCGAGTCCGATGCATACATTCGAGAATACGGGATGTCGTGATCCATGTTCTCTTGTATAAGATATAGGTCCAAATCTCCAACAGTTTGTCATGGAGATCCACCTCGTCCTCACTGTCCTCATACCCATGATTGTCCTCTTCCAATGCTTTATCTTGGTTGTTTGAAACGGGGCTCACACATGTCCTAACTTCATGTTGTTGGGTCAAAGGAGGATCAATAAATTCCTCTTGGTTAATGGGTGGAGGACTCCGAGCTTCATATGGAGAGGCAACTTTTATGATACTCTTTTGCATATTAGCATCAACCTTTTTGTGGCAAATGATTGAAGAGTTTTGTCTTGTGATTCGGCCACCACTTCCTTATATGCAACCCAACATTGCTGGGAGCTAATACGCATTGTCTTCCAACGGTTGTGCAACCCAAATCCCACATTGTGCCTACCTTACAACTCAACAACATCATTAGGATCAATCTAATTCAAATCTACCCGAACTTGGTGCAACACCTTGGCATAGGTAGGACTACGCTCGAACACCAAGTCAATCTCATCCGGGTCCGGCTCAATATTGCCACTCAAGAACACGTCCTTGTCCATATGATGAACATGCACAATTTTAGCCATCCCTAAAATAAGTATAAGAACACAAAGATGAATTCAATAAGTATCTAGGCAAAAAGTTACACTAAAAATGCTCACTAACACTAACCCTAACCCTTACCATAACCCTAGACTTGACCCTAACACTAACACTAATAATCTTAGCTATACACATGAAGGATTACTATACCAATCCCTACTCTATATATCAACCGAACACCCCATTGGTCCATACAAATATAAATATCCAATGGGATTTGAGATTTGGACGAATTTTGCAAACTAGGGACAAATAACTTGAAATTTTCGGATGAAATGGAGAGAAGTGGAGGAGAATACCTTGGGGAAGCGTTTGGGGAAGAAATCCCCTTTTCCTTCCGATTTGGGGCCTCTTGGTGAAGATTGGAGGGGGAAGAAGTGGAGCTGCCGGTGCTGCCGGGTGAGGAAGAGGAGAGGAAGAAGATAGGTTTGGGTCAGGCTGGGCCGACCCGCACGCGGCTAAGTGGTGTTGCTTGTGCGGCGCAATGCGAGCTGGCGCTGCAGGCTAGGGTGCGGTGCCACCCCGGGTGGTGCAGCACTTATGCTGCCGGGCCCCACGGCACCAGCGTGATAGGGCGTGTGGTGCGGTGCCGACAGGCGCGGCAGAGGTCCTCATGGCGCCCTTCTGGCTGGTGGTGCACGTGCGCACCAGCGTGGCAGAGCTGCGGCGCCAGGGCCCACCGTGCCAGCGTGGCAATGTTGTGGTGCCATGCGTGGTGGAGCGATAGGCTAGGGTGCGGCGCTGCGCGTGCGGGAGTGGAAAGAAAGAGTTACTGGCCGTAAAATAGTTTGGCACAAGGTTTATTATCTAAATTTGTTTGAATTTTAGGTTATTTTTATTTAAATTACCCCTCTTTTGATCTCCACAAAATTCCACCGAGAGCACCATGGACGCCCTCCAAAAACTTGTCTGTGTTGTCTCCACGGTCATCGCCAAGTACCCTTGAGCGCTGGATTCGATCTGCCACTCATCTGCAAGCTCGCCACTAGGAGAACGGGGCCGAAGACGCCCAGGAATGCCAAGCTCTTCTTCCCGGAGCCGACACCGCGCCCACCATGAACGTCTTTGACGAGCACGCTACTTCCTTCTCTTCAATTGCCTCCGAGCCTGCTGATCATATGGGGTGAGCTTTCTCCTTCCGTTCCCTCCCTTACCTGTCATTTTCTTGCACTGTAGTCGCCGCTTTGAATCCATCTCGAGCACCGTCATGACTGCAATTCAGCGAGCTCAAGCTCCTATGCAGTCACTTCTGACCCTGCCACTTCTCTGTTGGCCTCCCTACGCACACCCACACCTTGCCTCTTTTTCTGCGACACCTCCGCATCACTGTACGCCTGTGCGTCCACGCTGTGCTTCATGTCCTAGTTTAAGTCAGCCGACTAGTTTGGCACATCATGTTCTGTTTCAGCTGGCCTATTTTGCGGGAATGTTTGTTTGCGGTACCAAACTTGGTGGGTGAGCGCACCGCGGTACCCGAGTTGCCATCAATCGTGCGGAGGGGCCATAGTAGATTTGCCAATTGTCTAGAAGGGCCAAATAGGGGTGAATACAAATCTAACGGCCAAACAGTCGTTTGAACCAGACGAAAAACGGTTGAACTCAAATATTGCCATTAGGTTAACTCTTCTTGGCCCGCCATGTCAGTATTCCCTGTTATCTTTTGCGGTCGTGGACTAGCTTACCCCTGTGTGGACTAGATCCCTGAGTGGACCAGATCTATTTCTTTGCACTGCTCTGGTCTTCTCCCCTGCTCCCCTCCCCATAACATTTGCTCAGCTCCGGCTGCTCGTCTCAGATCGGATCTCGCACTTGCTCTAATTTGCGTCCCCGCCATGTCCGGTCAACCTCCTACACCTCTAATCGAAGCTCACAGCCGTCGTCGTTGCATCATCCGCCATATCGGAGCTTCGCGTCCCCGGACTAATATCTCGCCTCTGGCTAGTCCTTCTCGCACGGCGGAGCACGTCCCGTCGGGCAATCCAGGCTGGCGACCGGCCTCGGGAAGTTGCATGCTGCCGCGCACCCCATGCATGGTAGCCCTGGCACAGCAGTTTGACGACCACGCTCTCATGTCCACCGTGATGGCCGTCCATCCCACCGTGTCGCCGGCAGAGTTGCTGTCGGCTTTCAGGTCTCGTTTTGGGATCAGACGAAATAAGGTCAACATTGAGGTATGTGCGCCTCCATTCGATTTTTTCGTCCGGTTCGAGCACAACTCAGACACCGAGTGCGTTCTGCATTCTTCCTGTTCTTTCGAGTGCTGCGGGGAGAAAATGAGCTTCATGCGTTGGCATCGCGCCTATGGGTGGGACGATCGCTTGGGGTAGCTTCATTTCTTCTCCAAACTCAGCTTTGACGGCCTCCCATTGGATGCTTGGGAGCCGGATGCCCTCAAGCAGGTCGTCAGTAGCCTTGGCGGTTAGCTGGTGGAAATCATGCCATAGAGCGACAGATGGGTCATCGAGGTAAAGGCGTGGCTGAAAGATCCTGACGCCATTCCTAAGATGTACGAGGTGCAGATTCCAAGCAGGGCAGGGCGACAGCTTTGCTGGAAGCACCCGGTCATCATCCACCTGGAGGAGGTTCTGGACTCGGTACATGGCATTCAGGGCCCCGAAGAGGCTGGTAGAAAGCACCCTCGTCGCCTGAAGTGTTGGCCTAGAAGGATCGCTGGCACAGGACCGCCACTGTTACGCGACGGGGCACACAGTTTCGGTGGGAGAACCGGGCTTGGACGAGCTGGTGGTTCTGATTTCCATCAAGTGAAGACAGAGCTCTAGTGAATTGCCGTGGTATGTCTGGCTAATGAATTTGTAGTATGGAGAGCATAGCAGGAAGTTAGCATCGACTAGAAATGTGTAATAGTTTGAATCGAAGCAGTACGTGTGTGTAATAGTTTGAAGTAGTATGTGTGTGTAATAGTTTGAATCGATGTAGTATGTGTGGGTAATGAATTTGATGTAGTGTGTGTGTAATAGTTTGAATCGATGTAGTTGAACACCATGCTTTATAATTTCTGTTAATAACCAAGGACAACCTCATGAAAAGAAGGTGGTCTGGTAATGAGCAATGTCAATTCTGTGGATGCCAGGAAAATGTAGTCCATCTCCTCTTCAAGTACAAGGTAGCTACATTTGTAACACGTTGAAATGCAGGACCATTTTGCAGGCAACACAAGACAAAGGAAAAAATGGTTTACATCACAGACAGCAGACGGAAAATCTGTAGTCTAGGATAAAAAGATGCCAGTTAACTAGATTGAACCACGACTAGTAATTAAAGAAAATAGGTACTTGATAGCATTTGCTTACAACAGTAGTACTTCCATACAAAAGGGTCTTATACCTGCACAAAAGTGGGCTAAACTTCCTACTAGTTTATAGAACAATTCGTCAGCATTTCATCTACAAAAGCCATTCTTCAGTCTGAACTTAACTATTCTACACTGCAGAAACTACAGATCTCCACCAGAAAAGTTGGCTGGCCAATTGCCTTGAGAGGACATAAGTTCTTTGATCATTTAACCCAAACTGATCTATTGCCTTCCTGCCAAACTACAAGAAATCTGCATCGTTCATGCACGAGCGATTTGCATGCGCTAGTCCCGGTTCAGTTGGACCATCCATGCCGCCACAACGATTTCTTCGAAACTGAAATTTGACATCTCCTTCTCGAGATCGTAGGTCCGTGTGAACTCGAACCTGAATTCTGGGGCTGAGCTGATGCCCGTGGCCGGCTCCGGCTTTTGGACAATCTAGCATGATGAGTGTAGACGCTTGGTCGCTGCCACGGTATGGCCTTCGACGGTGCGTAGGATGGAGCGTCTTTACCGCAGACGGCGTGCTCCCAGCCTACCCCACTGAGGTAAGGTAGTCCGCGCCGAAGCGTGGACGTGAGAGTTCCTAGACCTTGGCGCTGCCCTGTTCGAGGGTGTGTACCCTCGGCGGCGGCATGCTCTCATGAACGATTTGATACATACCTTGTTCCCACTGCCTAGAGCATGCCGCGCGATTTATCCACATTGCTCTCTTAGCCCTGCTTGCCGCATCTGGCGCCGACGACGGCGTAGTCGCCGCCGTGGCCGATTCGGCACATTCAGGGAAATCATCCGCCTGGCAGGGTAATAGGAGACCGGCCTTGAAGTAGAGCTTCATGGCCTGCCTTAGAGGGGCTAAATACCCCAGTTTCGGCGGCTGTCACAGCGGCGGCGGCGATGGCTTAGGCGGAGTCATGTTACCCTAGTTGGTGCGGCACGGAGGAGCTGCGCAAGGTGAACTATGGTTAGTCGGAGAAGGGGAGTGAAAGACTGGCAGTAGGTTTGGACTATGGGCACGCGTGAAAATAACCATTTCCCACTTTCTTAGAGGGTAATAATTTGACACTCGTTGCATTAACAGCTCAATCTTTATTTCCCTTCTCAGCATAAGAGTGCGAACATATTAAAAAGATCGGTCATGGCTATCCACCTCATCGGGCAATGTACTAGGACAGGGAGGAGACGGGACCGGGTTTCATTTAGAAATGTTGATGACTGTGCCCTTATGTTTATACGATATTATTTATATGCCACCATGTACCGTTGAGTGTAGCAACACCATCAGAAACAGGGCATAACGACATGGCGTGTTTTATTTTTTTAAAGGGCATCCAAAATAGGGGATGCCTACGTGGCATGTTTTCTGACTGGCGGGCCTGCCCCCTCCACCTTCGATGGCGCGCATCCCAGGTTCGAGGGGTGGTGCCGTCCACCAACACATTATTGTGCTATTTTCCATGTGGGACCTGAATTCCGGCGCAAAGCTGATGCCCATGTCGAACACAGAGAATTCTGAAAGAAGCTACTAAAAATAGATATTTTGAATTCTCGAAGTACTAAATTTAAATACATTACAATTTTTTCTGAAAGTTAATACGCATACTACTCATCGAAATAATACAAATACAGTACAAATTTCTACTTCGAAAAATAGACCTGAAAATGCTAGCAAATAACCTAGGATGAATATAGGATTCATTCTCCCCTATATATTTCGTCGTCGTCGGCTCCCGCGTGCTGCAACACACATTCAGAGAACTCTCTCCGTTTGCAATGTGCTACCAGTATCTCGTCCAGAGGGTAAGGCCTCGGTGTATGTTCCAAACTTAAGCCATACGTCATTGTTGGTTCCTCTTCCCAGGCTTGAACCTCATGATCATATAGTCTGATATAATTCCTGTAGTATATGCAACCGGGTTTGACTGTGGGGTGTAACCTGGTGTCAATGGAGATAGACCGACTGTAATCAACAAATAGGGCATGACTTCCAATGTCACCGACAGCCTCGAGAGAGCAGTTCTCTGTGTCCACCCGTTACAACACCGCTTGCCCTTTGGCGAAATCCCCGTTCAACACAAGAAGCAGATCACCATCTGACTCCACAAGGTAAAATTTGTAAATTCCGCGTACCTGTTCAAAGACTGGGGCCGAAATTATTTTGGCCATCGTGATAGTGCTCGCACGCTGCTCTAACTTGATGTTGGTCGACAAGATGTCTCCATTCTCAAGTAATGCATATACTTCCCCTCGGAATGTCGTCAATCAGTCCAGAAGCATAGCAGGAGGTGGCAAATACAATCCTTCTCCAAATGATTCATTGATTTGCCCTGTTGGGGTGCTCTCATCGGCCCATGCAATACGATCTGGATAATTGGTGCAAACGAACACCATCGTCGGGGACTTTGTCACGACGACAGATTGCAGTGGATTAGATGGTATGTGTGCTTGAAACTTAGTGTTAGACTTATGAGTGATTGGGTACAGAAGACGAATCTGGTACGGCTCCACCCTCTGAGCAAGCACGATAACGCCACGAGAAACACGGACGAAGTAGAATCTTTTGGAAGAAGAGGGCATCAGTTAGCACTAAGATGTTTACAATGGAAAATACCAATAAATATCGGATGTGAATGTGAACCTGCGATGGACGTCCATTAGATTTGTCCTGAAGCAACGACCAGTGGCGAGGTTGAGGAAGGTGAAGTCGCCAACGTCTGGAAGTGTGTGATCTATCATGATCAAGTTGTTGAGATGGAATTCGGGCACCTTTAAAGTGCGGCGCCAATCGGTGCAGACTTCTCGACAAGCAGCATAGGTGTTGACGTACTCCTCTTTCTCCAGCAAATAGTTGGCGATCTTGCGAAGTGGGTCGGCCGGGAGATCGGCTCAGTTCCTCTTCATCCGGCTACTGGCCATGGCTTACGTGCGGGAACGTTGTGATCGAGGAAGAAAGAAGAACTACCACTCCGAGGAAAAGAAGAAGAGGATAACAGACGAGGGATACGAAGCGGAACTACCACTGCGAGAAGACGATGAGACGGGGGAGAAGAAGCAGAACTGCCAATTCAAGTTTGGACCAACATGCTTTTTCGGAACTAGTGCATGGACCGGCCATGCACTACATCCAAGTTTTGATCAAACATACTAACATGTGGGACTTGCTAAAAATTCCGTGAAGTGCTCCCCGTGCATAGTGTGCTGACAGGTGGCATGTTTTCTGACAGGCGGGCCCGCATCCTCCACCTACGATGGCGCGCGTCCCAGGTTCGAGGGCTGGTTCCGCCCACCAACACATTATTGTGCAATTTTCCATGCTTTGTCGCAACCAGCTCCGCTCCGCTCCTCTCCTCTGCTCCTACCGCCGCCACTCCGCTCAGTCGTGCACCGCTCTCGTCGTCCCCTTGGGCCATCGTCCTCCCGCCCTCCCCTCCCCGTCATCCCCTCACGTCCCCTCCCCTCCCCTTCCTGTCCTGTCTCCTTGCCGCCGCCCAACGCCCATGCACGTCTAGAAACGAAAACCGAGAGTCGGCCATTGGGTTAGGGGCCCAACAACGCTAGTGATCTGGATCCCGCTCGGAGATGGATCCTATGAGGCTTGAGAGCACGGATATGGGTCATGCGAGGCTGGAGAGCACAGAATCTCCCTCAAGTCTGGAGAGCATTGAGGACACCGAAATGGGGGGAGAGGAAGCGGGGTGTAGAGCTTTGGAGGTATGGAGCCCAGAGAAGGTGTCATGCATCCACATTGAAGGGTAAGAACTGTGATTCCTTATCTGCATACCCCAATTAGCGTTTCTAGTCCCGTGGTGATGGCAAGGATATGTGCTGGTAACCGCAGGACGTCTGTATAGCTTGCCCTTGAACATGATGCTTTGTCAAGCGAGCATGAAGGCACTGAAACGTGTGGCGGTGCAGATGATGATGAGAAAGCATATCCAGATGTGGCTGCTGACCCTGATAGGATGGAGAGTAGGGAATATTTGGTTGATTCGAACTTTGAGCCTGACTATGGGACTAATGAGGAAGAGGAATGTGAAGATGTGGAAATGGGATGTAGAAACGACGACGAAGACGTGGACTTGCCAGTGATACACTTTGACAAGGACAATCCTACAATTGATGAGGGGACTGTCTTTGATAATGTGGAGGACTGCAGATATGCAGTTGCAACCTATGCAATCAGAGTTGGGTTCGAATTTATCATTGAAAAGAGCAACCAAAAGAGATTTAGGGTGCACTGTAGGGAAAGTAATGTGTTTAAATGGAGATTACATGCATCTCCAATGCGGGGTGGATACCCATTTCAGGTTGCAATAGTTACATTTAGTTTCAGTTCTTCTCATATTTATTCTACTGATAACTAGCTCTGAATTATTTGGATTCTTATCGAATGGACATCAAAGTAACCACGAAGAAACACAACTGCCCTAATACTTCTTTAAGTGGTAAAATTAGAATAGCGACTACCAAGTGGATTGCTGCTACTATACTTGACTGGGTGAGGCAGGATCATAACATTGGACCTGCTGAACTCAGAGCAAAGATTAGCAAAAAGTTTAACGTTCTGATTCCTTATCACAGAGTCTTTGATGGGAACGAGATGGCTCTAGACTTCATTCAAGGCAAGTGGAATGACAGTTTTCATATGTTGCATAGTTTCAAAGCTCAGGTAGAGAAAACATCACCTGGTAGTGTTGTTGACAACGATTACAAGGTTGTGAAAGGGAGAGAAAAGGTCTCGAGGGGGATTAGGTATAAGCAGGCAGATAAGATATGCTTCAGGAGATGTTTTGTCTGCCAGAAGGCATGCTGGAAGGGGTTCCTAGACGGCTGCAGGCCATACTTGGCAATAGGCGCAACTTCTTTAATGGGGAAGTTTTGGGGACATGTTGCTTCTGCTTTTGCTTTGGACGCACATAATTGGCTTCTACCCGTAGCTTATGCTGTTCTTGAGGGTGAATCAAATGAAAGCTGGACATGGTTCATGCAGAGACTACGGGAAGTAATTGGTCACCCTGAAGGCTTGGTGATACACACCGGTGCATCCGAGGGTCTTGAGAATGTTGTTGATGCTATGTTTCCTGGGTTTGAGCATAGGGAATGCATGCGGCACCTCGCTACTAACTTCACAAAGAAGTTCGAAGGAAATATCTTTGAAGAGGACTTGTGGCGATCAGCATACACATGCATCCCAAGCACGCATGCTACTTACTTGCAGAACATGTATGTAGTGCCAAAGGTGAAAAAATACCTTGAGGAACATCACACCAAGCTATGGGCCAGAAGCAAGTTTGGTGAGTTAAGCAAGGTGGATTTTTTATGCAATAATTTGGTAGAGAGTTTTAATGATAAGATTTTGGGCATGAAGACACTTGGAATTGTTATTTTGTTGGATGCAATAAGACAGTGCATAATGGTGAATATAGATTTAAGGCAAAGAATTTGTGCAAGAAATTTTTTATGCCATAAAATAGTTCCAAAGGTGGTTATGTTACTGAATGCATGAACCAGGGCAATAAGAACGATAAATATGAGGGTGGTCAGAAGTTCCAGAACATTGGCTGAGGTTTATGCAGAATACAAGTGTGGAAGTGAACGGAGGTATACTGTAGACATTGGAAACAAGACTTGTTCATGCAGGCAGTGGTAGATTACTGGTTTGCCATGTCACCATGCAATTTACTTCATCTTAAAGCTTAGAGGTAACGGAGCTGAAATAGAGAACTATGTCGACAACTATTTCTCCATGGACAAGTTTGCTGCAACTGATGCAGAAAATGTACCACCTATGGCCGATGAAAATGATTGGGAGATTGTCGATCCAGGGTCCAAACTTCAACCACCAGTTCTTAGGAGGCCACCTGGAAGGCCTAGAAAGCTAAGGATCGAAGCCTCCACCGATAAAGGTCCAAGGCTTGGTGCTAGGAAAAGGAAATGCGGACGTTGTGGCAGATTCGGCCATATCAAGAGGTTGTGCAAAAACCAAGCTACACATGATATCGTCCCTGTTCACACCCCGGTGGCAGAAAATGAGGCTTCTCAGCCAGAACTGGCAAAAGAGCAGCGCGAAGACGGTGATGAGCACTCAGAGGAAAACGTACGTAAGTAGCCAATTTATGAAGAAGTGGAGGTGCCGGTGAGAAAAGGGTGTGAAAAGAAACAAAAGGGTAAGCGGAACGGGGAGGAAAGGGCAAATAATGGAGGTGTATTATAATATGAAGAAGTTGCAGGGGTGATTGAGGATGTTCTTGAGGTTCTTTCGGCTAACTGCAGGAGAAATAATAAATCCCTGCCAATTTCATCTTTGTACGATTCTCCAGATGAAAGGTAAGCTTAAAAATTGTTTTATTTGCCATTTCATCATATTTTTTTATCCTCATCAACTGATGCTTAATGCAGCGTGGGCTAGCAGACTAATAAGAGGAGCAAAAAGATGCGGGCACAGTAACGTCCTATGTTGAATTATATCATTGAAACTAAACTAGATGTGTCGTCTTGATTTATATCTGGCGCGTGCAACGTGTCTGTGATGGGGTCATGTGGACCAGATTACATTTTTAAAAAATATTAGTGCATTAATTTTTTACCTGCGTCTGGACGTGGCTACTAGTTCCCATCTCCCTTGCATTCCCATCTCCTCTGGTGCACTCCAGAATTATGGTTGTGCCATCAAGTAGCAGAGTCAGCGTATTGTCCCATCAGGTGTGAACGCAATGACTTTGTTTCTTCAGAATTTGACGACTTTTGCTTAGTTTGAAAGACAGAGAAATCTAAAACATGTATCTAGACATGTTTTGGGTATAGACACATTTATTAAGTATCTAAAAAAACTAAGTCAGTTATATCTGGACAGGAGTAGTACACTATTACAACACGCTCGATCCCTTCTCCTCAGGCGCACTCCAAATTACGGCTGTGCCATCAAGTGCTGGGAGCAGAGTCAGCGTATTGTCCCATCAGATATGCCAGGGAACGCGCGAACTTTATTTTCAGGATCGGACAAGTTTCGATCGACTAGTTTCAAAGACAAAGACAACTAAAACATGGCCAACATATATAGATTATGACGATAATCGACCATGACTTAGGTGACCCAGATCCAAAGAGCGCATTAAGATACTGTACATAGATTTAATTTATGCTTAAGTGACCCTAATCGACTATAACGCTCTGGCGGTCTCCATCATTGACGACATTTTCTGCGTCATCGCCAGCCTCCTCAGTGTCGGAATCGATGCCCACATTCCCGGCAGCGTTCCTCCTCCTCATGGATTCTTCACGGCGCGCTGCATCGATAAAAGTGGAGGTCGTATGCCCAGGCACTGCCTAGAAGCGCCGCCTCCCTTCGGGGTTGTGCAGATCCGGGTGGATCTCCCGCTGGTGGGTTCCGCACAGCTCAATCAACGCAGCCTGCTCCTTCTTGAACAGCTTTAGCCAGTACGCGCTCGGCGAGTACTGCGCCATTGCCCTCTTCTGCTCCGACAGCTGGTGGCGGCGCTCCTCGATCTGCCTCGCCAACGCGTTGTCGCGCAAGAGCGGCACGACAGGAACCCCGGTGTAGCTCAGCTCGAAGCTGCCCGGAAGCCTCGCTAACGTCGGCGCGAGTATGTCGTAGTGGGCAAACATCTGAGCCTCGTGCAAGCTGAGTTTGGGCCTCTCCCTTTCATTGGCGATGAAGGAACACGATCTGATTTTTGGCCCCGAGGTTAAGGGGATCAGGGCAAGGATGTAGGCCCAGCATAGTTGCCACGGCCAATCAGTTCGCAGAACAGACTTCTCGCGGATCGCCCTCACGAAGGACATCACTATCATCCATGCACCCCGATCCAACGACGCCTAACAATTGGGGATCGGGTCTTCTAGAAGCCCAGAGCGGTTGCTATTTAGTTCTGCGTCCGATTGTTTGTGGCCAACGGTGGTAGTTGCAAATAATACACATTTCAATGACACTGGTGGATCCACGTGTGGTCTCTAAAGAGAACACACATCCAATTACTCTGGTTGTTGTTAGTAAAAAGAACACACATGCAATGACACTGGTGGATCCATATGTGGTATGTGAAAAGAACACACATGCAATGACTCCAGTTGTTGTTAGTGAAAAGAACACACATGCAATGACACTGGTGGATCCATGTGTGATCTCTAAAGAGAACACACATTTCAATGACACTGGTGGATCCATATGTGGTATGTGAAAAGAACAGTCATGAAATGACTCAGTTGTTGTTAGTAAAAAGAACACACATGCAATGACACTAGTGGATCCATAGCTGGATTATGAAAAGAGCACACATGCAATAACACCAATAGATCCATATGTGGTCTCTAAAGAGATCACACATTTCAATGACTCTGGTTGTTGTTACTAAAAAACACACATGCAATGACACTCGTGGATCCATGGTTGGATTGTGAAAAGAACATATATGCAATGACACTGGTGGATCCATATGTGGTATGTGAAAAGAACACACATGCAATGACTCTGGTTGTTGTTAGTGAAAAGAACACACATGCAATGACACTGGTGGATCCATGTGTGGTCTCTGAAGATAGCACACATTTCAATGACTCTGGTTGTTGTTAGCAAAAAGAACACACATGCAATGACACTGGTGGATCCATGTGTGGTCTCTGAAGAGAACACACATGCAATGACACTGGTTGTTGTTACTAAAAAGAACACACATGCAATGACACTAGTGGATCCATGTGTGGATTGTGCAGAGAACACACATGCAATGACACTGCTGGATCCATTTGTGGTCTCTGTAGAGAACACACATTTCAATGACTCTGGTGGATCCGTATGTGGTATGTGAAAAGAACACACATGCAATGACTCTGGTTGTTGTTAGTGAAAAGAACACACATGCAATGACACTGGTGGATCCATAGGTGGTATGTGAAAAGAACACACATGCAAAATGACTCTGGTTGTTGTTACTAAAAAGAACACACATGCAATGACACTGGTGGATCCATAGGTGGATTATGAAATGAACACACATGCAATGACACTAGTGTATCCATAGGTGGTATGTGAGAAGAACACACATTTCAATAACTCAGGTCGTTGTTACTAAAAAGAACACACATGCAATGACACTAGTGGATCCACGGCTGGACTGTGAAAAAAGCACACATGCAATGACACTGGTGGATCCATATGTGGTATGTGAAAAGAACACACATGCAATGACTCCAGTTGTTGTTAGTGAAAAGAACACACATGCAATGACACCGGTGGATCCATGGGTGGATTGTGAAAAGAACATAGATGCAATGACACTGGTGGATCCATATGTGGATTGTGAAAAGAGCATACATGCAATGACTCTGTTTGTTGTTAGTGAAAAGAACACACATGCAATGACACTGGTGGATCCATAGGTGGTATGTGAAAAGAACACACATTTCAATGACTCCGGTTGTTGTTACTAAAAAGAACACACATGCAGTGACACTGGTGGATCCATCTGTGGTCTTTGTAGAGAACACATTTCAATGACACTGGTGGATCCATATGTGGTATGTGAAAAGAACACACATGCAATGACTCTGGTTTTTATTAGTGAAAAGAACACACATTTCAATGACACTGGTGTATCCATAGGTGGTATCTAAAAAGAACACACATGCAAAATGACTCTGGTTGTTCTTACTAAAAAGAACACACATGCAATGACACTGGTGGATCCATGGGTGGATTGTGAAATGAACACACATGCAATGACACTGGTGGATCCATAGGTGGTATGTGAGAAGAACACACATTTCAATGACTCTAGTTGTTGTTACTAAAAAGAACACACATGCAATGACACTGGTGGATCCATGGGTGGATTGTGAAAAGAGCGCACATGCAATGACACCGGTGGATCCATATGTGGTCTCTGAAGAGAGCACACATTTCAATGACTCTGGTGGTTGTTACTAAAAAGAACACACATACAATGACACTGGTGGATCCATGGGTGGATTGTGAAAAGAACATATATGCAATGACACTGGTGGATCCATATGTGGTATGTGAAACGAACACACATGCAATGACCCTAGTTGTTGTTAGTGAAAAGAACACACATGCAATGACACTGGTGGATCCATGTGTGGTCTCTTAAGAGAGCACACATTTCAATGACTCTGGTTGTTGTTAGTAAAAAGAACACACATGCAATGACACTAGTGGATCCATGTGTGGTCTCTGAAGAGAACACACATGCAATGACACTTGTTGTTGTTACTAAAAAGATAACACATGGAATGACACTGGTGGATCCATATATGGTTTGTGAAAAGAACACACATGCAATGACTCTAGCTGTGGTTAATGATAAGAACACACATGCAATCACACTGGTGGATCCATGTGTGGTTTGTTGAAAGAACACATACGCAATGACTCTAGCTGTGGTTTGTGAAAAGAACACACATGGAATGAACTGTGGTGGATCCATGTGTGGTTTGTGCGAAGAACACACATGCAATGACTTTAGCTATGGTTTGTCAAAATAACACACATCTAGTGACACTGGTAGATCCATATGTGGTTTGTGAAAAGAACATACATGCAATGACACTGGTGGATCCATATGTAGTTTGTGAAAAGAACAGACATGCAATGACTCCAGCTATGGTTTGTGAAAAGTACATACATGCAATGACACTGGTGGATCCATATGTGGTTTGTGAAAAGAACATACATGCAATGACACTAGCTGTGCTTTGTGAAAAGAACACTCATACAATGAACTCTAGCTGTGGATTGTGAGAAGAACACACATGCAATGACTCTAGCTGTGGTTTGTGAAAAGAACACACATCTAGTGACACTGGTGGATCCATATGTGGTTTGTGGAAAGAACATACATGCAATGATACTAGCTGTGGTTAATGAAAAGAACACACATGCAATCACAAATGGTGGATCCATATGTGGTTTGTGAAAAGAACTGACATGCGATGACTCTAGCTATGGTTAATGAAAAGAACACACATGCAATGACAGTGGTGGATCCATATGTTGTTTGTGGAAAGAACAGACATGCAATGACACTAGTTGTGGTTAATGAAAAGAATAGACATGCAATGACTCTTATGGATCCATATGTGGTTTGTGAAAAGAACACACATGCAATAAACTCTGGTGGATCCATATGTGGTTTGTGAGAAGAACACACATCAATTGACACAGGTGGATCCATATGTTGTTTGTGAAAAGAACAGACATGCAATGACTCTAGCTGTGGTTTGTGAAAAGTACACACATGCAATGACACTAGTGGATCCATATGTGGTTTGTGAAAACAACATACATGCAATGACACTAGCTGTGGTTTGTGAAAATAACACACATGCAATTACACTTGTGGATCCATATGTGGTTTGTCGAAAGAACGGACCTGGAATGACACTAGGTCTGGTTAATGAAAAGAACAGACATGCAATGACCCTATTGGATCCATATGTGGTCTGTAAAAATAACACACATGCAATGGATCTTGCTGTGGTTAATGAAAATAACACACATACAATGAACACTAATGGATCCATGTGTGGTTTGTGAATAGAACAGACATGCGAAGAATCTAGCTGTGGTTTGTTAAAAGTACACACATGCAATGACACTGGTGGTTCCTTATGTAGTTTGTGAGAAGAACGTACATGCAATGACACTAGCTATGGTTTGTAAAAAGAACACACATGCAATCACACTGGTGGATCCATATGTCTTTTGTGGAAAGAACAGACATGTAATGACACTAGGTGTGCTTAATGAAAAGAACAAACATGCAATGACCCTAATTGATCCATATGTGGTTTTTGAAAAGAACACACATGCAATGACTCTAGATGTGGTTAATGAAAAGAACACGCATGCGATGACACTGGTTCATCCTTATGTGGTTTGTAAGAAGAACAGACATGCAATGAACTCTGGTGGATTCATATGTAGTTTATGAGAAGAACATACATGCAATGACACTGGTGAATCAATATGTGGTTTGTGGAAAGAACACACATTTCAATGACACTGGTGGATCCATATGTGGTTTATGGAAAGAACACACATGCAATGACACTGGCTGTGGTTAATGAAAAGAACAGACATGCAATGAACTCTGGTGGATCCATATCTGGTTTGCGATAAGAACAGACATGCAATGACTCCAGCTATGGTTTGTGAAAAGTACACACATGCAATGACACTGGTGGATCCATATGTGGTTTGTGAAAAGAACATACATGCAATGACACTAGCTGTGCTTTGTGAAAAGAACACTCATACAATGAACTCTAGCTGTGGATTGTGAGAAGAACACACATGCAATGACTCTAGCTGTGGTTTGTGAAAAGAACACACATCTAGTGACACTGGTGGATCCATATGTGGTTTGTGGAAAGAACATACATGCAATGATACTAGCTGTGGTTAATGAAAAGAACACACATGCAATCACAAATGGTGGATCCATATGTGGTTTGTGAAAAGAACTGACATGCGATGACTCTAGCTATGGTTAATGAAAAGAACACACATGCAATGACACTGGTGGATCCATATGTTGTTTGTGGAAAGAACAGACATGCAATGACACTAGTTGTGGTTAATGAAAAGAATAGACATGCAATGACTCTTATGGATCCATATGTGGTTTGTGAAAAGAACACACATGCAATAAACTCTGGTGGATCCATATGTGGTTTGTGAGAAGAACACACATTAATTGACACAGGTGGATCCATATGTTGTTTCTGAAAAGAACAGACATGCAATGACTCTAGCTGTGGTTTGTGAAAAGTACACACATGCAATGACACTAGTGGATTCATATGTGGTTTGTGAAAACAACATACATGCAATGACACTAGCTGTGGTTTGTGAAAATAACACACATGCAATTACACTTGTGGATCCATATGTGGTTTGTCGAAAGAACGGACCTGGAATGACACTAGGTCTGGTTAATGAAAAGAACAGACATGCAATGACCCTATTGGATCCATATGTGGTCTGTGAAAATAACACACATGCAATGGATCTTGCTGTGGTTAATGAAAATAACACACATACAATGAACACTAATGGATCCATGTGTGGTTTGTGAATAGAACAGACATGCGAAGAATCTAGCTGTGGTTTGTTAAAAGTACACACATGCAATGACACTGGTGGTTCCTTATGTAGTTTGTGAGAAGAACGTACATGCAATGACACTAGCTATGGTTTGTAAAAAGAACACACATGCAATCACACTGGTGGATCCATATGTCTTTTGTGGAAAGAACAGACATGTAATGACACTAGGTGTGCTTAATGAAAAGAACAAACATGCAATGACCCTAATTGATCCATATGTGGTTTTTGAAAAGAACACACATGCAATGACTCTAGATGTGGTTAATGAAAAGAACACGCATGCGATGACACTGGTTCATCCTTATGTGGTTTGTAAGAAGAACATACATGCAATGAACTCTGGTGGATTCATATGTAGTTTATGAGAAGAACATACATGCAATGACACTGGTGAATCAATATGTGGTTTGTGGAAAGAACACACATTTCAATGACACTGGTGGATCCATATGTGGTTTATGGAAAGAACACACATGCAATGACACTGGCTGTGGTTAATGAAAAGAACAGACATGCAATGAACTCTGGTGGATCCATATCTGGTTTGCGATAAGAACACACATGCAATGACTATAGCTATGGTTAATGAAAAGAACACACATGCAATGACACTGGTGGATCCATATGTTGTTTGCGGAAAGAACAAACATGCAATGAACTCAAGCTGTGGTTTGTGAGAAGAACACACATGCAATGACTCTAGCTGTGGTTTGTGAAAAGAACACACATCCAGTGACACTGGTGGATCCATATGTGCTTTGTGGAAAGAACATACATGCAATGACACTAGCTATGGTTAATGAAAAGAACACACAAGCAATCAGACTAGTGGATCCATATGTGGTTTGTGTAAAGAACAGAAATGCGATGACATTAGCTGTGGTTTGTCAAAAGAACACACATGAAATCACACTGGTGGATCCATATGTGGTTTGTGGAACGAGCAGACATGCAATGCACTAAGACTGGTTAATTTAAAGAATAGACATGCAATGACCCTAATGGATCCATATGTGGTTTGTGAAAATAACACACATGCAATGACTCTAGGCGTTGTTAATGAAAGGAACACACATGCAATGAACTCTGGTGGATCCAAGTGTGGTTTGTGAGAAGAACACACATGCAATAGCTCTACCTATGGTTAATGAAAAGAACACACAAGCAATTACACTGGTGGATCCTTATGTGGTTTGTGAAAAGAACAGACATGCAATGACACTAGCTATGGTTAATGGAAAGAACACACATGCAATCACACTGGTGGATCCATATGTGCTTTACGAGAAGAACAGACATGCAATGACTCTAGAAATGCAATGACACTGGTCGATGCATATGTTGTTTGTGAGAAGAACACACATACAATGACACATGTAGATCCATGTGTGGTTTGTGAAAAGAATACACATGTTGTGACACTGGTGGATCCATATGTGGTTTGTGAAAAGAACACACATGCAGTGACACTGGCGGATCCATATGTGGTTTGTGAAAAGAACGCACATGCAATGATTCTAGTGGACCCATATGTGGTTTGTGAAAAGAACAGACATGCAATGACTCTAGTTGTGGTTAATGAAAATAACACACATGCAATGAATCTGGTGGATCCATATGTGGTTTGTGAAAAGAACACACATGCAATGACATTGTGGATCCATATGAGGTTTCTGAAAAGAACATACATGCAATGAACTCTAGTGGATCCATATGTGGTTTGTGAAAAGAACACACATGCAATGACACTGGTGGATCCATGTGGTTTATGACAATAACACACATCCAGTGACTCTAGTTGTGGTTAATGAAAAGAACACACATGCAATGACACTAGGGGATCCATATGTGGTTTGTGAAAAGAACACACATGTAGTGACTCTGGTGGATCTATATGTGGTTTGTGAAAAGAGGACACATACAATGACTCTGGTGGATCCATATGTGGTTTGTGAAAAGAACACACATTCAATGACACTAGTGGATCCATATGTGGTTCATGAAAAGAACACACATGCAATGACTCTTGTAGATCCACATGTGGTTTGTGAAAAGAACATACATGCAATGACTCTATCTGTAGTTAATGAAAAGAACACACATGCAATGAAACTGGTGGATCCATATGTGGTTTGTGGAAAGAATAAGATCTAGTGACTATTGCTATGGTTTGTGAAAATAACACACATTTCAATTACACTAGTGGATCCATATGTGGTTTGTGAAAAGAACACACGTTTCAATGACTCTGGTGGGTCCATATGTGGTTTGTGAGAAGAACACACATGCAATGACTCTAGCTGTGGTTAATGAAAAGAACAGAGATACAATGACTCTAGCTATGGTTTATTGAAAGAACACACATGCAATGACTCTGGTGGATCCATATCTGGTTTGTGAAAAGAACACACATTCAATGACACTGGTGGATCCATAGGTGGCTCAGGAGAAGAACATGCATCTAATGACACAGGTGGATCCATGTGTGGTTTGTGAGAAGAACAGACATGCAATGACACTGGTGGATCCATGTGGTTTATGACAATAACACGCATGCAATGAACTCTAGTGGATCCATGTGGTTTATGAGAAGAACACACATCCAATCAACTCTAGTGGATCTATCTTGGCATAATTTGATGTATGCCACGATGTATTTCATTGTACAAGACGCTCACTTTCCATTTTTATACTACTCAGTTTTGCCCTTGGTTTTTTTATACTACTCAGCTTTGCCGCCTCTCTCTCTTTCGTAGAAGACCAAACCTGTGCTTATTCTGTCTGCTACGCCCTGATTGGTTGTCACAGTTGTCACGCGGATCGTGCGCACCAACCGTTGATTTTTTGTGATCGAACCAGGATCGTTGCACATGTCGTGCCCTTCACAGTACAGCGTGAGACAGCACGGACGTCTCCATCAACGAGACTTCTACAAGAAGGAACACGAAGCCATCCATGGAAAAAGTCGTCGAATGGTCATGTCATGTTTAATCAAGTCTGAAAAGCCTACTACTCCTACTACTACGCCACAACACATGCGTCATCGAGTGCATGGTCATCGACGGGCAGCTGCAATTTATTGCCACTTGATTTTAATAAGACATATCCCATTTTTTACGCAGCGGCTCTCAATCTCACTTCCAACTGGGCCCCACCATAAGAAACTTTCATGCGCTAGCCGGAGGCCGAAGAGCTGAGCTCGACGAGACCTAACGTCTCCGCCTTCATTGAGTTGCTCGCAGTCATCAACACATCCCTCTACCCCGATCTAGCACAACCCCACAAATCTCGCCGTACAGCCACCTACCTTCCCCTCTACATTTCCCCATTTAATTATTGCCAATTTTGTGGCCGTGTGAAACTTCGTACATACAAATTGTGTATGCGCCCTTTGCATGCGGCTCAATACTGAACATCCATGAATGGCCCGGAAAAAAACGTGGCGTACCGTGCGTGTGTCGCGGTGCACGGTGCAGTAGCCTGCGCGGCACGTTGCACGGTGGTGCAACGAAACGTGCCTTGCTTCCATTCACCTTAACTATAGAGCCCCTCTCCGCACACCCACTCTCACTCTCGCTTACTCTCCTCATGCAACCCTCTCCACTGTCCCACCAGCTTCTGCAAACTCCCGAGAAAACCCCGTCTGCGCCAGTGATGGCGGAGGAGGATACGGTGGCCATCGTCGCCTCCGATGCCGCTAGCAAGGAGGCCCCCGTCTCCGTCCCGGTCCCCCTCGATGCATTGAAAGAAGTCGTCATCCTTGTCCAGGCCCCCGTCGAGGCATCAATGGCAGCCGCCGTTCCCGTCCAGGCCCTCGTCCCCTCTACAGACGTAGCCGCCGGCGAGGAGCCCCCCACCGGCGAGGAGGCCCTCGTCGGTCATGAGAAGATCCAACTCTCCTGGGACCCCTACGATCCAGATGATTACATCACTCCGGTGAACCCCTATGACACCGACATCGATAACCCATGGTCGGAGGTAACTATGGTTTGCTCCCCTTCCCTGGTTCTTTTCCCGTTCCCATTGTTGGATGCTAGATCTTGGTTTATTAGGATTCACTTGTTCTCATTTCGATTGCTCGATCTTCTTACATCATATAATCCCCCATTTACCTTTTCTTCCAATAGGTTTACAGCAGCGACGTCTGCAGCGATGACGAGTCCAGGCACACCAAGACTCATCAGGTGCTAAGGGGGCTGCAGGCCAGCCAGTATGACGCCTTCTTCGCTGGCGGCGTCTACAGTTGCCCCTTCTGCAGGACGAGTCTCGCCGGCAACCACTTCAACTGCGTCGTGATGCATGTAGAGGGCCCAAGATCTGGCACGGGAATGTTCGTTTGTGGTACCAAACTTGGTGGGTGAGCGCACCGTGGTACCCGAGTTGCCATCAATCGCGCGGAGGGGCCATAGTAGATTCGCCAATTGTCTAGAAGGGCCAAATGGGGGTGAATACAAATCTAACAACCAAATGGTCGTTTGAACCAGATGAAAAACGGTTGAACTCAAATACCACCGTTAGGTCAACTCTCCTTGGCCCGCCATGTCAGTATTCCCTGTTATCTTTTGCGGTCGTGGACTAGCTTACCCTTGCGTGGACCAGATCCCTGAGTGGACCAGATCTATTTCTTTGCTCTGCTTTGGTCTTCTCCCCTTCTCCCCTCCCCATAACATTTGCTCAGCTCCAGCCGCTCGTCTTAGATCGGAGCTCGCACTTGCTCTAATTTGCGTCTCGCCATGTACGGTTAACCTCCTACGCCTCTAATCGAAGCTTGCAGCCATCACCGTTGCATCGTCCGCCGTATCGGAGCTTCGCGTCCCCGGACTAATATCTCGCCTCTGCTAGTCCTTCTGGCATGGCGGAGCGCGTCCCGTCGGGCGATCCAGGCCGGCGACTGGCCTCGGGAAGTTGCGTGCCGCCGCGCACCCCAGGCATGGTAGCCCTGGGACAGCAGTTCGACGACCACGCTCTCATGGCCACCGTGTTGGGCGTCCGTCCCGCCGTGTCGCTGGAAGAGTTGTTGTCGGCTTTGAGGTCCCATTTTGGGATCAGACTAAATGAGGCCAACATTGAGGTATGCGCACCGCTATTCGATTTTTTCGTCCGGTTTGAGCACAGCTCAGACACTAAGTGCGTTCTGCATTCTTCCCATTCTTTCGTGTGCTGCGGGGAGAAAATGAGCTTCATGTGTTGGCATCGTGCCTGTGGGTGGGACGATCGCTTGGGGCAGCTTCGTTTCCTCTCCAAACTCGGCTTTGACAGCCTCCCATTGGATGCTTGGGAGCCAGAGGCCCTCAAGCAGGTCGTCAGTAGCCTTGGCGGCGAGCTGGTGGAAATCGTGCCACCAAGCGACAGATGGGTCATCGAGGTAAAGGCGTGGCTGAAAGATCCTGACGCCATTCCTAAGATGTACGTGGTGCAGATTCCAAGCAGGGCAGGGCGACAGCTTTGCTATAAGCACCCAGTCATCATCCACCTAGAGGAGGTTCTGGACTCGGTACATGGCATTCAGGGCCCCGAAGAGGCTGCCAGAAAGCGCCCTCGTCACCTGGAGTGTTGGCCTGGAAGGATCGATGGCACAGGACCGCCACCGTTTCGCGATGGGGCGCACAGTTTCGGTGGGGGGACCGGGCTTGGATGAGATAGTGGTTCTGATTTCCCTCGAGTGAAGACAGAGCTCTAGTGAATTGCCGTGGTATGTGTGGCTAATGAATTTGCAGTATGGAGAGCGTAGCAGGAAGTTAGCATCGACTAAAAATGTGTAATAGTTTGAATCGATGTAGTACGTGTGTGTAATAGTTTGAATCGATGTAGTACGTGTGTGTAATAGTTTGAAGTAGTATGTGTGTAATAGTTTGAATCGATGTAGTATGTGTGGGTAATGAATTTGATGTAGTGTGTGTGTAATAGTTTGAATCGATGTAGTTGAACACCGTGCTTTATAATTTCTGTGAATAACCAAGGACAACCTCATGAAAAGAGGGTGGTCTGGTAATGAGCAATGTCAATTCTGTGGATGCCAGGAAAATGTAGTCCATCTCCTCTTCAAGTACTCCCTCTGTTTCAAAATATAAGATGTTTTAGCTTTGTGAATGGAGCGTATCTAAACATCTTTTAGTGATGGTGCTTTCTAAACCTAGATGAACCTACATACTAAAAGGGGACTAGATACACTTCATTCACAAAGATAAAACATCTTATATTTTAAAACAGAGGGAGTACAAGGTAGCTACATTTGTAAAACGTTGAACTGCAGGACCATTTTGCAGGCAACACAAGACAAAGGAAAAAATGGTTTACAGCACAGACAGCACACGCAAAATCTGTAGTCTGGGATAAAAAGATGCCAGTTAATTGGATTGAACCACGACTAGTAATTGAAGGAAATAGGTACTTGATAGTATTTGTTTACAACAGTAGTACTTCCATACAAAAGGGTCTTGTACCTGCACAAAAGTGGGCTAAACTTCCTACTAGTTTATCGAACAATTTCTCAGCATTTCATCTACAAAAGCCATTTTTTAGTCTGAACTTAACTATTCTACACTGGCGAAACTACAGATCTCCACCAGAAAAGTTGGCTGGCCAATTGCTTTGAGAGGACATAAGTTCTTTCATCATTTAACCCAAACTGATCTATTTCCTTCCCACCAAACTACAAGAAATCTGCACCGGTCATGCACGAGCGATTTGCGTGCGCCAGTCCCGGTTCAGTTGGACCATCCGCGCCGCCGCAATGATTTCTTCGAGACTGAAATTCGACATATCCTTCTCGGGATCGTAGGTCCGTGTGAACTCGAACCTGAATTCCGGGGCTGAGCTGATGCTCGCCGCCGGCTCCGACTATCGAACAATCCGGCATGCTGAGTGTAGACGCTTGGTCGCCACCACGGTACGGCCTTCGACGGTGCGTAGGATGGAGCGTCTTTGCCGCAGACGGCGTGCTCCTAGCCTACCCCACTGAGGTAAGGTAGTCCGCCGAAGCATGGACGCGAGAGTTTCTAGACCTTGGCGCTGCCCTGTTCGAGGGTGTGTACCCTCCGCGGCGGCATGCTCTCATGAACGATTTGATACGTACCTTGTTCCCACTTCCTAGAGCATGCCGTAATGCCGCCGCGCGATTTCTCCACATCGCTCTCTTGGCCCTGCTTGCCGCATCTAGCACCGACGACGGCGTAGTCGCCGCCGTGGCCGATTCGGCACATTCAGGGAAATCATCAGCCTAGCAGGGCAATGGGATACTGGCCTTGAAGTAGAGCTTCATGGCCTACCTTAGAGGGGCTAAATACCCCAGTTTCGGCGGCTATCGCGGCTGTGGCGGCGGCGGCTTAGGCGGGGCCATGTTACCCTAGTTGGTGCAGCGCGGAGGAGCTACGCAAGGTAAACTGTGGTTAGTCGGAGAAGGGGAGTGAAAGACTGATAGTAGGTTTGGACTATGGGCACGCGTGAAAATAACCATTTCCCATTTCCTTATAGGGTAATAATTCGACACTCGTTGCATTAACACCTCAATCTTTATTTCCCTTCTCAGCATAAGAGTGTGAACGTATTAAAAAGATCGGTCAGGGCTATCCAACTCATCGGGCAATGTACCAGGACAGGTAGGATACGGGACCGGGTTTCATTTTAGAAATGTTGATGACTGTACCATTGTGTTTATACGATATTATTTATATCCCACCATGTACCGTCGAGTGTAGCAACACCATCAGAAACAGGGGATAACGACGTGGCATAATTTATTTATTTAAAGGGCATCAGAAACAGGGGATGTCGACGTGGCATGTTTTCTGACTAGCGGGCCCGCCCCCTCCACCTTCGACGGCGCGCATCCCAGGTTCGAGGGGTGGTGCCGCCCACCAACACATTATTGTGCAACTTTCCATGTGGGACCTGAATTCCGGCGTTGAGCTGATGCCCATGTCGAACACAGAGAATTCTGAAAGAAGCTACTAAAAATAAATACTTTGAAGTCTGGAAGTACTAAATTTAAATACATTACAATTTTGTCTGAAAGTTAATATGCATACTGCTCATCGAAATAATATAAATATAGTACAAATTTCTACTTCGAAAAATAGACCTGAAAATGCTAGCAAATAACCTAGGATGAATATAGGATTCATTCTCCCCTATATATTTCATCGTCGGCGGCTCCCGTGTGCTGCAACACATGTTTAGAGAACTCTCTTCGTCTGCAGTGTGCTGCCAGTATCTCATCCAGAGGGTAAGGCCTTGGCGTATGTTCTAGACTTAAGCCATTCATTACCATTGTTGGTTCCTCTTCCCATGCTTGAACCTCATGATCGTATAGTCTGATAAAATTCCTGTAGTATATGCAACCGGGTTTGACTGTGGGGTGTAACCTGGTGTCAATGGAGATAAACTGATTGTAACGAAAGAAGAGAGCATGACTTCCAATGTCACCGACGGCCTCGAGGAGAGCGGTTTCTCTGTGTCCACCCGGTACAACACTTGTTGCCCTTTGGAGAAATCCCCGTTCAACACAAGAAGCAGATCACAATCTGACTCCACAAGGTAAAATTTGTAGGTTCCGCGTACCTGTTCAAAGACTGGGGCCGAAATTATTTTGTCCATCGTGACAGTGCTCGCGTGCTGCTCTAACTGGATGTTGGTCGACAAGATGTCTCCATTATCAATTAATGCATATACTTCCCCTCGGAATGCCGTCATGCAGACCAGAAGCGTATCAGGAGGTGGCGAATACAATCCTTCTCCAAATGATCCATTGATTTGCCCCGTTGGGGTGCTCTGATCGGCCCATGCAATATGATCTGGATAATCAGTGCAAACGAACACCATCGTTGGGGACTTCATCACGGCGAGAGATTGCAGAAGATCAGATGGTATGTGTGCTTGAAACTCAGTGTTAGACTTGTGAGTGATTGAGTTCAGAAGCCGAATCTGGTACGGCTCCACCCTCTAAGCAAGCACGATGATGCCACGAGAAACACCGACGAAGTAGAATCTTTTAGAAGAAGAGGGCATCAGTTAGCACTAAGATGTTTACAATGGAAAATACCAATAAATATCGGATGTGAATGTGAACCTGCGATGGACGTCCATTATATTTGTCCTGAAGCAACGACCAGTGGCGAGGTTGAGGAAGGTGAAGTCGCCAACGTCTGGAAGTGTGTGATCTATCATGATCTAGTTGTTGAGATGGAATTCGGGCACCTTTAAAGTGCGGCGCCAATCGGTTGTGCAAACTTCCCGACAAGCAGCATAGGTGTCGATTGTACTCCTCTTTCTCAAGCAAATAGTCGGTGATCTTGCGAAGTAGGTCGGCCAGGAGATCGGCCCAGTCCTCTTCATCCGGCTACTGGCCATGGCTTACGTGCGGGAATGTTTTGATCGAGGAAGAAAGAAGAACTACCACAGTGAGGAGAAGAAGAAGAGGATAACAGACGAGGGAGACAAAGCGGAACTGCCACTGCGAGGAGACGGTGGATGGGGGGAGAAGAAGCGGAATTGCCAATTCAAGTCTGGATCAACGGGCTATTTTTCAGAACTAGGGCGGTGAACCAGCCATGCAGTGCATGTAAGTTTTGATCAAACAGACTGACATGTGGGACCTGCTAAAAAATTCTGTGAAGTGCTCCCCGTGCATAGTGCGCTGACAGGTGGCATGTTTTTTGACAGGCGGGCCCGCCTCCTCTACCTACGACAGCATGCGTCCCAGGATCGAGGGTTGGTGCCGCCCACCAACACATTATTCTGCAGTTTTCCATGCTTTGTCGCAACCAGCTATGCTCCGCTTCTCTGCTCTGCTCCTGTCGCCACCACTCCGCTCAGTCGTGCACCGCTCTCGTTGTCCCCTTGGGCCGTCGTCCTCCCGCCCCTCCCCTCCCTTCCATCCCCTCACGTCCCCTCCCCTCCCCTTCCTGCCCTGTCTCCTTGCCGCCGCCCACCGCCCAGGCGTGTATGGAAACAAAAACCGAGAGTCGGCCGTTGGGTTAGGGGCCCAACGACGCTGGTGATCCAGATCCCGCTCAGAGATGGATCCTACGAGGCTTGAGAGCACGGATATGGGTCATGCGCGGCTAGAGAGCATGGAATATCCTTCAAGTCTGGAGAGCACATAGGACAACGAAACGGGGGGAGTGGAAGCGGGGTGCAGAGCTTTGCAGGTATGGAGCCCAGAGAAGGTGCCGTGCATCCACATTGAAGGGTAAGAACTATGATTCTTTATTTGCATACCCCAATTAGTGTTTCTAGTCCCGTGGTGATGGCAAGGATATGTGTTGGTAACCGTAGGACGTTTGTACAGCTTGTCCTTGAGCATGATGCTTGGTCAAGCGAGCATGAAGGCACTGAAACATGTGGCGGTGCGGATGATGATGAGAAAAGCATATCCAGATGTGGCTGTTGACCCCGATAGGATGGAGAGTAGGGAATATTTGGTTGATTCGAACTTTGAGCCTGGCTATGGGACTGATGAGGAAGAGGAATGTGAAGATGTGGAAATGGGATGTAGATACGACGACGAAGACGTGGACAGGCCAGTGATACACTTTGACAGGGACAATCCTACAATTGATGAGGGGGACTGTCTTTGATAATGTGGAGGACTGCAGATAAGCAGTTGCAACCTATGCAATCAGAGTTGGGTTCGAATTTATCATTGAAAGACAGCGACCCAAAAGAGATTTAGGGTGCACGGTAGGGAAAGTAATGTGTGTAAATGGAGATTACATGCATCTCCAATGCGGAGTGGACACCCATTTCAGGTTTGCAATAGCTACATTTAGTTTCAGTCTTTCTCATATTTATTCTGCTGATAACTAGCTCTGAATTATTTGGATTCTTATCGAATGCAGATCATAGTAAACACGAAGAAACACAACTACCCCAATACTTCTTTAAGTGGTAAAATTAGACTGGCGTTCTACCAAGTGGATTGCTGCTACTGTACTTGACTAGGTGAGGCAGGATCATAACATTGGACCTGCTGAACTCAGAGCAAAGATTAGCAAAAAGTTTAACGTTCTGATTCCTTATCATAGAGTCTTTGATGGGAAGGAGATGGCTCTAGACATCATTCAAGGCAAGTGGAATGACAGTTTTAAATGTTGTATAGTTTCAAAGCTCAGGTAGAGAAAACATCACCTAGTAGTGTTGTTGACATCGATTACGAGGTTTTGAAAGGGAGAGAAAAGGTCTCGAGGAAGCAGGGCAGATAAGATATGCTTCAGGAGATGTTTTGTCTGCCTGAAGGCATGCTGGGAAGGGGTACCTAGACGGCTGCATGCCATACTTGGCAATAGGCGCAACTTCTTTAACAGGGAAGTTCAGGGGACATGTTGCTTCTCCTTGTGCTTTGGACGCACATAGTTGGCTTCTACCCATAGCTTATGCTGTTCTTGAGGGTGAATCAAATGAAAGCTGGACATGCTTTCATGCAGAGGCTACAGGACGTAATTGGTCACCCTGAAGGCTTAGTGATACCACACGGTGCATCCGAGGGTCTTGAGAATGCTATTGATGCTGTGTTTCCTAGGGTTGAGCATAGGGAATGCATGCAGCACCTCGCTACTAGCTTCATGAAGAAGTTCAAAGGAAAGATCTTTTGAAGAGGACTTGTGCCCGATTAGCATACACATACATCCCCAAGACGCATGCTACTTACTTGCAGAACTGTATGTGAGTGCCAAAGGTGAAAAAAATACCTTGAGGACATCACACCAAGCTATGGGCCAGAGCCAAGTTTGGTGAGTTAAGCAGGGGATTTTGTATGCAATAATTTGGCAGAGAGTTTCAAATGATAAGATTTCGGGCATGAAGACACTTGGAATTGTTATTTGTTGATGCAATAAGACAGTGCCTAATGTGAAGATAGATTTAAGGCAAAGAATTTGTGCAAGAATTTTTTTAGGCCATAAAATAGTTCCAAAGGTGGTATATTACTGAATGCAAGAACCAGGCAATGAGAATGATAAAGATGAGGGTGGTCAGCAGTTCCAGAACATTGGCTGAGGTTTATGCAGCATACACGCGTGGAAGTGAATGGAGGGGTACACTGTAGATATTGGAAATAAGACTTGTTCATGCAGGCAAGTGGTAGATTACTAGTCTGCCAATGTCACCAGGCAATTACTTCATCTTAAATCTTAGAGGTAATGGAGCTGAAATAGATAACTTTGTCGACAACTATTTCTCCGTGGATAATTTTGCTGCAACTTATGCAGAAA
>OU342745.1:207908355-208046062 GCA_910589775.1 Avena eriantha | reverse complement strand
ATGCAATGACTCTAGTTGTTGTTAGTGAAAAGAACACACATGCAATGACACTGGTGGATCCACGGGTGGATTGTGAAAAGAGCACACATGCAATGACACTGGTGGATCCAGTTGTTGTTAGTGAAAAGAATACACATGCAATGACTCCAGTTGTGTTAGTGAAAAGAACATACATGAATGACACCGGTGGATCCATGTGTGGTCTCTGAAGAGAGCACACATTTCAATGACTCTGGTTGTTGTTAGTCAAAGAACACACATGCAATGACACTTGTGGATCCATGTGTGGAACACACATGCAATGACACTGGTTGTTGTTACTAAAAAGAACACACATGCAATGCCACTGGTGGATCCATGTGTGGATTGTGAAGAGAACACACATGCAACTGGTGGATCCACAGGTGGTATGTGAGAAGAACAACCATGAAATGACTCTGGTTGTTGTTAGTAAAAAGAACACACATGTAATGACACTGGTGGATCCATAGGTGGTCTCTGAAGAGATCACACATGCAATGACTCCAGTTATTTTTAGTAAAAAGAACATACATGCAATGACACTGATGGATCCATGTGTGGTCTCTGTAGAGAACACACATTTCAATGACACTGGTGGATCCATATGTGGATTGTGAGAAGAGCACACATGCAATGACTCTGGTTGTTGTTAGTGAAAAGAACATACATGCAATGACACTCGTGGATCCATGTGTGGTCTCTATAGAGAACACACATTTCAACGACACTGGTGGATCCCTGTGTGGTCTCTTAAGAGAGCACACATTTCAATGACTCTGGTTGTTGTTAGTGGGATGAACACACATGCAATGACACTGGTGGATCCATAGGTGGTATGTGAGAAGAACACACATGCAATGACACTGGTGGATCCATGGGTGGATTGTGAAAAGAGGACACATGCAATGACATTGGTGGATCCAGTTGTTGTTAGTGAAAAGAACACACATGCAATGACTCTAGTTATTGTTAGTGAAAAGAACATACATGCTATGACACCGGTGGATCCATGTGTGGTCTCTGAAGAGAGCACACATTTCAATGACTCTAGTTGTTGTTAGTAAAAATAACACACATGCAATGACACTGGTTGTTACTAAAAAGAACACACATGCAATGACACTGGTGGATCCATGTGTGGATTGTGAAGAGAACACACATGCAACTGGTGGATCCATAGGTGGTATGTGAGAAGAACAACCATGAAATGACTCTAGTTGTTGTTAGTAAAAAGAACACACATGCAATGACACTGGTGGATCCATGGGTGGTCGCTGTAGAGAACACACATTTCAATGACACTGGTGGATCCATGTGTGGTCTCTAGAGAGAGCACACATTTCAATGACTCTGGTTGTTGTTAGTGAAATGAACACACATGCAATGACACTGGTGGATCCATAGGTGGTATGTGAGAAGAACACACATGCAATGACTCTGGTTGTTGTTAGTGAAAAGAACACACATGCAATGACACTGGTGGATCCATTGGTGGATTGTGAGAAGAGCACACATGCAATGACATTGGTGGATCTAGTTGTTGTTAGTGAAAAGAACACACATGCAATGACTCTAGTTATTGTTAGTGAAAAGAACATACATGCAATGACACCGGTGGATCCATGTGTGGTCTCTAAAGAGAGCACACATTTCAATGACTCTGGTTGTTGTTAGTAAAAAGAACACACATGCAATGACATTGGTTGTTACTAAAAAGAACACACATGCAATGACACTGGTGGATCCATGTGTGGATTGTGAAGAGAATACACATGGAATGACACTGGTGGATCCATAGGCGGTATCTGAGAAGAACAGCCATGAAACGACTCTGGTTGTTGTTAGTAAAAAGAACACACATTTAATGACACTCGTGGATCCATGTGTGGTCGCTGTAGAGAACACACATTTCAATGACACTGGTGGATCCATGTGTGGTCTCTTAAGAGAGCACACATTTTAATGACTCTGGTTATTGTTAGTGAAATGAACACACATGCAATGACACTTGTGGATCCATAGGTGGTATGTGAGAAGAACACACATGCAATGACTCTAGTTGTTGTTAGTGAAAAGAACACACATGCAATGACACTGGTGGATCCACGGGTGGATTGTGAAAAGAGCACACATGCAATGACACTGGTGGATCCAGTTGTTGTTAGTGAAAAGAATACACATGCAATGACTCCAGTTGTTGTTAGTGAAAAGAACATACATGAATGACACCGGTGGATCCATGTGTGGTCTCTGAAGAGAGCACACATTTCAATGACTCTGGTTGTTGTTAGTAAAAAGAACACACATGCAATGACACTTGTGGATCCATGTGTGGTCTCTCAACTGAACACACATGCAATGACACTGGTTGTTGTTACTAAAAAGAACACACATGCAATGCCACTGGTGGATCCATGTGTGGATTGTGAAGAGAACACACATGCAACTGGTGGATCCACAGGTGGTATGTGAGAAGAACAACCATGAAATGACTCTGGTTGTTGTTAGTAAAAAGAACACACATGCAATGACACTGGTGGATCCATAGGTGGTCTCTGAAGAGAGCACACATGCAATGACTCCAGTTATTTTTAGTAAAAAGAACATACATGCAATGACACTGGTGGATCCATGTGTGGTCTCTGTAGAGAACACACATTTCAATGACACTGGTGGATCCATATGTGGATTGTGAGAAGAGCACACATGCAATGACTCTGGTTGTTGTTAGTGAAAAGAACATACATGCAATGACACTCGTGGATCCATGTGTGGTCTCTATAGAGAACACACATTTCAACGACACTGGTGGATCCCTGTGTGGTCTCTTAAGAGAGCACACATTTCAATGACTCTGGTTGTTGTTAGTGGGATGAACACACATGCAATGACACTGGTGGATCCATAGGTGGTATGTGAGAAGAACACACATGCAATGACACTGGTGGATCCATGGGTGGATTGTGAAAAGAGGACACATGCAATGACATTGGTGGATCCAGTTGTTGTTAGTGAAAAGAACACACATGCAATGACTCTAGTTATTGTTAGTGAAAAGAACATACATGCAATGACACCGGTGGATCCATGTGTGGTCTCTGAAGAGAGCACACATTTCAATGACTCTAGTTGTTGTTAGTAAAAAGAACACACATGCAATGACACTGGTTGTTACTAAAAAGAACACACATGCAATGACACTGGTGGATCCATGTGTGGATTGTGAAGAGAACAAACATGCAACTGGTGGATCCATAGGTGGTATGTGAGAAGAACAACCATGAAATGACTCTAGTTGTTGTTAGTAAAAAGAACACATATGCAATGACACTGGTGGATCCATGGGTGGTCGCTGTAGAGAACACACATTTCAATGACACTGGTGGATCCATGTGTGGTCTCTAGAGAGAGCACACATTTCAATGACTCTGGTTGTTGTTAGTGAAATGAACACACATGCAATGACACTGGTGGATCCATAGGTGGTATGTGAGAAGAACACACATGCAATGACTCTGGTTGTTGTTAGTGAAAAGAACACACATGCAATGACACTGGTGGATCCATTGGTGGATTGTGAGAAGAGCACACATGCAATGACATTGGTGGATCTAGTTGTTGTTAGTGAAAAGAACACACATGCAATGACTCTAGTTATTGTTAGTGAAAAGAACATACATGCAATGACACCGGTGGATCCATGTGTGGTCTCTAAAGAGAGCACACATTTCAATGACTCTGGTCGTTGTTAGTAAAAAGAACACACATGCAATGACATTGGTTGTTACTAAAAAGAACACACATGCAATGACACTGGTGGATCCATGTGTGGATTGTGAAGAGAATACACATGCAATGACACTCGTGGATCCATAGGCGGTATGTGAGAAGAACAGCCATGAAACGACTCTGGTTGTTGTTAGTAAAAAGAACACACATTTAATGACACTCGTGGATCCATGTGTGGTCGCTGTAGAGAACACACATTTCAATGACACTGGTGGATCCATGTGTGGTATCTAGAGAGAGCACACATTTTAATGACTCTGGTTGTTCTTAGTGAAATGAACACACATGCAATGACACTAGTGGATCCATAGGTGGTATGTGAGAAGAACACACATGCAATGACTCTAGTTGTTGTTAGTGAAAAGAACACACATGCAATGACACTGCTGGATCCACGGGTGGATTGTGAAAAGAGCACACATGCAATGACACTGGTGGATCCAGTTGTTGTTAGTGAAAAGAATACACATGCAATGACTCCAGTTGTTGTTAGTGAAAAGAACATGCATGAATGACACCGGTGGATCCATGTGTGGTCTCTGAAGAGAGCACACATTTCAATGACTCTGGTTGTTGTTAGTAAAAAGAACACACATGCAATGACACTGGTGGATCCATGTGTGGTCTCTGAACAGAACACACATGCAATGACACTGGTTGTTGTTACTAAAAAGAACACACATGCAATGACACTGGTGGATCCATGTGTGGATTGTGAAGAGAACACACATGCAACTGGTGGATCCACAGGTGGTATGTGCGAAGAACAACCATGAAATGACTCTGGTTGTTGTTAGTAAAAAGAACACACATGCAATGACACTGGTGGATCCATAGGTGGTCTCTAAAGAGAGCACACATGCAATAACTCTAGTTATTTTTAGTAAAAAGAACATACATGCAATGACACTGGTGGATCCATGTGTGGTCTCTGTAGAGAACACACATTTCAATGACACTGGTGGATCCATATGTGGATTGTGAGAAGAGCACACATGCAATGTCTCTGGTTGTTGTTAGTGAAAAGAACATACATGCAATGACACTCGTGGATCCATGTGTGGTCTCTATAGAGAACACACATTTCAACGACACTGGTGGATCCCTGTGTGGTCTCTTAAGAGAGCACACATTTCAATGACTCTGGTTGTTGTTAGTGGGATGAACACACATGCAATGACACTGGTGGATCCATAGGTGGTATGTGAGAAGAACACACATGCAATGAATCTGGTTGTTGTTAGTGAAAAGAACACACATGCAATGACACTGGTGGATCCATGGGTGGATTGTGAAAAGAGGACACATGCAATGACATTGGTGGATCCAGTTGTTGTTAGTGAAAAGAACACACATGCAATGAGTCTAGTTATTGTTAGTGAAAAGAACATACATGCAATGACACCGGTGGATCCATGTGTGGTCTCTGAAGAGAGCACACATTTCAATGACTCTAGTTGTTGTTAGTAAAAAGAACACACATGCAATGACAATGGTTGTTACTAAAAAGAACACACATGCAATGACACTGGTGGATCCATGTGTGGATTGTGAAGAGAACACACATGCAACTGGTGGATCCATAGGTGGTATGTGAGAAGAACAGCCATGAAATGACTCTAGTTGTTGTTAGTAAAAAGAACACACATGAAATGACACTGGTGGATCCATGGGTGGTCGCTGTAGAGAACACACATTTCAATGACACTGGTGGATCCATGTGTGGTCTCTAGAGAGAGCACACATTTCAATGACTCTGGTTGTTGTTAGTGAAATGAACACACATGCAATGACACTGGTGGATCCATAGGTGGTATGTGAGAAGAACACACATGCAATGACTCTGGTTGTTGTTAGTGAAAAGAACACACATGCAATGACACTGGTGGATCCATTGGTGGATTGTGAGAAGAGCACACATGCAATGACATTGGTGGATCTAGTTGTTGTTAGTGAAAAGAACACACATGCAATGACTCTAGTTATTGTTAGTGAAAAGAACATACATGCAATGACACCGGTGGATCCATGTGTGGTCTCTAAAGAGAGCACACATTTCAATGACTCTGGTCGTTGTTAGTAAAAAGAACACACATGCAATGACATTGGTTGTTACTAAAAAGAACACACATGCAATGACACTGGTGGATCCATGTGTGGATTGTGAAGAGAATACACATGCAATGACACTCGTGGATCCATAGGCGGTATGTGACAAGAACAGCCATGCAATGACTCTGGTTGTTGTTAGTAAAAAGAACACACATTTAATGACACTCGTGGATCCATGTGTGGTCGCTGTAGAGAACACACATTTCAATGACACCGGTGGATCCATGTGTGGTCTCTGAAGAGAGCACACGTTTCAATGACTCTAGTTGTTGTTAGTGAAATGAGCACACATGTAATGACACTGGTGGATCCATATGTGGTATGTGAAAAGAACACACATGCAATGACTCTGGCTGTTGTTAGTAAAAAGAACACACATGCAATGACACTGGTGGATCCATAGGTGGATTGTGAAAAGAGCACAAATGCAATGACATTTGAATGGTACTGGTGGATCCATAGGCGGGTTGTGAAAAGAGATTTTCCCTCTCTCTCTCTGTCACAAATCTCACAAAAGCCCATGAGATCGCAAACATGTGCTCACTCTAGGTGTTATGCCCTGATTAGCTGACACAGATGTCACGCGGATCGTCTCCACCAACCGTTAATCCCATGTGATCCAACGGGCAGGATAACCCCTCCCTTCTCCACTTTTTTTATGCATGGTCAATCCGTGCCACCTCTCTATCCGTGCCACCGATACTTTACCCCCATAAACAAGTGAAAATCCATCTATCTAACTAAAATAACTAAAATAAATGATCATATTTCGAAAAAGGCATCGTCTTCGTCTTCCGGTTCATCCTCGTCTTCGTCAACACCATGGTCCCTGCCATCGCCACCGTTGGCGCCCTCCTCTAACGACTCGACACCGTGCCCTTCCTCGAATAAGCGCGCTGTCTCCTTGTTGGAGTCCTCCTCCTCCTCTTCGTAGTCCCAGGGGTCCACGTCACTCTCCTCCGCTTCTGCATCCAACTGATCGATGAATGCCTCCTTGTTGGCCGAGTCGAACTCGTCCAAATAGCTATCTCCTCTCTTCTTCCTGGTCTTCTTCTCGTTCCTCTTCTTGTCAGTACTCGCCGGTCCAACACGCGCCCCCTTCCTGGCTGCTACTTTGCGCTCGTCTAACGTTGTAGGTACCCCACGCTCCTCCTGCGCGGCCGGTACGAGATTCGACGTCGCAGTGTCCTCGAGTGCCGATGTCGATGGATCTTGGTGCGGTCGGACACGACGTGCTGCCTCAGCAGGCGACTCGTGAACGCGGATGATGCAACGAAGAGCCGGGGACGCACGACGGTCAGTGGACGGCTTGGACCTGCCATTGCCAAGGCGAGGGGGCATCGTGCTCGAGGTAGTTGCTCCGAATAGTCGATGGCGGGTACACAGAGTGGGGTGCCGATCTGATCAAGGATGAGCAACGGTTTCATGTGTCGTGTCCATGCATGCATTTGTCGATTATCAAAAAAAGTAATATCTCGCGTATTGGACATAATTTGATCACAACAAAAGTGGCACAACATATTCTAGACTCGTAAATATACCGTGCATGCATGTCACATGGAGTTTGACGGAGTTGGACGTGCCCACGTGATCGTGTAGCAGTTGCGCGCGACATTGCCCCATCAACACGTGACACACGCATGCGGGATGTGCGCGCCGATTCCCGTGATGACCACCTGGCTCGCACTCCCCTTATTATATACTGGATTTTGGGCGGCGCCGAAGACCATTGAAGTGTCCATCGCAATAAAGACAAGTCCCATCGATTCCCTACCCCTGCCTCCTTGGCTTCTTTGAGAAGGTAGACCGTACACGGTGGTCTTGTATAATAGTACTAGTACTACTAGACCACGACATGTACTCTTACTCTTCTCCCACACTAATAATCACTATCTCCTTCCTCCTGCCGCCGCCACACTCACCCTGTAAGCCATGGCTCCACTGAGGAGGGGGAGAGGCCAGTCGACGATCCTCACGGAGAAAAGGGAGAGAAATCGTCGCGAGGCACTTCTTGCTCTACCAGCCGCTCAAGCCCACCCTCTCATCGAGGCCTAATCTCCCCCGACAATGGCGCTGAATGTTCTAGCAGGCGAGGGCTCCTCCCGGTGCAGTCTCCTTATTCTACTTCTTCTCCATCTCCCTCTCCATCATGATCTTAATCAGCTTCTCCTTGTTTTTCTTCTTCTGGCTCTTCCTCTTCTACGTATTACAGTTCCGCCGTGGAGCCCGAATCCACCACGATGGAGGCATTGTAGGACCCGTTCGTCCCCATTCCATGTCTCAGCGAGGTAGCAAATCTCCACGCTATTATTTCTCCGAGTTATGATGTGGATTTCATAGATGATGTACGCCCCGCATTGGTTTTTCTTCTTCTTTTGCGAGTTGTATTAGTTTTCATGAATATGACTGGATCTCTTGGTCTTTCCTTAATACCGCTGTTCATATATTCACTATGGATTTTGTGTGATTTGGATTAGTTTATCCTGGTCATGAATAGATCTCCAGGACCATTTTTTAACACTGCGGATAATAGATTCAATGGGGATTTTTTTGATCTGTATTAGTATTCACCTGGGACCTGGAGTATAATTGTAGAATTCCTATTTCAATTAACATGAACGATGCAGCGATCGAAGGCCGAGTACAGTGAGAAGGTGGCCACGATCAGTTCCAAGATTGCCAACAAACATGAGCTTGCACGCTCCCTCACCCAAGCTAATGAGAGCCTACTCAAGCAATTATCTGTGGAGAAGGAGATCTTACTAGATTTTGCACGTGACATTGTTAGGCTGCAGAAAGTGCTCGACCGTAACTTGATCAGGCAAAAATAGGCCATCAAGATAATCAACAAGCTCACGGAGGAGAAGAAGAATCTCGTGGAAAGGTGCATTCTCCTGTAGGATGAAGTCAGCGAGGTACTCAAAGGACGCGTCGAGGAAACCAAGGCTACCATCCGAGCCTACCATGAAAGGAACCGTTGCCTGGATGCAGTCAAGGAGATGAAGGCGGACATGAGCAGAGGGATCACCATACTCGAGGGTGTTCGGAAAGAGAACGAGGAGCTAAGGGCATGTCTGGAGGCGTATCGGAGCAATGCGCAAGTCTGATTCCCGTTAGCGGGGACACGAATACCAGTTCGTCCTCCTCTCCTTTTGTAATGTTTAGGGTTCAGGGAGCAATGCCCATGTCTGCTTCCCATTATAGGGTGCAATAAGAATCCTAGGGCAACTCCTTATCTATCTGGACATGTGTTGGTGTTCATATTCATGAATGGACACCATGTTATCTTTCCATTATGTATCTGGACATGAGTTTCTGCATTATGAGTTTGCCACTCTCCCACTACTGTTTGGTGATATTGGGAAAAACCCACAACACACTAAACTGCTGATAAATCTTATTTGTGTTCGAAATTGAAATTATGATAGTGCCACTAGTCGATTCATAAAATACTGATTAGTCCTAGATTGCTTCTTCCTTGAAATTATGACAGTGCCACTAGTAGATTCAGTTAATTATGGAAACTAACTAGCTTATCCTGGTGAACTATACAAACCATACTATGTATTTTTGTTGCAGGGAAAGAGGCGAAAGATCGACCAGGAACTGGCGACCTGGCTAAATGACAAGATAGCAATCCAAAGGGAGAAGCAGAATTCCTAGAAACTGGCCTTTGACCAACTGCGCGCTGAAGTCGCGGTCCTTTCTGACAAGTGCCAGAAACTGAAGGACTTAAACGCCGACTAGGCAAAGCTACACAGTGAAGGTCGCTCCTCGGCTAGGAAGCAGACGAAGATCATGAAAGGGATCTTGGAGGAAAATCGTATGGCTACAGACAAAATTCTCCAATCCGTGACGGAGCGCTGGAACCTACAGCTGAAGCACGACCTAGTACTGAAGGAGCTGGCCAATCTTAGGGAGGAAAACAGGCAGCTCCGGGCCAGGCTCGCTTGAACACAACATATGTCTATTTAGTACTGAACTGCCTGTTTTATCCTCTGAAGTGGTGATTTTGTATGCGTGAACTTAACTCTATGCACGATATGTGTGTTCGTCTGAAATTAGTTTGCTCAAGGATTGAGTTTGGCTTAGTTCGAAAAGCACAACTGCAAGTCTTACAATTTATTAGTTTCAGGCATTGGTACAACATAAATTATTCATCTCGAATTTCCTTTATCCTCTATAGTCTGTCCTTGTTCACCCTCGCGCGCCTTCTTCAGTTCCTTCAACAGATCCCTAATGCAGTACTCTAGCTTCTTCTTGTCTTCCCTGAGTCGATCCCTCTCCTTTTCTGCATTATGAATCAGCAACCTGTGACTATACTGAATCTTCTTTGCAGTTCCAACAACCAAGCTCCCATCGATTCTGTCAGTTAGCTCCGACTGCAAATTCTCGATTTCTTGTTCCAGCTCCTTATTTCGTACCGACAGCTTGTAATTTTTCTCAGCTGCACCAGTTACATCAGTAAATCTCCCCGACCTTTCCAACTCATACATCTCCCATAATTGTGCCAAACATTTCTTAAGTTCATCTGGCCACTCAAGATCCACCCACTCTACTGCTTTACACACGGGGCCAACCTAAAAACACACACACTATAGTGTTATGAACATGCACGATACATTTTACTTCATGTCACAGTTGCACATAATGTAAACAAACCTGATTTGTACAGCCCAAAAACCTTCTCCCAGTGTTACTGCCTTCGAATGCAATATCTCCTCAGTTTCAGCCCATGGTCACATGGCACTTCTCCATCGAGATCTAGGCCCTCCCATTCAGAGTCGTAGATCGTCCTTGGTACCTATAGGTAAACGCAAAGCTAAAATCGAACACAATTGCATGCACATATGGAGCTCAGATCGAGAGGTTTACCATTGCCTAACCCTAGCCCGAGAAAACAGAGGAACTCACATCGTGGAATGAATACTCGATGTCGGAGAGAAGGTTGTCGCTGCTCGACTGGTCGTCCTCGCCGTTCAAGGACAGCATGGCAACGGCGTCGTCGCAGGCGACGGCAACGGCGTCGGCGTCAGAGAGAGAGAGAGAGAGAGCAGCCCTCTACCGCTGCAACGATGACTAAATTGGCATGTTACAATAGTTTAATGGATACCGTGCCCTTTCCCTGGATTACTGTCTCCTGCCTGATATGGATTCTCTTCACACATTCTCATTTCAAATATTAAACCTGCACTCCCTCCATCCCAATTTCATTGTCTAACGAAAACATACCAGTATATTACATTATCCGAAGAAACAAAATCATGTCAACCACAAGGTACTTATGCATCACTTCTTCAGTCATGGTTTCACAAAACATTACATTATAATCTCCGAACAAACATAACCACAACATGGTTTCACAAAACATCACATTACAATCTCTCAACAAACGTAATCATAGAAACAAGTATATTACATCAACTCAAGAAACAAAATCATGTCGACTACAAGGTACTTACACATCACTTGTCCTGTCATGGTTTCGCAAAACATTACATTACAGTCTCTCAACAAACAGAATAACAGAAACAAGTACAGTACATCATCTCAAGAACCATAATCATGTCAACTACAATGTATTTATGCATCACTAGTCCAGTCATGGTTTCACAAAACATTACATTACAATGTCCCAACAAACATAATAACAGAAACAAGTACGATACGTCATCTTAAGAAACATAATCATATCAACTACAATGTACTTATGTCTTATTACAACAATGATGGTTTCAGTAAGTGACATGTCCGAAAGTCTCAACAGCTCGCACAACATTATATCGCAATCTCTTAACAAACATAGTCTAAGAAGCACGCTCTAAATGCAACAGCAGTCAATATTACAAATACAGGCAGGGGAACCCCGCGGTCCATATGACAAGCCCAGGGTAGCAGCTCTCATCAGATCTCATCAACGTCGACCACCTCATTCTGTTCAGCCACTACAGGGGCATCTACATCAACTATAACATGTTCAACAACATCAGAAATTGTGCCAAGGAAGAACACCTTCCTGGTTTGCTTCTTTCGCCGCATAATCTTCATAAGATCTTCAGTATCCAAAACATCTATGAATTGCTGCTTCTTATGATGCCACCACCGGATTTTTGCCATCTTCTTAGGGCCAATACTGATTTCCTTACCGATCATCTCTCTCATTTCATCAAGAGTTATGTTTTTGGAATCGATAGTGATCTCCACAGTACATGACGAAACTGGCTTATTAACTCCCTCATCGAGTTTTGCCATGTATGAATCCACCTCTATGCGTATTCTGAACTTATCTAGATCAGCATCTATTGGTCCGTATTCTCTAGGAGCAGAAGCTATGGCAGCAAGATCTCGAGCATCTGCATACATATCATCAATCATCGCTTCAACTTTCACCTTACGATCAGCTGCACAACACTCCCAAACCATCTGAAGCTCATGGGCGTGCTCAATTTGCTAATAGGTATCATTCATGTTGCGCCACACCAATTTTGTCCTCTGTCTAGAACCCCAGGGAATTCTAGCGGCAAGCATATCTACCAGCTGCGAAACAGACACAACCTCTTTGCAATTCACAAGCAGATGCACACCTTGCCCGAACACAACCCTCTCGCAACCAAAATCAAGCTTTGCAGCGTACTGCCGAACATGAACTGTGAACTCATATAGGTCACTTGTATCAAAGTTGTGCCTAATTAGATTAAAAAGGGGAATATTTCAGTTCATTCCATTCTATTATGCCGTAACTAATCGACTTGCAAGATAAGGCATAGATAAGAAAAATTCACCTCTCGCTCTTCTCCCGGATTTTTTTCTTCGAGATCTGAGTGCTGCATCCGCCCAACGGAGCTGAACAATCTCCCGCCGGCCTTGCTTTTCTCTTCAACCCGCTGCTCGTAGGTACCTTGGGAGCAAAATCCTTGCTGGCCTCCTCGCTAACCGTGGCTGAAGACATCGCCGCTGCTACGTGTTGAGCCCCAGGCTTAGGCCCCGGCGGACCCTTTTCAGTCGGTGACAAAGCTACAACCTTCGCCTTGCAAGACATGCTGGGCCACCGCCGTCGGATTCAATGTCGGGGGAGGAAAAAAATGTCCTCCGCTGCCGGCAGATTTAGGGTCAGGGAAGGGAAGAAAAGGGACCGCCGCCGCAGCAAGATTAAGTGTCGAGAGTTAGGAAGTACAGTAATGGATTTGCCCCTACGACACGTGCAAGGTGGCTAAGAAGAGTGACCAGCGAAGGAGGGGCACAACATGAACTAGTGTAACGGAATATCCTGACTTAACAGGCGCGATTTGAAAATATTGGGTTTGGCCATCATTCACTCGAAAGACCCCTCTCAGCAATTGGCGCCCCAACTTTTCGAATCGCGGTAATAAAAATCAACTTGGGTACCACGTTGTCTGGCTATCCCAACTTTCGGGCCGCAAAATGATATTCTCCTATTTTGCACAAGAGCTTATGATTCGGCACCCTGCTTGCTTGCTTGTATTTCTACATGTCTGCCTCCTGGGTGTTGTCAAAAACACTTTCCACCAATCTTTGAATGACAACGATGAACCAGCTCCTTGGTAGGCCTTGCCCATCTACGTTGGAGACCCTGGTTTAAATCCTAGAATCTGCGTTCCGTTAAAAACCCCAACCTTTTTTTTCTAGTCTGCAGATTGAACTGATTCAGCTGCACGTAATAGTGTAGCTTCTGTCTTCTGTTAGCTATTGAACAAATTCAGTTTTGTCAGTTGAGAACCCAACTCACTCAACCGATCTGGTTCAACTACCATCGAGCTTACTCTTTTATCTGCAACCGAACGGGAGTCCAGCGGCTATGATTCTTCTCTATAACCCGGCTATCCAAGGATGGAACCCCAGTGGACACGCTCTCACCCCCTTTTGTTCTCTGAATTTGTTTTGCATTTCTCAGCTGTTCACTGAAGAAACAAATTCAGTTTTGGCAGTCAATTCTAAAGCTCCTGGATCCTTTTCAAAATCAATTGTATCTTTTGATCACGCTTAGCTCGATAGCCATATTGGCTTCGTGCTATGTATTGCATCCTGGACACCTAAGATCAAATAACATCCTGTGTAAATAAAATTCTTCCTTTTCCTTCTCTGTTTTGTTCAACTCTCTCGTAGATGGTACTCGGGCCAACTTCCTCCTGTCCCAGCTATGCCCTGTCTCCCTCTCTGTATAAATTCTTTTCTTTTCCTTCATACAGTTTATGTTTGATTACATGCCTTCAAACCATATCTCTATTTTAAAAGTGTTATATTTTTTGTCAGAAAAATGCCAGGAATTCAAATATGTCATCCAAAATAATTTTTGAGCAATTTAAAATTTCAAAAAAAATGAAATGCCTATAAATGTCTTTTCTTAATAAATTCATAACTTTATTTCTGTGACACCCCGAGATCAAGGTTAAATAAATCCCAGACCTTAGCCTGACATAAGCTTAACTTAGAGCTCGAGCATATCCAGTGAAGAATTGGTAACACAACAGTAACCCTGCGACACAAAAAATATTACAGCAAGCTCATAACTGACCAAAGAATCAAAATATTACAAGCAGAGCTCACTGACCACAAACATCAAACAACTGAAGGCAAATTATGCTATTAAGAGGCCTGAAACATAACGGTGACGTCCCAACCCATAGATCGCAGGCTGCCGGCCGGGAACCCCAAGCTACTCATCGGTGTCGATGTCGTACCAAACATGCCTTCAGGGGAACACTTGTTCTGCTACAAAAGTATCAACAAAGTAAGGATGAGTACAGAGTGTACTCCGCAAGACTTATGGCTGGTGGGGTTATTTTGCATAAAGCCATCTTTGTTTATAAAACAAGAGGGAGAATAAGCTCGTCTAATCAGAGTATTTTAAAAGAGGATAAGAGAGCGACATCTCCGAAGAATTGATCATCATCTTTTGGTATCCACCAAAGTAATCCTCATCTCACACTAGGATCAGCCCCTCATACCAATGAGGAAGCATCCTTAAACATACGTTGAACTGCCAAGTTTTACAATTAGGTTCATGTTCTCTATGATCTTAGAATTCGGTCGCCAAGCATTCATAATCGTGAACATGGTTTGTCAAAAAGATTTAACCCTGCAGGGGTGTACAATTTTACCCACACGTACCAACTGACTCTTAATGCCACTAGATAATCCCTGTTCTTTGGAAGGCCGACAGAGGGTGGTTAGCCATGACCTTTACCTTGCTTTCGCCGAGACCATGACTCACGCTCTAAGGAGGGTTCCGTCGTAACGGGTCAAAATCCAAAGCCGGTCCCTAGAGATGTTAGTCGAGGTTGGTTTATCAGGGGCTCTATCCACCCCAAGCAACCCCGGCCATGCTTACCTACCTGTTATAATGCACTTTCACCCGCCAAATCTTTCAAAACGTTTTCTATGTGTATGTCAAATGGAACATTCGAACTATGTGACGCATGGAATCTACTAGGCAAGTTAATCAGCGGAGGGGTTCCTAAGCCCCGTGTGGCCGTACGCTCGTCTTGGTCCAAAGGTAAGAACTCGGTTCCTAGTGGTGGCGAGCATGGGAATACAAAAACCACATTCCACCGTGGCCTCCCATACAAGGCTTAGCATGTTTAACCTGTACCACTGATCTTACCTCATCAATATACCTCGTTCTCCTGTTATACTAGATTATCTGCATCTAATACATCATCTGGATGAACCAACACTGGCAGCTAAGCATGGCTAAGCAAGACATAGATATAAGCTCTAGCAATGCACACATGCCAAACCTAGTTATGCTAGGAGGAGGGGATCAGGTAATATAAGCTCAAATGGAGTAATGCAACATATATGATACTCTATGTATCGATAAAAGACCAAAGTAGAATTGTATGCATCATGGCAAGAATTAAAGTGCTTTCGAAATCATAGGATTGTATAATGGTGGGGCTATGCTTGCCTTTTCCTGTTTATACCCAGAAATAGATCTTTGGAAGCCTTATAGTTGACTTGGTTACAGTTGGCCAAGTATTGTTTGTCGATCTTCGATGGTGTTGATCTCGGCCTTCAATCTCGATCTCGATATCGTATTCTACCAGGAAGAAGCAAACACCGGAAAGAAAGGGATCCAATCAACACATGGCATCGATGCAATGTTCAAACAAGGATGATGATATGACAAATTAAATAGAGTTGAAATGTAACCCTAAAGCATGCTTGGAAATTTAAGCGGTGTCCGAGGGGTGCAAACCCTAGAATAGGGGGAACCTCAAAATCACCTATGGGGTTCACATTGTTCCTCTAATTAAACTTGCAATTTAAGTTATTGAACAATTCACTACTTTGATTCTAAAGTGTAGATCTCATTTTTCTGAACATTTTGATATATTACACATATTTTCCTGAGTTATGATGAATTAGTTATTGATTCTATAAGATTAAACCAATTTCTAGAATTATTAAACAAATAAAAAGGTTTACTGCATCAGCACGACGCGGGGCTAACGTCACCACAAGGCTGGGCTGAATCTCACCAGGGCTAGGTCTGCCCCTAGAGGCTGACCCGTGGGGCCGGGGCCACGTCAGACCAATGCGGCGGCCACGCGGACTCCTCACGGGAGCCACGTTGGCTCGTCGGAGAGCGCACTAGATGACGGTGCGAGGCGGCGATAGAGGGCGTGCTAGGCTGCGTGACTGGTTGCCTTGGATGCGAGCGAGTGCGAGGAGTCATTTAGGAGTGGCACCACAATATTTGGGTCACCGTAGCGGCAGCTGCGATGATGCACTGCGGCGACGAGCGGTGGCATTCGGCGCGTGAACGGAGAAGAGAGATAGAGAGGGAGGGAGATGGTCCTTCAGAACCGTGAGCTCACCACGGTTACAGAGAAGGGCTCAGAGAGGCCGAGCGAGGTCGGGAGGAGGCTAATCGACGGCGGCAAGGCACGTCGGGGTCGGGGAAGATGACTGAATTCCAGTGAGTAGAGAGCTCCCGGGCTTACGTGCTTTGACAGGGATGACGAGGACGATGTGGTCCTTCCAACGATGGCCTAGACACGACGTGAGGTGGCCGGGGTCGGCAGGGCGAAGTGGAGTCCGGCGAGCTAGGGTTCGGCGTGGAGGGGAACGCACGAGAGAGAACTCATATAGGAGAGAGAAGAGAGGATGGGGTCGAGGTGAGGTGTCGTGGAGGACTTCTTATCCTCTCTGGTATGCAGTGGACGACGACGAGCGAGCGGCGAGGATCGACGGCAGAGGCGGCGACAGGCAGCAGCTTTAGCGTCATCGACGATGAAGACAAAGGGAAAGAGGAGGGACGAAGCGTTACGGGCCCCGGGTGGGCTAGCTGGGCCAGACCTGGGCTGGCTTCAGACGCACGGGGCGGTAGGGAGGAGGAGAGATCTGGGCGGATGCAAGCTGCTCTACATGGCAGGTAGTGGGGAGAAATGGTCTGGGCTAGCCTGGTTTGCTGCTAGCTTCGTTTTTATTCCTAAAAACATTTTTCTAAATTCTGTTTCCACTTTCCCTTTTATATATTCAATTTCAACACTATTTTTAATATTCCAAAAATACAAGAGGTTGTATAAATAGTTTTGGAACACATAGGGGCCCTCTATATTATTTGGGCTCCACACCTTTTGTAGTTTTCAAAATTCAAAACCCTTTTGAATTTCTTTTAGAGAGAGAGGCGAAAATAGTTAGGGTTTAGGGGTTTTGCATTATATCTTGTTTGCATTTGTTTAACCTTAGCAAAATAATGATTCTCATGATGCATAAAAAAACCCTAATTACTCATTAGCTAAAACTGGGGTGTTACAGATCTATCCCCCTTACGAGAATCTTGACCCGAGATTTCGCAGGTAGGAAGAAGGAGGAAAAGCAGTGATATGGGGTGGCCCGGTCTTCTTAGTAAGAGGATGGCGATGATGATGGTGGATGATAGATAACTAGCCTTTAGCTATGAACTCTCCCGCTCGAACCTTGATGCCAATGCAACAGCTCTCGAACCCTGTAGGATATTCACAACACCACGCTCTTGCGCACACAGTCCTCAACCACGAACAATAGTTTGCAATGTACTAATTCCTGATGGAACAACAGATCACACTCAATTGCAGTAGTATAATTCGATCACAAGGTAATTCCAGAGGTTCTAGATAGAAACAACTCCAAAATAGTTTTAACGTGGTCTAACCTAATCTAGAGGGCATTCCAGGGCTTATATGGCGGCTAGAACATAGAAACGATGCGAAACGAAAATGTGACTAACACGATTTAGTACGCTCGGATCGGACAGAAACCTCCAGGGTCAGATTATCCGGGTTAAGTGGGCCAGATTTTCCAGGGGAAAAGTCTGGTCAAATATCCGCCCCGGGCCAGAACGCCGTGTCGAAAGGCCTTAGCCGATTTTCTTGAGGTGGGCCAGATTATCCAGGCTGTCGGGGCCGGATTATCCTGGGGTCTTCGACTCCTCCTTGTTGTTCTTGATGATCTCCTCTTGCGCCTTCCTCCCGCTCCTCCGTCGCGCATCCTTGTGTGATCATCATGGTGGGCTTCTCTTGTAGCCCTTCTCCTCCTCACTCCATGCTTGTTTCTCCAATGAACCTGATCATACATAAATGCATATACTTAGGCAGTATAAAGTTGTCATGAATCAAAGTACCAGATTCATTTAGGAGTAAATTCACCTGTTGTTCAAGTAGCTTAGCACGAGCTCTTGTAATGCGTCCAATTGTAATCTCATTGGACAGATCTATTAGGGATATACTTTCTGGGTATCCTCACAGTTCCTCACTGACCAGGGTGGGCTACTTTGGGTTAGAGCTTTGCTTCACGGGCGACCCAGTCAAGGAGAAGATACGGAGTCTAGTCCGGCTACGGGAAGGCCCAGAAGACTAATCGACATAGGCCCATAGTGTTACTTGTAGATCAAGATGTGCTCTGTAACCGACTCTTAGTTGTAGCCGGATGGATCTCTCTTGTAAACATTAGGCCGAATATCTATATAAGCCGGCCTAGGGAGAGCCTTTAGGCACCCTCAATAGTCTACAATCTCAACTCGCACAGGCGAACCCTTGTAACCCATTTCCGGCTCTATCGTATTACTGGAATTGCTAGCAGGAGTAGGATCCGTCCAAAGCCGGTGGATTCGAACCTGGGTAAACTTGTGTGCTCACCGTCCCGGAACATCGTGCGTCTCACACCCCTCTCTTACGCACGCCTCGAGGACCCCCTCATGGCGTACTTGTCATCAATCCGACGATAGTTGGCGCCCACCGTGGGGCAAGTGAGCTTCAGATCTACGTTCCGAACAGAATCTGCAAGAATCGTAATCGGCAAGACCATCACCGTCGGTCTCATCCTCTATGCCAGCAACATCCCATCATTCTCGACAAGACTTGGATTCCGGCTAGGGAGGCCGTGACTGCCTACACCATCATGTCTTTTGGCGAGATCAATGTTTACATCGGTTTTGCTGAACCTGTCCCACCCACCCCGGCGGTGATGATAGAGGCAGAAGAAATTTCTAGGTCCCCTTTGTCCGCGGATGCGGCAGAGTTCCGGATCTTAGAAAACCCTAATCCCACACAACCTGCACCTATTGCGGAGATAGTGGAGAAATCCGAGCCTGAGGCAGACCTGGCGGTCCAAGTTGAATCTGGAGTGGATCTCCCTAGAGAGACCGAATCTCAGATCGACCCACCCACTAAGGTCGAAATTCAGGAGGAGCACAACAACAACGATGGTTCCGGCTCTGACGATGCCGGGACAGACATTCCTTTCCTGAGGTACACACTAAGACAAATGATGATGCAAAACTCAGGCGTAAATGCAATTCTCGAGACCATCAAACATTTCGACGAAGCCTACTATGAAGACCGCAGTTATCTCAGGAAGGGCACATCACACTTCATCGGGTATGTTGGATCCGGATCCGGTTCTACTGATGCTGGAGAAAACACTGACTCGGTTCTGGAGGCGATCGGAACAAACGCCGACGTACCCGCATCCTCAGATGAATCGATGACATCAGCAGATTTCTGAAAGTTCTCTGTGGAATATGAAGAGGAGTGTAACTCCAAAGCTGCAGAGGAAGGAGAAGCCATGGATGAAGGATCTAGGGAAAACTCTCCCAAAGCGTAGGACAACATGGAAATCGGAGATAATCCCGAGGTCCAAATGTCTGAAAGTACCGATCAGATCTTGACTCCGGGGAACGGACCCAAAGCCATCTTTGATACCAGTGCTGCTAAGAAGGCAAAGAAGAAGAACAAGACCCCGGTAAAAGATCCTCCGGCAGAAGAGGTGATTACCGAGGAATACGAAGAAGACTCGGATGGAGCACTTATCCTAGACGTGCCCGAAAAAGAAGAACCGGTGGATGGACATGTGATCACTGAAGGTGCGCGTCAATTCATCAATGCTGAATTAACCACACCTATCCCTACGGCTGCAGAACTTACTGCCGAGGAGCTGGATGAAAGGGCCCAGGCCCTAGAAGCGCGTCGATAACAACTCCTAGATGAAGCCAAAAACATCGAGGAGGAGAAGAAATGCATGGCATATGCGAAAAAATACAACTCTAGGCAACATCAGAAGACTAGGAAATGTAATACTAATGACAACCAATTCCCGCAGATTCACAAAGTCCTTTTCGGAGGAGAACTTGGGATGCCTCGACGCGACGGCAACGAGGATTGGGTGTATCCAACGCCAGTATAGAACACCGTTGTGGCTCGGGAAATCCTATCGGCTAATCCAGGCCTAGAGCAGATCCGGTTGGGAATCAAACTACTCAACAAAGGACTAGAGCAGCAAAAGGTCGCCCTGTCCGGAAGTAAAAAATTGGTCTCAGATTCTAACCGTCACACAGATCAGGCATGGGCTAATGTAAGACCCCAAAGCATTCCGGACCAGCACCACCGTTCTGACCGTCGGGAAGACAATTACTCAAGAACCGGATCCTCGGGACAGCACCACAAAACTTCTCGTGATTGGCGTAAAGTTAACCCAGTTGTAGAGCAAGAGGCAATTGCTGCACTGAATCCGAGGAACCCACCCCGGTGAGAGTCGAAAGACCGCAAGGACGATGATAAAGAGAAGCGTCGGGAGGAGGATCGACAAAGAATGCCACCCCCTAGACATGCAAGCCGTCCGGATGATGGGCGAAGGAACGACGGACACTGTGCCGAGACAAGCGGGCAGGGGGCTCGTCATAATGAAGACCCTCCCCGGAACCAGAATAATGATGCTCCTGATGAAGGCCGGCGATCAGCCGGAAATAAACCAGCTGCTCCACCCTCTCCGCCAGGTAGCCATCATAACGGCTCTCAAGGAGGCCAAGGAGGGCGTCGTGGTGGAGGAGGTGGTGACAGAAGCCGAACTCCGGCTCCAAGGCACCGCAGCCATAGCCGTCACTCAGGACGATCTTTATCCCCAAATGATGCAAGGCACATGAGCAACTACAATTTAGATGCGTGGTGCTATGAAAATGATGACATATACATGGGACCAAAGTGCTTCGGACCACACATAAGAGCCACAAGATTCCTGGAAGGATTTTCTTTCTCAAGACATATTCAAGCCTACGACGACATAGCTCGGCCAGATACTTGGCTACAGGATTTCTTCCAAGCTTGCTGCATCGCCAAAGGCGGAAACAGCCTGGTCACAACCCAATACCTCCCACTTATGTTGCAGAAGACGGCACGATCATGGCTCAATGAACTTCCGGAGAACACCATCTACAACTGGTATGACATGCAAAGTGCGTTCTTTCGGAATTTCTAAGGCACATACCAGAGGCTCTGTACGGTTGGATACCTATAGCGTTGCACCTAGAAAGCCGAAGAAACTTGCCGGGATTACCTCGGACGATGGATTGACACCAAGAACTCCTGTGAAGGAGTAAATGACCAAACTGCGATTGAAGCTTTCATTGCAGGTCTCCCAATTGGTTTACTACGTCATCGCTTGAAGTGTGACAAGGTCACTGATTTGCGAGAAATGATAGAAACAACGAGCAAGTATGCAGATGCTGACGACGACGCAGAAGGATTACTCAATGGCTTAGCTGTGCCACATTCGGCAAAACAACCACAACAACAAGCTCAGAAGCGCAAGAACACTTCGGAAGAAAAACCCAACGTGGAAACGGCAGTGGTTACTGCTACTTTCGTGTATGGAGGACGAGGAGGACGTGGCGGTGGCCGTGGACGCGATCGTGGGACGTCAAGAGTTCAAGGTAGAGGAGACCAGCAGCCTGACAAAACCTACTCTTGGGCCGACATTTCCAATAACCCATGTGTGCATCACCTAGATGCCAATGGGGGCTCGTCCCACACAAACGCCGAGTGTCGTTTCAACGATGAAATTAAGAGAGATGATACTGCTGGCTACAAAGCTAAGCGGAAGAAGGGAAAGAAGAATCCTGAAAAGGATAAAGAGACCAAGGAATATTCCGACATGGAGGAAGCTGATGCTTCAAATCCCAAGCTGGAAGGGAAGAAAAAATTTCTGACCAAGAAAGACACTTATGTCACCTTCCTCGGATCTCAGCCAGCAAATGTCAAAAAAGCTAGTGCTACATGAGCTCAATGCAACAGTTCCGGCTGTCCTTCAATTCTTGGACTGGTCGGAAGTGGCAATCACATTTGACTGCACTGATCATCCGCCTAAGCTACACAGGCGAGGAAAATACGCCTTAATCATTAATCCACTTATTGACGGTTATGGTTTCTCCAAGACTCTCATGGACGGTGGTAGCAGTATTACTATTCTGTATGTCAAAACGCTACGCCGGCTGAAGATCTCGGAGACCCAGCTGAACCATAGCTCTGTGATTTTTCATGGAGTTGTCCCAGGAAGACAAGCTAATTCACTGGGAGAAATCACTTTGGATGTTACCTTCGGAACTCCAAAGAACTATCGGACGGAGGAACTTTCCTTCGAAGTGGTCCCGTTCAAGAGCGTGTACCACGCTATATTCAGACGACCGGCTTGCTGGGATTTTATGGCTCGTCTGTGTTACATTTACAATATGATGAAAATTCCAGGTCTAAATGGCGTAATCACCATCAGGGGAGACCCGAAGAAAGCACGAGAATGCAAGGATGGAAATACCGCCTTTGCTGAAGCCGTGCCGCACGCCTAGGAGTACCAGGAAATCAAGAAGAGCGTAGATCGCTCCGAGATGCCCGCAACAAAGAAGGAGATGACAAAGCCTAATCCGGAGTTCAAGGCATCAAAAGAGATGAAGAAGACGTCGTTGAAGGATGATGACCCCTCCAAGGTGACCCAGATAGGCGTAGGCCTAGATAGTACATAGGAAAGCGCGCTCGTCAAGTTCCTCAAAGTAAATCAAGATATCTTCGCATGGCAGCCATCTGACATGACCGAAGTACCTAGGGAACTTGCCGAGCACTCTTTAAATGTAAACCCGAATGCTAAACCCGTCAAACAGTCCTTATGATGTTTCGGCGATGAAAAGCGTAAGGCAATAACTAAGGAGCTAGCACGGCTCGAGTTAGCCGGATTCATAGAAGAGGTCATCCACACTGAGTGGTCGGCCAATCTTGTAATGGTCCCTAAAAAGGACACCACTGATTTAAGGATGTGTGTTGATTATACTGCCTTGAACAAGGCTTGTCCCAAAGATCCGTTCGCTCTTCCTAGGATTGATCAAGTTATCGATTCTACGGCAGGCTCGGAACTCCTCTGTTTTCTCGACGCATATTCCGGTTATCACCAAATTCGGATGAAGGAATCTGACAAAGTCAAAACTTCATACATAACCCCCTTCGGAACCTTATGTTTTGTTACGATGCCTTTTGGGCTGAAGAACGCAGGAGCTACATACCAATGCACAATGCAACGTTGCCTCCATGATCAAATCGGACGCAATGTACATGCATATGTGGATAATATTGCGGTAATGTCCAAAAAAGAAGGAAACACTGATTTCCGGCTTGGAGGAAACGTTCACCAATCTACGAAAATACAACATCATGCTTAACCCAAAGAAATGCTTCTTTGGAATTCCAGCAAGAAAACTGTTAGGTTTCATCGTGTCTCAAAGAGGCATAGAGGTGAACCGAGACAAAATCAATGTTATACTCAATATTTCTAGGCCAACTCGCCTGAAGGACATACAAAGACTAACTGGTTGCATCGCTGCAGTCAGTCGGTTTCTAAGCCGGCTCGGTGAAAGAGCCGCACCATTATACAAACTCCTGAAAAAGACCAAGGTTTTTGTGTGGACCGACGAAGCTGAAGCTGCACTACAAGACCTGAAGAAAGTACTCTCATCTACTCCTATCCTTACTGCACCGGAACCACAGGAGCCGATGTTGCTTTATCTTGCTACGACAAACAAAGTCGTCAGTATCGTCATGGTAGTGGAGAGACCAGAGGAAAATCAGGAACACTTGGTCAGCGTCCGACTTATTTTGTTAGCGAGGTCCTAACAGAATCAAAACAGCGGTATCCACACTATCAAAAGCTGGCTTACGGTGTTTTCCTAGCATCTCGTAAGCTACGACACTATTTCCAGGAGCATCCAATTACCGTGGTGAGCACATCTCCCATGAGAGATATAATCAACAACAGTGACGCCACAGGACGCGTCGCCAAATGGGGCATAGAGCTCTCAGCTTTCGATATTGAGTACAAACCTCGGACAATAATTAAATCCCAAATCCTTGCCGACTTTGTTGCTGATTGCACAGATACGAAGGAGAATATGACCCTCCCTGAGTCGGAATATTGGACCCTATATTTTGATGGATCTAAGGCTCGAGGGGGCTCGGGGGCTGGCATGGTGCTCAAATCACCCCAAGGACATAAACTTTTATATGTGTTGCAGATCCACTTCACAGTGACAAATAGTATTGCCGAGTATGAAGCACTGCTGCATGGAATCCGGATTGCTAAGGATATCGGCATCCCACGTTTGATGTGTTACGGAGATTCGGATCTTGTTGCTCATCACGTGTCGGATATTTGTAATGCAAATAAACACATGGCAGCATATAAAGCTATCGTGGATGATTTATCTAAATCGTTCAAAGGGTTTGAGGTTCAACACATCCCTCGAGCAGAAAATGAGGAAGCAGATGCACTATCTCGAATAGGCTCTGCACGGAAAGAGGTCCCGGATGGCACTTTTTTAGAGCACCTCAAAGTTCCCTCAATAAAGGGAGTAGAAGAGGAATATCCGACCAAATCCGACTCACCTTTGATAGTAGTTTTGGCTCTAATTCCCAGCTGCACTCAACCCTACCTTGATTATTTGGTAGACTTCAGATTACCCAAATACGAAGTTCTATGCCGGAAAATCATCTAACGAGCAAAAACCTACATTGTGGTTAGTAGTGAGCTCTATAAGCGGAGTGTGTCTAGGGTTTTTCAGCGCTGCGTATCTCCGGAAGAAAGAGTGGAACTCTTAAGAGAAATCCACGAAAGGGTCGAGGTGGAAAGCAATTGAGCTCCGTTGCTCGGCAAAGTTTCCATGCTAAAGGTTTAGCCGGCTCATGAAAGGGACGAGGTGGAAAGCCAGATAAACGATAAGTGTAGACAAAAAAAGTACAAGTGCTTATGTAAACATTTTAGGCACACAAAATTTAAAAGCCAAAAGTGCGAAATAGATAAAAGCTTAGCACTAGCAAAAGTATAGTACTGCATATTTACATACCCATAATGTTTCTCAGAATAATACATTTGTTTCTGGTAATCTATGATGCAGGAGAGGATGAAGGAGCTGTCGGCTCGCTGGATACATCGCCTTGATATCGTTCCGAGATGTCCACATCCGACATGGTATGGTCATCGTCGGAAACTTCGGCTGCTTCTTCGGGAGGCGGAGTGTCCACGCGGGTGAAGAAGGGAGTGTCGTAGCTGGTTAAGTCAGCTACATGACACCCATATCCGGCAAAGGAGTCAATGATGGCCTTGATGTTTTGCTCCTGTCCGTCTTCATCCACAGTAGATTACCCTCTAGTCACTTGCCAGATTTCCATGCTTCCATGGTGGCTCATGACCATTGTGAGGGCGTTCTGCGCTGTTGATCGCGCGTAGGCCATGTTCCAGTCCCGGACGAGCTGCGGCATCTCCTTCGCCTTGTCTCGCACTTGAAAGTTAGACATGCTATGCATGTCTGGAACCCTGAGATCTTCGCCAATGTCCTTGATGGATTGGCGGAAGTCATGTAGCAAATCACTGACTTGGGTAGTCGGTGGGTGGGAGACTCAGTAGAAGCAAAGCCCGTCAAGTTCAGAGCACCTATATATATAACACAAAACGGTTAAGTAAATCTGACATTAAGAGAGTCGAAGAATGTAGGCAAGTCAGAAAGATGTAAACATATTGAAGATGACGTCATCAACTTTGGTCTTCTCTTCTTGAAGACTCTGGAGTTCAGCCCGGAGCGCCTCGGAAAGATCCTTCTCTCTGCAAAGCTCATTGTTGAGATCCGAGATTTTCTGATCTTGAACCGAAATCTTACGATCACGTTCATCAGTGGCCATGGAGGTGGATTCGAGAATTTGAGTGATGCTCTTCTCATGATCTGCCTTGAGCTTATCCAGCTCTTGGCGAAGTTCTTTATTTTCCACCACCAGGGTTTTGAGCTTCTCGGCCTCTTCGCTCATAGCACATGACTGTTTTACCAGTGCTGTAAGACAAAAGAACAACAGTTTAGTAAAAAATATTCGACTATGAAAATCAAGACAAAGTTTTGAGTCTCGGAATGTTTACCTTCGGCCTCATCCTTGGAAACCATCAGATCAACATTTTCAAGTTGGAGAGCTTTGATTTCTCTCCGCTTGTTGCAGATATTCTTCAACAAATCCTGGTTATATGAATTAACTTTCTGTAAGTCAGAATACCCAGAGTCAGATGTCTATTGAAGACTCGGGCTAATATTGTTACTAATATCAGCACGAGCCTTGGGGGCTACACTAGTTCATTCTTTGGCATCCTAAGGAAGCATAAACCCGGATCATATATCCTACTTCAAGCTTGGGGGCTAGAGGATATGATATAAAATACAATAAAGAAAAACGTGAGTTGGAATTCCAACTTACATGATGTTCATGTGTGAGCTTGCTCAGGCACATGTTCACCTTGGTGGTAACCTTCTTGGCGAGGGTGAGTGGAATAATCGGAGGTGGTGGAAGCACACCAGCTCTTAGTCCCTCGTCGCGAATGCGGACTTGTTCAAGAAGGTCGGAGTACTTGACGTCCTCCGCTTCTTGTGCTTTTCTTGGGAAGAGAGTTTTTGGCTTTCCAGGCATTATCGGGCCAGCCGCTAGATTTCCTCCGCAGATTTCCAAGACAAGCCAAATTTGCCAAGCCCCGGATTGTTCAGGAGGTTTTCGGTGAAGGTCTCTGCCGAGGGATCATTACCCGAAGAGGGTTCACCTTTATCTAAACCTGAGCCACCCATGGTGGCGTTAGTCTGCGACTCAAAGGTCACTGGCCCGGTTGAAGGAGCCAGATCTTCTGCGACAACCGGCGATGGAGTGATTACCGGCGTTGCAGAAGGTTGAGGGGCAGGAGTCGGAGGAGCAGCGGCAGGAGAAGCCATAGTCAACTTCGTCTGCCGCAAGGGCTTCGAAGAAGTTCCCTTCCCCTTGCCCTGAGAATGTGATAGAGTAGAAAACGTTACAGCTCGGAAGAAAATACGAATAAAGTACAAAGGCAAAAGTTGTGTTGAAAGTTACCTCTTCACAACTGGCACTTCGTTTGTGCCAACAGCCACTATTGGAGCTTTGCGCTTTTGGGCACAACGTCTGGCAGTGGAACCAGTTCCACCTCCTGAGAAAACTCTGGAGGATATCCCTCGATAGGAGCCAGTTCCGACTCGGGGCGGTCGGCAAGCTGAAAAGAAGATAATATCTCACTATTGCAAAATAACTTAAAAGGTGAAACACATAAAAAGGGTTTATTGCTAAAAGCTTACCGGAACTACAGGGTCTTCCGTGATGTGCATGTCCAGAGACAAGTCCAGAATTTTCCTCTCGATCCGCTCCTTAATCAGCCATTTGATGTAGCTTATGTAATCCTATGGCTTCAAAGCCTTGGGACTGATACGGAGGGAGTCATTTTTCGACGACGTGATGGAATGCATCAGTCGGTCGCCGTGGTACTAGAGAGGTTGGATCTGGCGTGCCACCTAGGACTGGACTAAGTCGGACCTTTTTAGGCCCTTGTGCTTCATCAGGTATTCAATCCCCCTCTTGGCGAGGATTAGATCGTCACTGAGAGCCAGAGGAGCCTCGTCCCAAGATGGAAGGGCCGTGGTGGCCCCGTTTATGAAAGCCGGCAAAGCAGTAGCTTTGCCGGGAGAAGGAATATCCTTATGGTAAAAGAAGGTGCCCGACCACTGTTTGACCGACTCACTAGCTAAAATGCGAGGATAAGCACGCTCGCGTCTAACTGAAAGGCTAATAGTGCCGGTAATATAAGGATTACCGGTAGTGATAGAGTTTCTCCGGACATGAAAGTAAACCGGAACAAAGTGAGACTCGGCCTAATGTCGAGGTATCCCTCACACAACGCTGCATAAGAGCTCATCTCTAAGATGGAGTTGGGAGGAAGATGGTGAAGCTTAACACCGTAATGATCAATCACCTCGGAAAATAATTCTGAGGGAGGGAAAGAAAAACCTCTGTCGAGGTGGGTGCCAAAGTATACGCGCTCGTCGGCGTGCGGGTTGGGGATGGTTTTGTTAGAACCGCTCCGCAAGTCGCCGGCGCGGAGGAGCCCTTCACTTTCCACGTCGTGGAGCTTCTCGTCATCAAGGAGACACGAGATCCAAATCCCACGGTTGCTTTCTTTCTCCGCTGCCGCCGTCACCGCCGCTACGAAGCCAACCAAGCCGGATGATGAAGAGGAAGCCATTTCTCCGGTGCGTCGGTGACCTTGGATGGGCGGCGCTGGGAATCTGGGAGGCATAAGAGCTCTGTGCGCGAGGGAGAAGTGGAGAAGAAGAAATGGCAAGGGAATAGGTTAAGATGAGGAAAAGGAAATCCTCACCCCTTATAACCACCTAACTGCGCCAAGATTCATGCAAACAGCATTGTGTAAACGCCACGCGTCGTGGAAGGAGCTGGGAAGGTCCCACGCGATGATTACGTCACCTCGATCTCCGCGTACGCATTGAAATGGCACCTCGATTCCGCGAACGGCGGACCCACCAACGGTCGTGCTGACAGGATGTTTGTCAGATGACGTGACATGACCATGACCAGTGTCAGATGCCGTCAGAGACCAAGTTCCGGCTTAGTTTGAATATCAAGCTGGAAAATCCGAGTAATGTACTGATAGGTCCGACTTATTTTTGAGACCTGGATCGTATCTTTTGTTTTGAAGTTTCAGGAACCCTTCAAGATTCTGCAAGCCAAAGTTCAAGTTAGATGATGATGAATCCGACTTTGGATCTTGGAGGCTTCCTGGGGCTGCTGTTGGGGATATACTTTCCGGGTATCCTCACAGTTCCTCACTGACCAGGGTGGCCCACTTTGGGTTAGAGCTTTGCTTCATGGGCGGCCCAGTTAGGGAGAAGAGACGGAGTCCAGTCCGGCTACGGGAAGGCCCAGAAGACTTACCGACATAGGCCCATAGTGTTACTTGTAGTTCAAGATGTACTCTGTAACCGACTCTTAGTCGTAGCCGGATAGATCTCTCCTGTAAACCCTAGGTCAGATATCTATATAAGCCGGCCTAGGGAGAGCCTTAGGGAACCCTCAATAGTCTACAATCTCCCCTCGCATAGCCAAACCCTTGTAACCCATATTCCGGCTCTGCCGTATTACTAGATTGCAAGCAGGAGTAGGATCCGTCCAAAGACGGCGGATTCGAACCTGGGTAAACTTGTGTGCTCACCGTCCCGGAACACCGTACGTCTCACACCCCTATCTTTCGCACGCCTCGAGGACCCCCTCATGGCGTACTTGTCATCAATCCGATGACATGATCCTTTCTTGCAACAGTTGGAGCATCTTCAGTAGTCATTGGGGTAGGTGTAATTGTAGGGATGTCCTCATCAAGCAGGGTCACTACTAAGGATAAGAGGAAAACACACTAACAACATACAGAGTAACTCATGGTCAACTCGTGAATGAGTGTTTAGAAACAACTCTGAGATGATGACATGAAACATGTCAAGGTAATGGAGGAAACAAAAGGAGATGATTTCAAGGTGACAGATAACTGGTCTTCATAAGGATTGAGACCATGGAGCTTCAGAAGAGTTTAAGCTTTTGAAAAGGAAAGTTTACAATATAAAGAACATGACCACAGACTTCAAGAGATACAGAGATACGTATAACCAAGCTGTTGAACTAATTTTGATACAAAAGGGTCACTCTTCGTCCAATAGAAGGCCAAGACAGAAGGTTGTTTTGTGGAGAGGACTCACGAGAGTCACAGGGAACATGTAACAATATGAATTGTTGATTACCAAAATCATAGTCACTCTTGGACATGATCAGAAACGAAGGAAACTCTTTATTCCTCCAGGGCTACCAAAATCTTTATCAGAGATCATGGTGTCGCTTTACACCACCAGAATAAATAGGTAAGAAGATTCCTGATGACACGAGGAAAAAGAAACTTCATTCTCAGATTTCAATTATCTGGGACAACAAAAAGCTTGCCAGACGTCGGATACATTTAACAACACTACTTTAAATGTTCTCCTTGATGTTCGAGACACGAGACATTAAAGGGTCTGGAGGATCAACCGAGAGACATTTAACAACACTACTTTGAATGTTCTCCTTGATGTTCGAGACACGAGACATCAAGTGGAAGTCAGACGTCGGATACAAAGGAAGCCATAAGCACAACTCCTATAATTAAATCATAGAAGAATCCTTATGTAGAGTGGTTGTTATTTGTAGATTCAAAAGGTATGACAATAGGCATTCCGGATAATTGTGCCAACCATTACATCAATCATGACGGTTTTACCAAGATACCGATGTTAATTCCTTGAGGTACACCAACCATCATATCTGCTTGAGATTCAGATTTGGTTAGGTGGAACGATACTTCAGACTTAGCATGTCCGAATAGAAAGTTTGCAACATTTATCACGAGGATAAAGTCACTAGATTCTCAAGACATGGACTTCAGTGTTAAGCTCCAATAGGCTGAGCTAGATTGCTAGACCCATGTATTAACAACTTGTCGGAGGACAACTGCTTATACATCGAGTACTAGCAATGAAATACACATAAGTCCTTTAGGAAACAGAGATAACTCTACTGGAATCCACGGCGACATCTTTCTTCAATTGCACATGAGTCAGAGAAGGTCACTTCTAACATCCAGAACACATTCTTCGAGATTACTCGAAGACGGTTCTCAGAAAATTTTCCAACATTAATGCCAAATGTTCCATATGAATCTAGTATAGCTTGGAGAAGATAAGGATGTTATTGATGAGCTCAACAACAAACTCATAGAGATACTCCAGGAGGATAGACTCATATGTTGTATGAACAAGACAACAATATTGGTTAGACCAAAGGACATGAAGATGTGCTCATGTGAAACGTCACGAGTAGAAACCTCCTTGAGATAGTACTTAGAACTGAGTTTGATTTGATGATAACCCAAATCAAATCAAAGGTAGGGGATGATAACATATCCATGAAGGAAATACTATCTTTCCTTATCACGAACAACACTAAACATCAATTTAATAAGGAAGATAGTCAGATAGAACTTTTTTCTTACAACTCTCCATGTTGTTGTTTAAGATCAACCCACTAGTTCAGGGGTATCCAGTACGGATCCTTGGAGAAAGGAGGAGTTCAGAGAACTTGCTTTCTCAAGAAGTTGACAACGTGGTCATGTGGCAACATGGCTATACTTCTAGAAAGATGTCTAGAATATCACGAACCACCGATATGTCATTTAGTTCGAGAGTAAATTTGCTTAGTAAGGCAAGAATACACAGTCTCAAAGCTTCGGCACAAGCCTAACTCTTTGACCGAGGAGAGTGTACCAGAATAACGGACTTGGTAGCACGATCATCCTTTGCTTAGTGATAGGGTTAACCATCATGCTAAGAATAACACAAATGTCCTTGGATTTCAAAGCAATAATGATTGCTAAGAATCTCAGATGGCCACATTATTACGCACATGCATCATTCTCGAGCACAAAAGCTCGGAGGAAGGGTGGGTAAATATGTGTAAGAGCATCACTTCATTAAGGGGTCATGAAACTCAGCACGACCTATTAGTATAGAAGAGTGTGATACTCTAAGATAGAATAGATAGAAACTAATCATGCCTCTAAATCTGCGGATTACAACACTTTGACATGGTCCTAGATATGACAAGGTACTGGAGTTTGTTTCACCTGACAGCCTGATATGGTTTGTCTTGACGGACCACAAGAGTATCTTACATCGTAGGACACCAATGCGCATTACTAGTTGGCTACCAATTAGTAGACAAAGGTCGGAAACAACAAGGGGAAAGAGAACACGCTCATGATAGAATCCTGAGATGTGGATGCATAGATTAGCATTCTTCCGAAAACCAATGCATAGAGGAGGTAAGGTGTGGCAGAGTCTCGAATATATATATGAGACTCATGAGGAGTACTCTTGTCGTGATCTATTTGGTTCCATTAAAGAACATATCCGTAGCTAGTGGTAGGGGAAGTCTTGTGTTGTCGCAAATCAATTGCGACAATAACCACAAGCTTGGAGGTTAGAATTGTAGTACCAGCCATCCTAATGTAATGTGTGAACATTATCAATAGGGGTCAATAGAATGGATCTTGTATTAAAGATCAGCTTCATGTACAAGATTCACAACACTAAAATCCCATACAATCCAGGATCTTCGGTTCAAGTCCAAGGGTTAAAACCTGAGAGAGAAGTGATTACTACTTGAGTGACACAATGTACACTACAAGATAGTAATCACGAGGTAGCTCATAAGAGAAGAAATGACTTTTGAAGTACCCAACAAATACAAAGGACACATACGAGGCAAAAGGAGACCTCGAAGCCTAGAACAGAAAGCTATGGATCCTACAATATAATATTGTGGGTCCATAAGGTAGAGAGATCTTAATGGAAAGGAATCTGTCAGCTGAAGTAGAGCGAAGGGAAATAAGGAACACACACACTGACTCTAGAGAACTCTACACTAGGTAAACTGGTTGAGAAACGGTATGCTAGAAGGTACCTAAGTTTTGAAAGACTAGAAGAGATATCAAACCTTTTCAAGAAAAACACAAGGTAAGATGACCTAGAGTTAGAGCGATACTAGATGAGGAACAAAAGAAGCATACTAGATTTTTCGCAAATACTTTTCATCTTTAAAATAGTTTTCACAAGCACTAGACTCAACATTGACCAATGACAAGGGTTTCTTATGGTCGGTACGTCTCTGATACCAAGAACTATGACACCCCCGGGATCAGGGTTAAAAAAAATTCCAGAACTTATCCTAACATAAGCTTAACCTAGAGCTCGAGGATATCCAGTGAAGAATTGGTAACACAATAGTAACCCTGCGAAACAAAAATTATTACACCAAGCTCATAACTGAGCAAAGAACCAAAATATTACAAGCAGAGGTCACTGACCACAAACATCAAACAACGGAAGGCAAATTATGCTATTAAGTATAGAAAAATTAACAAATGGCCTAAGAGGCCTGAAGCATAACGGTGACGTCCCACCCCATAGATTCCAGGCTGCAGGCCAGGAACCCCAAGATACTCATCAGTGTCGATGTCGTAACAAACTTGTCTTCAGGGGAACACTTATTCTGCTACAAAAGTATTAACCAAGCAAGGGTGAGTACAGGGTGTACTCCGCAAGACTTATGGCTGGTGGGGTTATTTTGCATAAAACCATGTTCGTTTATAAAACAAGAGGGAGAAAAAGCTTGTCTAATCAGAATATTTTAAAAGGGGATAAGAGAGCGACATCTCCAAAGAATTGATCATCATCTTTTGATATCCACCAAAGTAATCCTCAACTCATACTAGGATCACCCCCTAGTACCCATGAGGAAGCATCCTTAAACACAAGTTGAACTGCCAAGTTTTACGATTAGGTTCATGTTCTTATGATCTTATAATTCGGTCACCAAGCATTCATAATAGTGAACACGGATTTTTGAAAAGATTTAACCTTGTAGGGGTGTACAACTTTAACCACACATACCAATCGACTCTTAATGCCACTAGATTAGCCCTCTTCCTTGGAAGTCTGGAAGAGGGTGGTTGGCCACGACCTTTACCTTGCTTTCACCGAGACCATGAGTCACGCCCTAAGGAGAGTTCCGACGTAATTGGTCAAATCCCGAAGCCGGTCCCTAGAGATGGGAGCCGAGGTTGGTTTCTCAGGGGCTCTATCCACCCCAAGCAACCCTGGCCATGCTTACCTACCTGTTATGATGCACCTTCACCCGCCAAATCTTTCAAAAACAATTCTATGCATATGTCGAATGGAACGCCCGAACTATGTGACTCATGGAATCTACTAGGCAAGTTAATCCGTAGAGGGGTTCCCAAGCCCCATGTGGTTGTACGCTCGTCTTGGTCCAAAGGCAAGAACTCTATTCCTAGTGGTGGCGAGCATGGGACTACAAAAACCACATCCCACTTTGGCCTCCCATACAAGCCTTAGCATGTTTAAACTATACCACTGATCTTTACCGCATCAGTATACCTCGTTCTCCTGTCATACTAGATTCTATGCATCTGATACATCATCTGGATGAACCAGCACTAACAGCTAAGCATGGATAAGAAAGACATAGATATAAGCTCTAGCAATGCACACACGCCAAACCTAGTTATGCTAGGAGTAGTGGATCAGGTAATGTAAGCTCCAGGGAGTAATGCAACATATATATTACTCTATCTATCAATAAAAAACCATAGTAGAATCGTATGCATCATGGCAAGAATTAAAGTGCTTTCAAAATCATAGGATTGTATAATGGTGGGGCTATGCTTGCCTTTGCCTGTTGATACCTAGAAATAGATCTTCGGAAGCCTTGTACTTGACTTGGTTACAGTTGGCCAAGTATTGTTCATCGATCTTCGATGGTGTGGATCTCGGTCTTCAACCTCGATCTCGATATCGTATTCTACCGGGAAGAAACAAACACCGGCAAGAAAGGGAAACAATCAACACATGGCATCGATGCAATGTTCAAGCAAGGATGATGATATGACAAGTTAAATAGAGTTGAAATCTAACCCTAAAGCATGCTTGGCAATTTAAGCGGCGTCCGAGGGGTTCACTTTGTTCCTCTAATTAAACTTGCAATGTAAATTATTGAACAGTGCATGAATTTGATGCTAAAGTGTAGATCTCATTTTTGTAAACATTTTGATATATTACACATATTTTTCTGAGTTATGATGAATTACTTATTGATTTTATAAGATTAAACCAATTTCTAGAATTATTAAATAAATAAAAAGGTTTACTGCGTTAGCACGACGCGGGGCTGACGTCACCACAGGGCTGGGCTAAATCTCATCGGGGCTGGGCCTAGGCCCAAAGGCTGACTCGTGGGGCCATGGCCATGTCAGACCCGGGCGGCGGCCACGTGGACTACACACGGGATCAACATCGGCTCGCTAGAGAGGGCACCAGACTACGGCGTGGGCGACGATAGAGGGCGTGATAGGTGATACGTCGTAAACATATCTATAATTCTTGATGCTCCATGCTTGGTTTGTATCAACTATCTTATGTTTTGTCTACACTTTGAGGCATTTTTATATATTTTCTGGAACTAACTTATTAACAAGATGCCCGCATTGCCACTTGCCTGATTTCTGCTGTTTTTGGTTTCAGAAAAGCTAGTAAGGAAATATTCTCGGAATGGGATGAAACAAAAGCCGAAGTTCCTATTTTTCTTGACACAAGACAAAGTCCAAAGTAGAGACGGGGGAGGGCACCGAGGTGGCCACACCCTATGGTGGTGTGCTGACTCGTGTATTAACGAGCTCGTTGGGGAACCCCAAGAGGAAGGTATGATGACCAGAGCAGTAAGTTTCACTCAGTTATGAAACCAAGGTTATCAATCTAGTAGGACCAAGGAAACACCCCAAAGGTGTAGCTAGCTGAACGTTGGCAGGGCGCACTACCGGTGCCAGCAGCAACGTGGAGACCTGCACAACACAACCACAGAACTCTGTCCCCAACTTGTGATGAGGTTGTCAAACTCACCGATTTTGCTGAAATCAAAGGATTAAACGTATCGAATGGAAGGAAGTAATAGTTTGCAGAAAGTAAACACAAAGAAGTAAATTGTTTGTAGATTGTATGTAAAAGAAAGGACCGGGGTCCATAGTTCACTAGAGGTGGCTCTCCTTAAGATAGATAACATGCTGGGTGAACAAATTACAGCGGGGCAATTGACAAACATCAAGAAAGCAATACATGCATAAACTAATCATCTTGACTCCTTTGAGACTTGATTGGGCATTACAACATTATACATAGACCGCCATCCAACTACATCTATGACTACACCTTCAGGTTATCATCCAAACCCCCTCTAGTATTAAGTTGCAAGCAACAGATTATTGCTTTACGAACTGCGCGTAAAGTAAACAATAAAATTGTTCTATGAAGAAAGGATTATTGTTTTCTCTCTAGTAGCAACATCACATCTAGTACCTTAGAGATTTCTGTCACTTCCCAGATTACCAGAGGCATGAACCCACTATCGAGCATAAATACTAACTCTTGGAGTTGCTAGCATCTACTTAGCCAAGATAGCTACTAACAACGGAAAGCATGCAAGATCACAAATAACAAAGACATGATAGAATCAATAATCAATCTGAAATAGCATCTCAATATCCATCGGATCCCCGCAAACACAACATGCAGAATTGCAAATAGATGATATTGATCATGAACGGAGCTCACAAGATCTAAACATCATATCACAAAGGAGGAGAACCAGCCATCTAGCTACTACATGGACCCGTAGTCTAGAGATGAACTGCTCACGCATCACATCGGAGGCTTGCATGATGATGAAGAAGGCCTCCAGGGTGAATTCCCCTCTCCGGCAGGGTGCCGGGAAGAGCTTCAGATCCCTCCCGATCTAGGGACAGAGACGACGGCGGCTACAGACTCTTTCGTGGAATTTTGATCGGGTCCTTAGGGTTTTGGTATCGGAGGCATCTTATAGGCAGAAAGGAGAGGCCGAGGGGGTGCTGGGGTCGGCCAGACCACCCCCTGGCATGGGCCGAGCCTGGCCGCGGCCAGGTGGTGTGGCCGGGCCCTAGCCCTTCTCCGTCTCATATTCTAGCTCCAGATGTCTTTCGGAAAATAGCGACTTTGGCTTTTGTCCCGTCCAATTCCGAGAATATTCAATTTCTGACTTCCTGGAACCAAAAACAGCAGAAAACAGGAAGCTGGCACTGTGGCTCTTTGTTAATAGGTTAGTCCAAGAAATCATATGAAAAGTACTCCAAAGTGTGGAAAAACACAAGAAAGTAGATAAAACCAAGCATGGAACATCAAAAATTATAGATACATTTGCAATGTATCAACATCCCCAAGCTTAACTCCTGCTCGTCCTCGAGTAGGTAAGTGATAAAAAGAAAAAATAATTTTTGAGGTGACATGCACCATCAAAGACTTGATCAAAGTATTCATAAAACATTCAAAGCTAGGATCATAGTACTTCAATCATAACATGAAAGATAAAGTTCTAGCAATAAGACGAAGAAACTATGATGCAACATGAAAAGGCACAAACAAAAGATTCATAAATAACAATGCTTTGCAAGACGTTTGTTTGTTTCACATAAAGAAAATATAGCATAGTGGCATTCAGCTTATCCTTCATAGAGTAGAAAATATAAATGCATAGGACACCTTCAAACTTTACAAGAGTGACTAGATACAAATAGTTTAAAACAAACAATATCAAGGTATGCATCAATCAACAAGTCTTGGGACAATGCACATAGAACTAAGAATGGCCACTATGCTCTCAAGAAAGTGCTCATAGAATATGTGGAGACTCAACAAGGAAATGACAAGGTTTTGAAAAGTTTGAAAGGCTTCCAAATGCTGAAAGTAAGGTACTCATTAGCTTTGAGCTCTCATTGCCCCTATCATAAGCATCTTTAAATGGTTAAGGTTAAAGTGACACAACTAAGAGGATATGCTTGACAAGTTATAAATCGAAGTCTCATGCCCCTTACTTACGAAGACCGATCCTCATGCTACTCAACTTTAGTCACAAGTAAGCTCTTGTCATTGTAAGTATATACTTATCATAGAGAACCGCCAACGGGGTACCCCTTGCACATGACATGGGAGCTATCCCATAATCAAAATGACAAGCCAAGCAGACAATGAGCATCTCAGCGATCTTTTTATTTACTATGTGCATAGATTTTTATTGAGGATGCTTCATAGAATGCTCATTATGGTTATGCTGCAAGTTTCCACCATGATTAGGCATGGCTTAGGCTAGCGGCCCAGGCATTTCTCTAACATACATACAAACTCCATGATCTTACAAGTTCCACTTTTATTTCACATCTCCGAGATCCATAAGCAAAAGGACATGATATCAACTCAGTATAAAGTACCTATGAAGTGTTGAAAGCGGTCCCCATGATACATGGTTCTGCTAACTTCAACTCATAAAGCGCAAGCATATACGCAACAAAGAAGGACGCAATGGTTCAGGTTTATTAAGTGCAAGAAAATAAAGTGTGCCATCAAGTTCGTGAGAGCTTTACTAACTAACTTTCTCATAACAAGCAAACATTTTATTCGGAAGAAAAACAAAGCATATTGAATATGCACGGAAGTAGAAAATGATGCTAGTAGGTAGGTATGGTGGACACTTTGGCAATATTTGGTTTTGGGGAGTTGGAAACATGAGTAAAACATACTCAGTGAATATGAAGGCTAGCAATAGTAAGGGAGCAACAAACGAGAGAGCAATACTGGCCATAATCATGCAGAGAGACAAAACATCATTGATCAAAGCATAAAGTGATACTACAAGTTGATAACTAAAGGATCATAAAGGCTTATGGTGACTTGAGATAGTCATAACATGGTGTGAGCATGTGCCAAGTCAACCCAAATAAAGCATAAAAGGAGAATACCACTATACTATGCTTTAATATGCTAAAACAACGCATGATTCATCCAAGGCACATTAAGCAATGTCAATTGTTTATAACAAGTCATGCTACAGCAAAGAATACTAAGCATAGAGCCAAAACAATATCAGGCATGGCATGAAAAAGCATAGGCCACAGTCAAAAACAAGCTCTCTTTACCACTTAAGCATGCGCTTTCCTACTCTTTTCCAAACCAACCCAAACCAAACTATTTGAACACCAATGCATGAAAGAGGGGGTCCAACCAACTTATTCAGAAAACTAAGCAAACCAAGCAAACTAAAAAAAAAACAAAAACAAAAAAGAAGACGCTCCAAGAACAACACAACTGTGCATGAAACAATAAAAATGAAGCGTTCGGAAGAAACCTGGGATTTTTATTGATGAAGAAGGGGATGCCTTGGGCATCCCCAAGCTTTGACGCTGGTACTTCTTGGATATTTCTTGGGGTGACACGGGTGGCATCCCCAAGCTTGAGCTTTAGTCCATCCTTCATCTCATTACTCATCCCTTCCATACACCTGAAATTTTTCCTTATTACAAAACTTCACACAATCTCATTAGCAACATTAGTGCACTTAAGATAAATAAGTCTCAAGGTTCAGTTCTAACACCAAATAAACTTCCATTAGAACACTAGCTACTGTAGCACTTCCCTCAAAAAGCTCAATTCCCCAAAGGAACTCAAGAAGGAACTAACAAGAAGGAAATGCAGAAAATGGCAGAAATCTATCAAAACAGACCAGCAGGTAAAGACGAATTTTTTCGAAGACCTTACGTTGCTCAAATCAAAAAGTGTTGAACTAACGGAAGTTAGAAAACAACCTGGGAAAGAACCACAAAAACTTACAGCTCAATCCGACGTACATAGCTCTCTCAGAAAGTTTTATAGTGAAGCACAAAAATCTGTTTCGGGACAGCAACTTTCCCAATCATTACTTCTCTCTCATTAGAGGTTACTCTTGGCACAAAAAGCAAATAAAAAGGATAAGTAGAGGTTATTACAGAGGTAATAACTTCCAAGACTCAACTAAAACTTTTGGGTTATCTCCCAATAAGTACTTTTTTTAATGCCTTTAAGTTAGGCATAAGCAAAAACTAGAATGGATAGAATAGAAGTAAACAGAAATAATCATAGTGAAAAACATTGTTTTGTTTAATGAAATTCTTTTTTTAACAAGGTTGATCAGGTCTTGTTACCAAAACAATTTCATATGAGACAAAACTTTGTATTCCACTAATGATTATGTTACCTCAACCTTGATACCAATGGTCCCAATCATAATAGTTTCCAAATTTTCTCTTGGTATGGGACAATATATTTGTCTAACTTGAATGCCTTCAACATGTTCAATTGAATTCAAACTATAAGTCCTTTCAATCTTCTTGGGGAAATAGACAGTATGTTCCTTGTCATTCAAATTGAAGATCACCTTTCCTTGATTACAATTAATAACAACTCCTGCAGTATTTAGAAAAGGTCTCCCAAGAATAATAGACATATTATCATCTTCAGGCATAAAAATTTGAGAGGATGCTCTCATAAGGAATATGAGTTGAAGTAAAAGAGAGCATCAAGGAGAAAATTCAAAACACATTTAATTCTAAAACACTTCCTATGCATAGGAATCATGTATGAAAATAACAAAGTGATAGGCATAGAAAGATAAAACAAGAGTAACTTCAAAACTTTCAGCACATAGAGAGGTGTTTCAATACCATGAAAACTTCCACAACCATATTTTCCTCTCTCATAATAATTTTCAGTAGCCTCATGAAGAAACTGAACAATATAACTATCACATAAAGCATGCTCTTCATGATCTACAAGCACTAGACCTTTATTATAAACATTTTTAAGAGAAACCTCAGGAACATAACACTCATCCTTCTTTAGTAAGCATGGGGGACAATCAAATAATGTAAGGGATAAAGAGTTACTCTCATTAGAAGGTAGGCATGGGTAGCTAATCCATTCTTCCTCCTTTTGTTCATCACTCTCCTCCTCTTTTTCATCTAATGAGATTTCAGGTTCATCAATTTCTTCTTCCATATGATCCTGCAAGGCATTAGTCTCTTCCATTTCTGGAAAGCATCTATTAAAATATTCAAGAATATAGCCATTTTGATCCTTGTAATTATCAAAGCAAAATTTAAGTATACCAGAAACCTCATATTTGTAAGGTGAATCATCAATATCTTCAAGCAAACTAGCAAGTTCAAAAGCACCCTTCCAAGCAATAAATTCTTCAATTTGTTCCGCATCATAAAAGTCATAAATTCCTTTAGCATAGGAAGATATGGTATCATTATCACTATACTCACATTGAAAAGGGAGGTGTTTATACCTCTTTCTACAACGAGACTCATCACATCAATAAGTAACATTATAAGTAGAGCACATGTTCCTAGCAATGGTATACAATCTATCAATTTGTTCCCATAAGTGTTTCCCTTTTTGTGACAAGCGGTGTTCCTTATAATAGTATTTTTGATCTTCCGTCAACCCACCTTGCCAATAAGCTTCAGTTTCAAAGAAACCAACCATTGCCAACAAGCATGATAAAGCAAGGCAATAACAGACCAATCAAAATAACAACTAGAGTAGGAACCAATTTTTTGTATTTTAGATAAAGAAGCAAGAAACAAGGAAGAAATAAACTTAGCTTGAAAAATAGTGAATCCAAGTGGACTTTGATAAATAAAGCTATGCTCCCCGGCAACAGCGCCAAAAAATAGTCTTGCAGACCCATAAGTATAGGGGGTGTATCGCAGTATTTTCGAGGGAAGTGAAACCCAATTTATTGATTCGACACAAGGGGAGCCAAAGAATATTTATAAGCCTTAACAACTGAGTTGTCAATTCAGCTGCACCTGGAAACAATCTTGCTCACAGTAGTTTATCAGTAGCAACAGTTTTGTAGTAGGAATAGTAAAGTAACAGCAGTAGTAAAGCAAAGACAGTAGTAACAAAAGCAGTAAACAGTGGGATTTGAGTGCGTTAGGCATAGGGATGGATGGACGGGCGTTGCATGGACAAGACAATTCACATAGCAATCAGAACATAGGGCAATTGTAGATAAATAAGATAAAGCATCCAAGTACTAGACAATCCTAGGCATGTGTTCCATATATAGTCATACGTGCTCGCAATGAGAACTTGCACAACATCTTCTGTCCTGCGAGCCCGTTTGTAGCGGGGCCTCTAGGGAACTACTGGCAATTAAGGTGCTCCTTTTAATAGAGCACCGGAGCAAAGCATTAACACTCCATGAACAGATGTGATCCTCACATTAAAGCCTTTCCCTTCCGGATATCCTGATTTCTGTCACTTAGGGGCCATAGGTTCCAGACAACAACGTGTGTATACAACTTGTAGATAAGACCAAGAACAATACTATAATAATGAATCAATAATAAGTTCAGATCTGAAATCATGGCACTCGGGCCCTAGTGACAAGCATTAAGCACAACAAGTCGCAACAAAGTCATAAAGCACTAATAAAAGATACTAGGAACCATGCCCTAACAATCTAATGCCATTACATGAACGATCTCATCCAATCCCTACTATCCCCATAGCCTACAGCGGGGGATTACTCACTCATAGATGGGGGAAACATGGATAGTCGATGAAGATGATGGTGGAGATTGATGGAGATGGCTCCGGGGGCACTTCCCCGTCCTGGCAGTGTGCCGGAACAGAGACTTTCTGTCCCCTGAATCTCCCCTTCGGTGGTGGCAGAGCTGCAGAACTTTTCGTGGAAAAACGTTGAACCCCCCGAAGTTTTTAGGTTAGAAGGCATCTTATAGGCGAAGAGAGAGGTTGAGGAGGTGCCTGGGGCCACCACACCATGCCCTGGCGCGGCCAGGCCCAGCCTGCGACTAGGGGTGGTGTGGCTAGCCCCTGGCCCTCCTCCGTCTCGTATTCTGGCTCCGTGAGTCTAAAATAGGCACTGTGGCTCTTGTTAATAGGTTAGTCCAAGAAATCATATGAAAAGTACTCCAAAGTGTGGAAAAAACACAAGAAAGTGGATAAAACCAAGCATGGAGCATCAAAAATTATAGATACATTTGCAATGTATCACTCGTGTATTAAGGAGCTCGTTGGGGAACCCCAAGAGGAAGGTATGATGAGCACAGCAATAAGTTTCCCTCAGTTATGAAACCAAGGTTATCAATCCAGTAGGAGCAAGGAAACACCCAAAAGGTGTAACTAGATGAACGTCGGCAGGGCGCACTAGCGGTGCTAGCACAACGTGGAGACCTACACAACACAACCACATAACTCTGTCCCCAACTGGCGATGAGGTTGTCAAACTCACCGGTTTTTCTAAAAACAAAGGATTAAACGTATCAAATGGAAGGAAGTAATAGTTTGCAGAAAGTAAACACAAAGCGGTAAATAGTTTGTAGATTGTATGTAAAAGAAAGGACCGGGGTCCATAGTTCACTAGAGGTGGCTCTCCTTAAGATAGATAACATGTTGGGTGAACAAATTACACCGGGGTAATTGACAAACATCGAGAAAGGAATACATGCATATACTAATCATCTTGACTCCTTTGAGACTTGATTGGGCATTACAACATTATACATAGACCGCCATCCAACTACATCTATGACTAATAATCCACCTTCAGGTTATCATCCGAACCCCTCCAGTATTAAGTTGCAAGCAATAGATTATTGCTTTACGAACTGTGTGTAAAGTAAACAATACGATTGTTCTATGAACAAAGGATTGTTGTTTTCTCCCTAGTAGCAACAACACATCTAGTACCTTAGAGATTTCTGTCACTTCCCCAGATTACCAGAGGCATGAACCCACTATCAAGCATAAATACCAGGTCTTGGAGTTGCTAGCATCTACTTGGCCAAGATAGCTACTAACAACGGAAAGCATGCAAGATCACAAATAACAAAGACATGATAGAATCAATAATCAATCTGAAATAGCATCTCAATATCCATCGGATCCCCGCAAACACACATGCAGAATTACAAATAGATGATCTTGATCTTGAACGGAGCTCACAAGATCTAAACATGATAGCACAAAGGAGGAGAACCAGCCATCTAGCTACTACATGGACCCATAGTCCAGAGATGAACTACCCACGCATCACACCGGAGGCTTGCATGATGATGAAGAAGGCTTCTAGGGTGAATTCCCCTCTCCGGCAGGGTGTCGGGAAGAGCTTCAGATCCCTCCCAATCTAGGGACAGAGACGACGGCGCCTACAGACTCTTTCGTGGAATTTTGATCGGGTCCTTAGGGTTTTGGTATCGGAGGCATCTTATAGGCGGAAGAGAGGCCGAGGGGGTGCTGGGGTCGTCCAGACCACACCTTGGCGCAGGCCAAGCCTGGCCGCATGGCCAGGTGATGTGGCCGGGCCCCTGGCCTTCTCCGTCTCGTATTCTGGCTCCAGATGTCTTCCAGAAAAATAGCGACTTTGGCTTTTGTCCCGTCCAATTCCGAGAATATTCATTTTCTGACTTCCTGGAACCAAAAACAGCAGAAAACATGCAGTTGGCATGGTGGCTCTTTGTTAATAGGTTAGTCCAAGAAATCATATGAAAAGTACTCCAAAGTTTTTACGAAACACAAGAAAGTAGATAAAACCAAGCATGGAACATCAAAAATTATAGATACATTTGCAAAGTAGATAAAACCAAGCATGGAACTCAAAAGTGTGGACAAAACACAAGAAAGTAGATAAAACCAAGCATGGAACTCCAAAGTGTGCCACTAGGTGGTGTGGGCCCCTCAGGCCGCCACCGACCTTGCCCCTTCTCCTATATATTCCCCCCTAGATGAAAACCCTAGATACCAGATCAGAATTCAACAAAAAGTTCCGCAGCGCCGCCGCCACCGAAGAGGAGATTCGAGGGATAGAAGTCTCTGTCCTAGCACCCTGCCGGCATGGGGAAGTGCCCCCGGAGCCATGTCCATCGACTCCACCGCCATTTCCATTACCGTTGTTGACTCCCATGATGAGGAGGGAGTAGTTCTCTCTCGAGGCTATGGGCTCTGCCGCTAGCTAAGTGTTCATCTCTCTCTCTCTCTCCCTATGCGTGATCTTATGAGATCATGAGCTTTATAATCTATAGATCTATTCTGCTACTAAAGTGCTTTAATTAATCTCTACGTATCCCCACGTGTGTGAAGTTGACAGTGTGCACACCGTGTGGCACTTTGGCTAAGGTTACAGAAATACTTATCATGAGTATAATTTAATTTGGATGTCTCTATGAGATTGTGGTGTTTGTTGGAACCATCTAGCACTCAAGGTGACAGTGAGGGGTTATCTAGATGAGGAATGCAAACTTTAAGGTGTGATGTTATAACCCTACATCGTCCAACTGGAGAGTATTTTAGGGTAGAATCATGAACAGAAGATATTTAGATGAGAGTGTCCACTAGTGAATCTATGATACCTAGGCCTTGTTTCTAAGCATTGAAATACCATTTACAATCTATCTTGTTACATGTTTTCTTGCTGCCACTCTTATTTCAGATTGGAATTACCACTTATAATCATCCATATTACTTGTATTTCACTATATCTTCGCCGAACTAGTGCACCTATACACATGACAAGTGTATTGGGTGTGTTGGGGACACAAGAGACTTCTTGTAGCTTGATTGCAGGGTTGCTTGAGAGGGATACCTGTGACCACTTCCTCTCTGAGTTTGATAAACCTTGGGTGATGCACTTAAGGGAAACTTGCTGTTGTTCTACAAACCTCTACACTTGGAGGCCGAACACTGCTTACAAGAATAGAAGCATGCGTAGACATCAAGCTATTTTCTGGTGCCGTTGCCGGGGATTAAAGCAGAAGAAGCTCCCACGTTAACAACGCGCCATCAAGCTATTTTCTGGCGCTGTTGCCGGGGAGGTAAGGTAAAAGGTACTCACATCCTCTGGCTACTAAGCTATCTTCTATTACTGTAGCTGGTGTGTGAGTGCTCGAAGTTATTTCCTTTAGATTCTGCAATTATATATTTTTGTTTCTTGTTTTTATTTTCACTAGTTAGGCTTAATGGAAAACGACAAGAAAATTAGAGAGCTTTATACTATTTATCTTGAGTTAGGACATGAAGTGTTTGAAGAGAAAATTTAAAAACCTATGGAACTTTATTTGCATGCTAATAGTAATGTTATTAGTATGAATTCTTTGAACACCATTATTGCTAATGCTATGGAAAAGTCTAAGCTTGGGGAAGCTGGTTTCGATGAGCATGATATTTTTAGTCCCCCAAGCACGAAGGAGAAAATTTACTTTGATGATACTATACCTCCAATATATGATGATTGCAATGATGAATATGATATTTTCATTCCACCTACTATTGAGGAGAAAATTCATTATGATTACAATATGCCTCCTATATTTGATGACTATGTTGATGAAAATAATAATGATAGCTATTTTGTTCAATTTGCTCCCACTACGAGTAATAGGAATGACTATGCTTATAGGGAGAGTACTAATTATTTTATGCATGTGGCTCATGATAAGAATGTTTTATGTGATATTTATATTGTTAATTTTATTCATGATGCTACTGAAATTTATTATGAGAGAGGGAAACATGGTTTTATGTATCTCAACAATATTAAGTTTCCCCTCTTTATGTTGAAAATTTTGAAGTTGCACTTGTTTTGCTCTCCTATGCTTATTGCTTTGTGCTTTCATGACTTGTTTCTTTACAAGATTATTTTACATAGGAAGTGGGTTAGACTTAAATTTGTTCCATATTTGCTTCTTGAGGATCTCTTTTACTTCAATTCATATTTCTTATGTGATCATCATCGAAATTATCATGCCTATCTTAATGGCTATAAAGAAAGAGTTTTTGGGAGACAACCCATTATATTTTTACTTTCAATTTATTTTTGTTTTGTTGAGTCTTAGAAGTTATTGCCTCTGTAATAACCTCTCCTTATCCTTTTTGTTTGGTTTTTTTGCCAAGAATAACCTCTAATGAGAGGGAAGTAAGATATGAGGAAGTTGCTCTCCTGAAATAGATTTATGTGCGTCACTGTAAAATATCAGGAAAAAATCTTAGTATGTCGGATTGAGCTGTAATTGTTTTTGCTAATGACCTAGGTTATTACCCAACTTTTGTTAGTTTAGCACTTTTTGATTTGAGCAACAGAAGATTTTCGAAAAAATCGGTCTTTACATGCTGGTCTGTTTCGATAGATTTCTGCCATTATTTGCATTCGCCTCTTAATCGGTTTCTTTTTGAGTTCACTTGGATCACTCGAGCTTTTAAAAGAAATTGCTACAGTATCTTATGTTTTAATGGATGATTTACTTGAGTTGAAACTGAACCCAAAGGATTATTATTTTGAATACACTAATGTTGCTAATGAAGATTGTGTGAAGTTTTGTATGAAGGAAGTTCTCAAGTGTAGGGAGAGAATGATGTGATGAGATGAAGTATGGACAAAAGCTCAAGCTTGGGGATGCCACCCGTGTCGCCCCAAGAAATATTCAAGAAGTACAAGCGCCAAATCTTGGGGATGCCCAAGGCATCCCCTTCTTCATCAATAATCTTAGGTCTTCTTTCAAGACACATTATTTTTATTACCTTATGCACTTTGTGTTGCTGTTGGAGCGTCTTTGTTTTTAGTTTTCGTTTGCTTTCTTTGCTGCAATAAGTTGGTTGGATCCGAACACACTTCTTTTGGAGAGAGACACACCCCTTGCTTTTGGTTGGATCCGAACACTCTAGTTTTCACTCTTATTGTTCTATGAGTGTTCTCCTTTGCTATCACTGCGTTTAACTTTAGTTTTCTTATTCTTTTGGTTTAGAACTTTTTAAGTTCTTCTTTGTAGATGGGTGAGACATGCTCTCTGGTCTTTATTGATTATTATCTTTGAGAGTTGTTTCAAATAAGTTGATTGGTGTTGGAAAAGAGTAGGAAGTTTCATGCTTATAGTGGTACAAAAGGAAGCTTGTTTTGACTATGACTTAGACTTCATCATGTCATGCTAGATGTTTCTCTGACCATATGATTAGTGATTATTGTTGTAGCATGACTTGTTTCAAACAATTGAGATTGCTTAATGTGCCTTGCAAGAATCATGCGTTGTTTTAGCATACAAAAGCATAATATTGTGGTATTGTGGTATTCTCCTTTGATGCTTTATTTGGGTTGACTTGGCACATGCTTACACCATGTTAAGACTATGAAATAGTCACCATAGCCTCTATGATCATTAAGTTTTTGACTTGCAATATCACTTTATGCTTTAATTAATAATGTTTTGTCACTTTGCATGATTATAGCCATTATTGCTCTCTTAGTTGGTCGCTCCTAGTCTTTTGCTAGCATCCACCTGTACCACGTATGAGTTCTACTCATGCATCTAACTCCCAAGAAACCAAGTTATTCCAAAGAGTCCACTATAAATTCCAATGCATGGTGTGTTACACCATTCCAAGTATATTCATGTGTTTATCTATCTTCCAAATTAAACTTGTTATGTGAAAATTAGTGATTAAAGCTCTAACAAACATGATGACACACTTTATTTTCTTGCACTTAATAAACTTACACCATTGTGTCTATCTATGTTTCTTATATGCTTGTACTTTATAAGTTGTGAATTAGCAGAACCATTTACCATAGGGAACGCTTTCAACATTGCACTTATTATTCAGTTGATATCATGTTCTTTTGTTTATGGATCCCGGTGGTGTGAAATAAAAGGGGAGCTTGTAAGCTCATGGAGTTTGTATGTGTGTTAGAGAAATGCCTGGGAGGCTAGCCTAAGCCATGCCTAATCATGGTGGAAACTTGCAGCATAACCATAGTGAGCATTCTATGAAGCATCCTCAATAAAGCCCTATGCAAATAGCAAATAAAAAGATCGCTGAGATGATCATTGTCTGTTGCCTTGTCATTTTGATATGGGATAGCTCTTGTGTCATGGGGCAAGGGGTACCCTGTTGGCGGTTCTCCATGATACACATGTACTTACAACGGCAAGAACTTACTTGTGACTAAAGTTGAGTAGCATGAGGTTTGGTACTCTTAAGCAACGGGCATGAGATTTTCAACTTATAACTTGTCAAGCATATCCTCATATTTGTGTCACTTTAACCTTAATCACCTCAAGATGCTTATGATAGGGGCAATGAGAGCTGAAAGCTAATAAGTACCATAATTTTTGGAAGATCTTTATGAAACTTGAAATCCCTGCTTCCCTCTATGAAGGGCCTTTCTTTTTACTTTTATGTTGAGTCTCCATCTTCTATCTTTATGCACCAATTGAGACAGCATATTGTTCATTCTTAGTTTAATGTGCATTGTCCCAAAACTTGTTGATTGATTCATAATTTCGGTATTGCTTGCTCTTAAATTATTTGTATCTAGTCACCCTTATGAACTTTGAAGGTGTCCTATGCATTTATTTTTGCTATACCATGAGGGACAAGCTGAATACAACTATTATTATGTTTTCTATATGTGAAACAAACAAACATCTTTCGATGCATTGTTATTCATGATCTTTTGTTTGGACCTTTTCATGTTACAACATAGTTGCTATGTCTTATTGTTAGAACTCTATCTTTCATGCTCATGTTTAGAGTACTTTGATCCCAGCTATCAATGCTTTACAAATACCTTGGTCAAGATTGTGATGGTGCATGTCACCTAAAAAATTATTCTTTTTATCACTTACCTACTTGAGGACAAGCAGGAGTTAAGCTTGGGGATGCTTAATATGTTGTAAATGTATCTATAATTCTTGATGCTCCATGCTTGTTTTGTATCAACTATCTTATGTTTTGTCTACACTTTAGGCATTTTTATACATTTTCTGGAACTAACCTATTAACAAGATGGCACTGTGCCAGTTGCATGTTTTCTGCTGTTTTTGGTTTTAGAAAAGCTAGTAAGGAAATATTCTCGGAATTGGACAAAACAAAAGCCGAAGTTCCTATTTTCCCGACATAAGATGGATTCCAAAGCAGAGATGGAGGAGGGCACCGAGGTGGCCACACCCTATTGTGGCGCGGGTCCCCCAGGCGCGCCACCAGGTGGTATGGGCCCCTCAGGCCACCACCGACCTTGCCCCTTCGCCTATATATTCCCCCCGAGATGAAAACCCTAGATACCAGATCAGAATTCCACGAAAATTTCCACAGCACCGCCGCCACCGAAGAGGAGATTCAAGGTATAGAATTCTCTGTCCTGGCACCCTGCCGGGACGGGGAAGTGCCCTCGGAGCCATCTCCATTGACTCCACCGTCATCTCCATCATCGTTGCTGACTCCCATGATGAGGAGGGAGTAGTTCTCTCTCGAGGCAAAGGGCTGTACCGGTAGCTATCTGTTCATCTATCTCTCTATGCGTGATCTTATGAGATCATGAGCTTTGTAATCTATAGATCTATTCTGCTACTCAAGTGATTTAATTAATCTCTGCTTATCCCCACGTGTGTGAAGTTGATAGTGTGCACACCGTGTGGCACTTTGGCTACGATTACAGAAATACTTATCATGAGTATAATTTGAGTTGGATGTCTTATGAGATTGTGGTGTTTGTTGGAACCATCTAGAGCTCAAGGTGACAGTGAGGGGTTATCAAGATGGGGAATGCGAACTTTAAGGTGTGCTGTTATAGCCTACATCGTCCAACCGGAGAGTAGTTTAGGGTAGCATCATGAAGAGAAGATATTTATATGAGACTGTCCACTAGTGAAAGTATGATCCCTATGCCTTGTTTCTAAGCATTGAAACACCATTTACAAGCAGTCATGTTACATGTTCGCTTGCTGCCCCTCTTATTTCAGATTGCAATTACCACTTATAATCATCCATATTACATGTATTTCACTATCTCTTCGCTGAACTAGTGCACCTATAAACCTGACAAGTGTATTGGGTGTGTTGGGGACACACGAGACTTCTTGTATCTTGATTGCAGGGTTGCTTGAGAGGGATACCTTTGAGTACTTCCTCCCTGAGTTCGATAAACCTTGGGTGATCCACATAAGGGAAACTTGCTGATGTTCTACAAACCTCTGCACTTGGAGGTCCAACACTATATACAAGAATAGAAGCATGCGTAGACATCACTAGGCTGTGGGACTAGGCTCCTTAGACGCGGGCGAGTGCGAGGAGTCGTTTAGGAGCGGTGCCGCCATTTTTGGGTCACGGTAGCGGTGGCTGCGACGACGCACTTTGGCAGCGAGAAGTGGCGTTCGACGTGGGAATGGCGAAGAGCGAGAGGGAGGGAGGGAGGGATATGGTCCTTCGGGACCGTGAGCTCACCATGGTTGTAGAGAAGGGTTCGGAGAGGCTGGGCGAGGTCGGGAGGAGGCTAATAGACGGTGGCGAGGCATGTCGGGGTCGGGGAAGATGACTTGATTCTGGCGAGTAGAGAGCTTCTGGACTTGCGTGATTCGACATGGATGACAAGGACGGCGTGGTGCTTCCAACAATGGCCTCGACGTGACATGGGGTGGCCGGGTATGGCGGGGCGAAGTGGAGTCCGGTGAGCTAGGGTTCGGGTGTGGAGGGGAACACGCGAGAGAGAGTTCATCTGGGGGAGAGAATAGAGTATGAGGTCGAGGTGAGGTGTCATGGTGGCCTCCTTATCCTCTCCGGTCTATAGCGGACGGCGACGAGCTAGCGGCATGGATCGACGGTGGAGGCGGCGACAGGCTGTCGTCGGAGGGATGACAAGTACGCCATGACGGGGTCCTCGAGGCATGTGAAAGAGAGGGGTGTGATACATACGGTGTTGCGGGACGGTGAGCACACAAGTTTACCCAGATTCGAATCCACTGGCTTTGGATGGATCCGACTTCTGCTAGCAATCCAATAATATGGCAGAGCCGGAATATGGGTTACAAGGGTTTCGCCTGTGCGAGTTGAGATTGTAGACTATTATGGGGTGCCCTAAAGGCTTTCCCTAGGACAACTTATATAGATATTCAGCCTAGGGTTTACAGGAGAGACCTATTCAGCTACGACTAAGAGTCGGTTACAGAGTACATCTTGAACTACAAGTAACATAACAAGCCTTTGTAGGTAAGTCTTCTAGGCCTTCCTTTAGCCGAAGTGGACTTCATTTCTTCTCCCTGACTGGGCTGCCCGTGAAGCAAAGCTCTAACTTGAAGTGGGCCACCCTGGTTAGTGAGGCACAATGAGGATACCTGGAAAGTATATCCCCAACAGCAGCCCCCGGAAGCCTCCAAGATCCAGAGTCGGATTTCAACATCGTCTAGCTCGATCCATCTTCGGCTTGTAGAATCTTGAAGGGTTCCTGAAACTTCAAAAGAAAGGATAGGATCCGGGTCTCAAAACGAGTCGGGCCTATGATTACAATATTCGGGTTTCCAACTTGAAATTCAAACTAAGCCAGAACTTGGTCTCTGACGTAACCTAACATTAGTCAAGGTCAAGTCATGTCACTGACATACATTCCTGTCCGCACGACCATTGGTAGGTCTACCTTTCGCGGAACCGAGGCATCGTTTTAATGTGTGTGTGGAGATTGATGTTTCCTATGAACAGAGCCCCTCTGGCTCCCCCAAATCTCACAGTGCCGCCCACCCTAGGTCATCGGTGCCCAAAAATGGCTGAGGCCTCATCTTCTGCTGCGGTGGCGACAACGGTGACAACACCTGCGGCGAAGAAGGAGAAGTTCCGTGGGGGCTAGATCCCGTGTGTCCTTGATGACGCCAAGCTCTACATCGTCGAGAATGAAGATCTCCTCCATGCCGGTGACAGGCAGAGTGGCTTTGGACAAACCATCCCCACCCGCAACACCGACGAGTGAGTGCACTTCGGCACTCACCTCGACAGAGGTTTGAGTTTTCCTCCCTCAGGCTTCTTCTCTGAGGTCATAGATCACTACGGTGTACAACTCCACCATCTCCCCCAAACTCTATTTTAGAAATCAGTAGTTATGCCTCTTTGTGCGAGGGGTATCTCGGTATTAGGCCGAGTCTCATTCTCTCCCGGTATTACTTTCATACCCGGAGAAATTCTATCACCGCCGGTAATCCTTATATTACCAGAACTCTTAGCTTTTCTGTTAGGAGAGAGCGATTCTATCCTAGGATTAAGGCTAGTGAGTCAGCAAAACAATGGCCATCCACGTTCTTCCATCAAAAGGACATACCGGCTCTCGGCAAAGCAACTGCTTTGCCGGTTTTCGTTGATGGCGCCACCACGCCCCAAGAGTCCTGGGACGCAGATCCTCTGGTTCTCACTGGCGATCTTCTTCTTTCTAAGGGGTGGATCGAATATCTGATGAATCAAAAGGGTCTGAAAGGATCCAATTTGGTCCACTGCTAGCTTGCGCACCGGATCCAGCCTCTCCAACACCATGGCGATCGGCTTATGCACTCCATCACTAAGAGCAAGATGGACTCTCTCCGGATCTGCTCCCGCCCTTACTCGGAAAGGGACTATGAGTCCCAATTCAAGTGGTTGATAAGGGAGCGGATCAAGAGGAAGATTTCGGAGCTTCCCTTGGACATGCATGTGGCTGATGATCCTGTGACACCAATAAGTTTTCTAGCAATAACTCGAATTATGTGTTCATCTATACATTATTGTTTCTTTCTATAATACTGAGATATTTCTTCATTTTCAGCTTGCTGACCTCCCCGAGTCGGAGCTTGCTCCTCTCGAGTGATATCCTCCTGAGATCTCTCAGGATGATGGGGAATTGGTCCATTGCCGGAGACCCTTACCCGGAAGCATAACGCTCTGATAGTTTCCATTGGCACAAAGGAAGTGCCCATTGTGAAGAGGTAACTTTCCTCACAAGGTCTTTGTGTTTTATTTTTTATTCTTTCTGAAGTGTAACAATCTTTGTTCTATTACCTCTTCAGGGCTATACAGCTCTCCAAGGGGAAGGGGAAAGGAGGTTCGTCGAAGCCCATGCGCGAGTCAAAGTTAAATTTGACTTCTCCTGCCATAGCGCCTCCGACTCCTGCCCCGTAGCCTTCAGCAATGCCGGAGATTACTCCATCTCCGTCCATCGCAGAAGATCCGACTCTTCATTCTGAACCAATGAACCTTGGTTCGCAGACCGATGTCACCATGGGTGACTCGGTAGTTAATAAGTGTGAACCCTCAAAGGGTAATGATCCCTCGGTAGAGGTTTTTGTCGATAACCTTCTCAACAATCCGGGTATTGCCAAACTTGGCATTACTCAGAAAACTGCAAAAGAGATACAAAGGCTGGCTCAGTAGTGCCTGGAGAGCCGAAACATCACTGCCGAGGAAGAGGCAGAAGAAGCAGAGGACATGAAGTGCTCCGAACTTCTTGAGCAAATCTGTCTTCGCAACGAGAAGTTGAAAGCCGGTGTGGCTCCTCCACCACCAGTAATCCCGCTAACCTTCGCCAAGAAGGTTACTACCGAGGTGAATATGAGCTTAAGCAAACTTACTCATGAACAACATGTAAGTCGGAATTCCAACTCACCTTTTTTACTTTATTTCATATCATATCCTCTAACCCCCAAGCATGAAGTTGGATAGACAGTCCGGATTTATGCTTTCATAGGATTCCAAAGAACGAAATAGTGTAGCCCCCAAGGCTCGTGCTGATATTAGTTAAAATATTAGCCCAAGTCTTTAGTAGACTTCTGACTCTGAGTATTATTTTGACTTACAGGAAGTTAATGCTTATAACCATGAATTATTGAAGAATATTTGTAACAAGCAGAGAGAGATCAGAGCTCTCCGACTTGAAAATTCTCAATTAAAGGTATCTAAGGATGAGGCTGAAGATAATCATTTCAGTCCTTAACCTTGCTCTTTTTGCTTTCATAGTCGAATTACCTATTCAACTATTGTTCTTTTGTTTACAGCACTGGTCAGACAATCATGTGCAATGATTGAATATGCCGAGAATCTTAAGACCCTAGAGGTGGAGAACTCTGACTTACGTCGAGAGCTGAATAAGCCTAAGGAGAATCACGAGCGCAACATTGCACAAGTCCTCGAATCCTCCTCCATGGCCACCGAAGAACATGATCGAAGGATCGCGGCCCAGGATCAAAAAATCTCGGATATCAATGATGAATTATTCAGAGAAAAGGACATCACCGAGCCACTTCGGGCTGAACTTCAGAGCCTTAGGGCAGAGAAGACCAAAGTTGATGATGTCATCTTCGGTATGTTTCCTATTTTCTGACTTTCTGTTTTCCGACACCAGGAGTTCGGATATATTTTGTGACCTTTGCTTTATATGCGCAGGTCCTCTGAATTTACTGGATCCCTCCTCCACCGAGTCTCGCACCAGCCGGCTTACACAAGTCAGCGACTTGCTTCACGATTTCCGCCAATCTTTGGAGGATATTGGCGAAGTACTCAAAGTTCCAAACATGAACAGAATGTCTGGCTTTGAGGTGCGAGACAAGGCCAAGGAGATGCCCTGGCTCATCCAAGACTGGAAAATGTCCTATACATGGACCATAGTACAGAATGCCCTCACCATGGTTATGAGCTACCAAGGAAGAATGGAGATCTGGCAAGTAACTAGAGGATATTCGACTATGGATGAAGATGGACAGGAGCAAGACATCAAGGCCATCATGGACTCCTATGCCGAATATGGATGGCATGTAGCTGATCTGACCATCTATGACACTCCCTTCTTCACTCGCGTGGGGACGCCTCCTCCGCCCACCAAAGAAACAACTGAGGTTTCCGATGACGAGCAAACCGATTCGATTTTGAACATCTTGGAAAAATATCAAGGCGAAGGCGATGTCTCTAGTGATCCGACAACTCCTACCTCTTCTCCTGGATCGTAAAGTTCTAGAAAAACAATGTATTATTCTGAAACAATCGGTTTGTAAATAAGTAGTGTAATACTTTTGCTAGTGCTAAGATTTTCCGCTTCTATTTAGCACTTTATGGATTTATTTTGATGTGTCTGGAATGTTTACATAAGCACTTTATGTTTTGCCTATACTTATCGCTTATTTGAGTATTTGCCTTGTCCCTTTCGTGAGCCGGCCAACCTTCAACACGAAAACTTTTCCGAGCAACGGAGCTCAATTGCTAAACCAGTTTAAACTCGGAAACAAAGACGGCTTCTAGTACCAACAATTCACTACTCAGAAAATGCCTGCATCTGGCAATCAGATAAAGAACCAAAGTATAAACTAGAAAATTTAAATTTATACCCGAAGGTAGAATTTTTAGAATCGGAAATCTTAACTAGAACAAACATGAGCATAAAGTACTTTCAAGTATTCTAAGATTTTCGACTGTGACATGATCATTCGGAAATAAGATGGCAATATAAAACTTCTTAGAAAAAAATGAGGCAACTAATACTTTATTTCTTATTGAACATGTACACATATATGATTACAAAGAAAGAAAATTTAAGAATAAAAGGGACATAGCTGAGCAATATTCCACGGTCTGTCTAATTCTTCCGGGTCTGTACTGCCTCCAGCTCTCTTTCTTTTCTTAGTAGTAGGTCTTTCTTTGACTGGCCACATATCAGTTAGATAGTAAGAACCATTGTGCAATACTCGTCTAACTAAAAAGGGCCCTTCCCATACTGGGAAAGTTTGTGATTTATTTTTTGCACAAGACGGAGAACCAAATCGCCCTTATTGAAATACTGGTTTCTGACTCTCTGGTTATGATACTTGTGTAACTTCTGCTGATAGGTGTTGATCTCATCTCAGCAACGACGCGAACTTCTTCGATTAAATCGAGATTATTTTGTCAGAAAATTTCGGCATCCTCTTCGATATACGTAGCAACTCGGGGAGAAGTATGAATCAAATCACTAGGAAGAACAACTTCTGCACCATAGACCAAGAAGGAAGGTGTGTATCCGGTTGACCTGTTCTGAGTTGTTCGCATGCTCCATATCATAGAAGGTAATTCATCTGCCCAAGCCACCGCAGCACAACGTAGTGGTGCTTCGAGTCTTGGTTTGAGGCCTTGTAGGATTAAACCATTTTCTCTTTCAACGTGTCCATTAGCTTGTGGATGTGCGACAGACGCAATGTTAAGCCAGATATTTTGTTCATCACAGAATTTAGCAAGTTCTCCCATAGAAAAATTGATCCCGTTGTCCGTGATAATGCTATGTGGATAACCGTATCGGATTATAACATCCTCGAAAAATCTTCTGGCTATTGCTCCATCACAACTGGTGACGGGTTTAGCCTCAATCCATTTTGTGAATTTATCCACCATCACTAAGAGATGAGTAAATCCACTTGGAGCCCGTTTAAACGGTCCTACCATGTCAAGTCGCCAGATCGTGAAAGGCCATGTTATAGGTATTGTTCGTAACTAATTAGCTGGAACATGAACTTGTTTGGCGTACTTTTGGTAGCCTTTGCACGTCTTGACCAGCCGTTCGACATCTACCTTGGTTGTAAGCCAGAAAAATCCGTGTCTAAAAGCTTTTGCCACTAAAGATTTGGCTCCAGCATGATGGTCGCATTCGCCTTCGTGGATTTCTCGTAAGATTTCCACTCATTCTTCCGAAGATACGAAGCGCTGAGAGACCCCAGATACACTCCGCTTATAGAGCTCACCATTTATGATTGTATAGGTTTTTTCTCGTCGGTTGATCTGCCGGCTCAGAACCTCGTCTTTGGGTAATTTTCCATCTACCAAGAAATCAAGGTAGGGTTGAGTCCAGCTGGGAATTATAGCCAGAACTGCCACTAAAGGTGAGTAGGATTTGGTTGGATATTCCTCATCTACTCCTTTTATAGAGGGAACTTTGAGGTGCTCTAGAAAAGCACCACCCGGGACCTTGTTCTGTGCACAGCCTAATCGAGATAACGCATCTGCTTCCTCATTTTTTGTTCGAGGGATGTGTTGAACATCAAACCCTTTGAACGATTTAGATAGTTCATCCACGATAGCTCTATATGCTGCTATGTGTTTATTTGCATTATAGATATCCGACATTTGCTGAGCAACAAGATCCGAATCTCCATAACACATTAATCGTCGGATGCCGATATCCTTAGCAATCCAGATTCCATGCAACAGTGCTTCATATTCGGCAATGTTGTTTGTTGCCGTGAAGTAGATCTGCAACACATAGAAAAGCTTATCTCCTTGGGTTGATTTGAGCACCACGCTAGGCCCCGAGCCCCCGAGTGCCTTGGACCCGTCAAAATGCAAGGTCCAGTATTCCGACTCTGGGAGGGTCATGTTTCCTGTTGTCTCTGTCCAATCAGCGACAAAATCAGCGAGGACTTGGGATTTGATTGTTGTACGAGGTTTGTACTCAATGTCGAAAGCTGAAAGCTCTATGCCCCATTTTGCAACACGTCTGTAGCATCGCTGTTGTTGATTATGTCTCTCATGGGAGCTATGCTCACCACATTAATTGGATGTTCCTGAAAGTAATGCCGTAACTTCCGGGATGCAAAGAACACACCATAAGCCAGCTTTTGATAGTGTGGATACCGCTGTTTTGATTTAGTTAGGACTTCGCTGAGGTAGTAAGGTGGACGCTGCACCAGGTGTTCCTGTTTTTCCTCTGGTCTCTCCACCACCATGACGACACATACGACTTTGTTTGTCGCATCGAGATAGAGCAACATTGGTTCACGAGGTTCCGGTATTGCAAGTATAGGAGAAGATGAGAGTACTGCTTTTAGGTCTTGTAGTGCAGCTTCAGCTTCGTCAGTCCAAACGAACTGTTTAGTCTTTTTCAGGAGCTTGTACAGTGGTGCGGCTCTGTCACTAAACCGGCTTACAAACCAACTGACTACAACAATGCAACCAGTTAGTCTTTGAATGTCCTTCAGGGGAGTTGGGTTGGAAATATTGAGTATAGCCTTGATTTTTCCTCGGTTCACCTCTATGCCTCTTTGAGACACGATGAAACCTAACAATTTGTCGGCTGGTATTCCAAAGAAACATTTCTTCAGGTTAAGCATTATGTTGTATTTTCGTAGATTAGCGAAGGGTTCCTCCAAGTCGGAAATTAAGGTTTCCTTCTTTCTGGACATAACCACTATGTCATCCATATATGCATGAACATTGCGTCCGATTTGATCATGGAGGCAACGCTGCATAGTGCACTGGTACGTAGCTCCTGTGTTCTTGAGCCCAAAGGGCATCACAATAAAATAGAAGGTTCCGAAGGGGGTTATGAATGAAGTTTTGACTTTGTCTGATTCCTTCATCCGAATTTGGTGATAATCGGAATATGCGTCGAGAAAACATAGGAGTTCCGAGCCTGCCGTAGAATCAATAACTTGATCAATTCAAGGTAGAGTGAACGGATCTTTGGGACAAGCCTTGTCCAAGGAAGTATAATCAACACACATCCTTAAAATTAGTGGTGTCCTTTTTAGGGACCATTACAGGATTGGCCGACCACTCAGTGCGGATGACCTCTTCTATGAATCCAACTAACTCGAGCCGAGCTAGTTCCTTAGCTATTACTTTTTGCTTTTCATCACCGAAACATCGTAAGGACTATTTGACGGGTTTAGCATTTGGGTGTATATTTAGAGAGTGCTCAGCAAGTTCCCTAGGTACTCCGGTCATGTAAGATGGCTGCCATGTGAAGATATCTTGATTTGCTTGGCGAGACTTGACGATTGTGCTTTCCAATGCGCTATCTAAACCTACAGCTATCTGGGTCACCTTGGAGGGATCATCATCATTCAATGGCATTGTCTTTGTCTCTTCTGATGCCTTGAACTCCGGAGTCGGCTTGGTCACCTCCTTCTTCATCGCGGGCATCTCGGACGGGTCTATGGTCTTCTTGATCTCCTGGTACGCCTAGGCGTGCAGTACGGCTTCAGCAAAGGCAGCATTTCCATCCTTGAACTCTCATGCCTTCTTTGGGTCTCCCTGATGGTGATCACGCCCTTCGGACCTGGAATTTTCATCATATTGTAAATGTAACACGGACGAGCCATAAAAGCCCAATAGGCTGGACGTCCAAATATAGCGTGGTATGCGCTCTTGAACATGACCACTTCGAAGGAAAGTGCTTCCGTCCGGTAATTCTTTGGAGTTCCAAAAGTAACATCCAAAGTGATCTCTCCCATGGAATTTGTTTGTTTTCCTAGGACAACTCCATGAAAGATCATAGAGCGGTGATTCAGTTGAGTTTCCGAGATCCTCATTTGATGCAGCATTTCGATGTAGAGGATGATGATGTTGCTGTCGCCTTCCATGAGAGTCTTGTAGAAACCATAGCCGTGAATAAGTGGATTGACGACTAAGGCATATTTTCCTCGCTTGTGCAACTTAGGCGGATGATCAACATGGTCAAAGGTGATTGTGACTTCTGACTAGTCCAAGAACTGAGGGACAGCTGGAATAGTTGCGTTGAGCTCATGCAAAACTACCTTCTTGACCTTAGCTGGTTGAGACCCAAGGAAAGTGACATAAGTGTCTTTTTCTGTTGGGAAGTACTTCTTTCCATCCGACTTGGGATTTGAAGGATCAGCTTCCTCCATGTCGGAATCTTCCTTGGTCTCTTTTTCTTTTTCGGGATTCTTCTTTCCCTTCTTCTGCTTAGACCTGTAGCCAGCGGAATCGTCTTTCTTGATGTCGTCATTGAAACGACACTTGGCATTTGTGTGGGACAAGCCCCCGTTGGCATCTAAGTGATGCACACACGGATTGTTGGCAATGTTGGCCCAAGGGTAGGTTTTGCCAGGTTGCTGGTCTCCTCTACGTTGGACTCTTGATGTCCCATGACCGCGGCTGCCTCCGTGCCCTCCTCGTCCTCCAGACCTGAAAGTAGCAGTGACAACTGCGGTTTCCATGTTGGGCTTTTCTTCTGAGACGTTCTTGCGCTTCTGAGCTTGTTGCTTCGACTGTTTTGCCGACTTTAGTACCGCTAGAATGTTTAGTAGTTCTTCTGCGTCATCATTGGCATCTGCATATTTGCTTGCCGTTTCTATCATCTCTCCCAGATTAGTGACCTTGTCGCACTTCAAGCGGTGACATAGTAAACCAATTGGGAGTCCTGGAATGAAAGCTTCAATCGCAGTTTGATCATTTACCCCTTCGCAAGTGTCAATCCATAAGCGGGAGATACCGGGTCGCGACCAAGCTATTTCCGCCTTTGGCGATGCAGTAGGCCTGGAAAAAATCCTGGAGCCAAGTATCTAGCCAGGCCACTCCATCGTAGGATTGGATGTGTCTTGAGATAGCAAATCCTTCCGAGAAGTGTGTTTGTTGAATTCATGGTCCAAAGCATTTTGGACCCATGTAGATATCATCGTTCTCGTAGGGCCACGCCTCTATGTTTGAGTTGATCCGGTGTCTCATGTCACTTGGTGACAGGGAACGCCGTCTTGGTTGTTGGATGTGTCTACTGTGCCTTGGAGCCGGACTTCTGCTTCTGCCACCACCTCCTCCGCCATGACGCCCTCCTTGGCCTCCTTGAGAGCCGTTGTGAAGGCTGCTTGGTGGAGAGGGTGGTGCAGGTGGATTGTTTCCTGCTGATCGTCAGCCTCCATCTGGAGGTTATTCTGGTTTCGGGGAGGGTCTTCATTATGATGAGTCCCCTGCCGGCTTGACTCAATAGGGTGTCCGTCGTTCCTCCCACCATGGTGGGGTTCAGCCGGATGGCTTGTATGTCTAGGAGGTGGCATCCTTTGATGGTCCTCCTCCCGACATTGCTCTTTGTCGTCTTCCCTGCGATTGTTCGACTCTCGCCGGGGAGGGTGTCTCGGAACTAGTGCTGCAACTGCGTCTCGCTCTGCGGCTGGAGCAACATTGCTCCAGTCATGTGCAGTTCTATTTTGTTGCCCTGAAGATCCGGTTCTTGAGTAGTTATCTTCCCGACGGTCGGAACGGTGATGTTGTTCCAGGACCTGTTGGGGCCTAATGTCATTCCAGGCCCGATCCATGCGACATTGGTCGGATTGAGAGACCAGTTTTCCGCTTGTGGATTTCGCGACCTTCTGTTGCTCCAGACCCTTGGTGAGCAGCTTCACGCCCAACCAGACTTGATCTGGGTTTGGATTGTTCTCCAGGATATCTCGAGCTGTAGTAGTGTTTTCCACTGGCATTCCATACACCAGATCTCCCTTGCTATCCAGCTGAGGTTCTCCTTTCATAGCGTCATCTCCCTCAGAGAGGGTCTTGTGGACTTCCGAATTTTTGTTAGCCCGCACGGGGCCGTTCTGGATCTTTTGATGCTGCAGGGAGTTGAACTTGAGCCCTTCTTTTTTCATAAGGTTATTAGCCTCATTCAGGAGTACTTAACGACGCGCTTCTAGGGCTTGAGCCCTTTCTTCCAATTCTGCAGGCGTAAGCCCTGCATCTATAGGGATAAGCATAGTTAACGCAACATCGATGAGTTTACGGGCACCAGCGGTAACCATGTATCCGTACACCGGAGTTTCCTTTGGCTCGTCTAGGATTAGAGCTCCATCTGAGTCTTCTTCATATTCTTCGGAACCACTTCCTCCGCTGGAGGATCTTTAGCCGGAGTCTTGTTCTTCTTGTTCCTCTTCTTTGCCTTATTGGTAGTGCTAGTAGCAAAGACAGTTTTGGGTCCGTTTCCTATACAAGCTCTGATCAGTACTTTCGGACATCTGGACGTCGGGATTGTCTTCGAGATCCATGTCATCCTACGCTTTGGGAGAGTTTTCTCCGAATCCTTCGGACATGGCTTCTCCTTCTTCTGCAGCTTTGGAGTTGAACTCTGATACATTGCAAATGTATCTATAATTTTTGATGTTCCATGCTTGGGTTTATCCACTTTCTTGTGTTTTGTCCACACTTTGGAGTACGTTTCATATGATTTCTTGGACTAACCTATTAACGAGAGCCATAGTGACAGCTGCATGTTTTCTGCTGTTTTTGGTTCCACGAAAGTCAGAAAATGAATATTCTCGGAATTGGACGGGACAAAATCCAAAGTGCCTATTTTTCTAGAAGACTCACAGAGCCAAAATACGAGACGGCGGAGGGCCAGGGCCTGGCCACACCACCTGGCCGCGCGGGCAAGCCCAGGCCGCGCCAGGGGGTGGTCTGGTCGCCCCAGATTGCCCCTGGGTTTTCCTCTTCGCCTATAAGTTGTCTTCTGACCTAAAAACTCAGGGGGTGTCGACGTTTTTCCAGAAGGAGTTACGCTCTGCCACCACCACCAGATTCCACGAAACAGCACCAGAAACTCCGTTCTGGCACCCTGCCGGGACGGGGAATTGGAGGAGATCATCGCCATCATCGTCACCATCGCTTCTCCATTGACCATCCATGTTTCCCCCATCTATGAGTGAGTAATCCCCCGTTGTAGGCTATGGGGATGGTAGGGATTGGATGAGACCGTTCATGTAATGGCATCAGATTGTTAGGGCATGGTGCCTAGTATCTTCTATTAGTGCTTTATGACTTTGTTGCGACTTGTTGTGCTTAATGCTTGTCACTAGGGCCCGAGTGCCATGATTTCAGATCTGAACATGTTATTGATTCATTATGATGGTGTTGTTTATGGTCTTATCTGCAAGTTGTATACACACGTTGTCGTCCGGAACCAAACGCCCCGAAGTGACAGAAATCGGGATAACCGGAGGGAATGGCTTTGATGTGAGGATCACATGTGTTCACGGAGTGTTAATGCTTTGCTCTGGTGCTCTATTAAAAGGAGCATCTTAATTGCTAGTAGTTCCCTTGAGGCCCCGCTGCAAACGGGCTGGCAGGACAAAAGATGTTATGCAAGTTCTCATTGCGAGCACGTATGACTATATATGGAACACATGCCTAGGATTATCTAGTACTTGGATGCTTTATCTTATTTATCTGCAATTGCCCTATGTTCTGATTGCTATGTGAATTTTCTTGTCCATACAATGCCCGTCCATCCATCCCTATGCCTACCGCACACGAATCCTACTATTACTGCTATTGTTACTGCTGTCTTTACTTTACTACTACTGTTACTTTACTATTTCTACTACAAAACTGTTGCTACTGATAAACTGCTATGAGCAAGATTGTTTCCAGGTGCAGCTGAATTAACAACTCAGTTGTTAAGGCTTAAAAATATTCTTTGGCTCCCCTTGTGTCGAATCAATAAATTGGGTTTCACTTCCCTCAAAAATACTGCGATACACCCCCTATACTTGTGGGTCATCAAACTCCTCTTCATATTTCGTGGAGAACTTTCGAAAATCCGCCAACGTCATTGAATCATTCGAAGATGCCGGTAAGTCGGTGTTTGTTCCGATCGCCTCCAGCACCGAGTCTTCGTTGTCTCCAGCATCGGCAGAGCCGGATCCGGATCCAACATATCAAACAAAGTGTGATGCGTGCATCCTGAGGTAGTTGCGGCTTTCCTCGTGGGCTTCCTTGAAACGCCTGATGGTCTCGAGAACCTCATCCACGCTTGCGCCTTGCAACATTATGCCCCTCAACGTGTGCCTCAGGAAAGGTTGGTCTGTTCCGGCATTGGCGGAGCGGGAACCAAAGTTTTTATCTTGGTCCTCCTGAATTTCGACCTCGATGGGTAGATCGATCTGGGATTCAACCTCACTAGGGAGATCCACTCTAGATTCGACTTGCACTACAAGATCTGCTTCAGGTTCAGCTTTCTCCACTATCTCCGCAACAGGTGCAGGCTGGGTGGGATTAGGGTTTTCTAAGATCCGGAACTCTGCCGCCTCCACGAACAAAGTGGACCCAGAAACTTCTTCGGCCTCTATCATCACCACTAGGGTGGGTGGGGCAGGTTCAGCGAAACCGATGTAAACATCGATCTCACCAAAGGACATGATGCTGTAGGTAGTCACGGCCTCCCTCGACGGAATCCAGGTCTCGCCGAGAACGATGAGAGGGACGTCGCTGGTGTAGAGTACGCGCTCGACGACGATGGTTTTGCCGATCGATTCTTATAGATTCCGCTCGGAACGCAGATCTGAAGCTCACTTGCTCCATGGTGGGCGCCAACTGTCATCGGATTGATGACAAGTACGCCATGAGGGGGTCCTCGAGGCGTGCGGAAGAGAGGGGTGTGAGACGTATGGTCTTCCGGGAGGGTGAGCACACAAGTTTACCCAGGTTCGAATCTACCGGCTTTGGATGGATCCTACTCCTTCTAGCAATCCAATAATACGGCAGTGCCAGAATATGGGTTGCAAGGGTTTCGTTTGTGCAAGTTGAGATTGTAGACTATTGTGGGATACCCTAAAGGCTTGCCCTAAGACTGCTTATACAGATATCCGGTTTAGGGTTTACAGGAGAGACCTATCCGGCTATGACTAAGAGTCGGTTACATAGTACATCTTAAACTACAAGTAACATAACATGCCTATGTCGGTAAATCTTCTGGGCCTTCCCGTAGCTGGACTAGAGTCTGTCTCTTCTCCCTGACTGGGATTCCTGTGAAGCAAAGCTCTAACCCGAAGTGGGCTACCCTGATCAGTGAGGCACAGTGAGGATACCCGAAAAGTATATCCCCAACACATGCAGCAGATTTGGCGTCGTCAACGATGAAGACGAACAGAAAGAGGAGGGCCGAAGCGTTACAGGCCCCGAGTAGGCTAGCTGGGCCACACCTGGGATGGTTTCGGACGCATGGAGCAGCAGGGAAGAGGAGAGAGCTGGGTAGCTGCGGGCTGCTTTGCGCGGCAGGTAGCGGGGAGAAATGGTCTGGGTCGGCCTGGTTTGCTGCTGGCTTCGTTTTTATTCCTAATTTTTGTTTCTAAATTCTGTTTTCATTATTACTTTTCTATATTCAATTTCAACACTATTTTCAATATTCCAAAAATACAAGAGGTTGTATAAATAGTTTTGGAACACGTAGGGGCCCTCTATATTATTTGGGTGTAATATCCCAGAATTTCTAAAGGTTATTTTAACACGAGTCCCAATAGTTTACCAGGATTTGACTTTTTGAACCGTAAGCCGTATGGGGAATGTGACACACGTTTGGATTTGTCTCGTCAAGTCGATCGAAATGACCATAAGTTTGTGTAAAGCAAAGATCAAATGAATAATTGAAGGCTCAATGAAATTTGTCCATCAGATGTTTTCTTCGGACTTTGCACTCTGTTTCGGATTAGGAAAAAAACATAAAATCCCTATTGAAACTAGACCGGCCCAGTGCCCAAACCAATCATTCCCAACACTTCAACACAGCCGCCGCCGTTGCTTTGGGTTCCGCTGCAGCTCGCCGCTGGTGTCCGGTCTGCCACGGTCATGCCTGCTGCTGTTGCCCGCGCCTGTTCGGCCACGTGCTGTTGTTGGTTCACTGCGAGGTACATAGTTCCTTCCAACTGGTGTTGTTCCGATTAGAAGGCTGGTCCAGTGATGATCCAGATTGGAGTAGATTTAGTATTAGGTGCTTTGCTATCAACCGCTTGAGGAGAACGCCATGTACTACAAAATTAGTCGATCTGAAATTAGTACTAGTAGATGCTAGACAAGTTGCTTTGGTTGGTGTTGATCTGAAGGGGAAAAAGAAGCGCTGTAAAGGGTATAGGATGCAAATATACTAGGTTGTAGGGCTACTAGTATCGGGTCATGTTTTCCTAATTTTTTAAACTAGTTACCATTAGGTTCGAATCTGATATACATGTTTAACTAGCTGCATCTGTATGGGAATAAAGAGCCAAGCGAATGGAATGGTCCTTTGCTCGTCTGTTGTATGTTCTATTAATTAGGCAAATTGGAAACGCAACTTTTACACAGTATTTGGATTAAGGTCTGGTGGTGATCTACTGCCTCCGTCCCAAAATAAGTGACTTGAGTTTGTCTAGATTCGCATGTACCTATACACTAAAACGTGTCTAGATATCTCCGAATTTAGACAAATCCACGTCACTTATTTTGGGACGGAGGGAGTAGTATATTGCGGTTAATGAGCCTATCATGTTCAGAAAGTGAATTACTTGTTTCGGACAGAGGAGAACGTTCTTGCAAGATGCGCTCTATAATACCAGGATAGGATATGGTTACGTCTAGGAGAGATCTCTTGAGATATTTATTTTCAGGACAGCCTCTAAACTATTTTTCCCACAGGTTTGGTAGCCACAAGAGATGAGAGTAGTTCTTCAGTTGAACGTCAGTCCTAAGGCAAGTGCATGACGAGACCTTGTGATATGGTTGCCATCTTTGAATTGTTGGTTGTGTGTTTTTTGTTCTTTTTTTGATGTTCATGTTGCACAGTGTTATCGAGAAATTTATTTTAAGCCAGAGCGGTGATAAAGTTATAGGTAACTATTCCGGAGTGGTCGGTGTTTAAGTTATTGTGTAACTATTCCGGTGAGTTTGAGCTAGGTCGGTGATAAATTCCCGTGTTTAACTATTTCGCTAGGTCGGTAAAAAAGTTAACAGTGAATATTTCGGAATGCTCCAACCGTAAATTATAAGATGCATACAAGAGTTCTTGGTTCGTCTTCAAAATGAATAACGGAATTTTGCATGTTATTGTTTCGGGTCTAAACTGTACTTGTTGAGTATCTTTTTACCCAGTCTTCCTTTTATTTGGTTTTTTATTTGGATTTCAGGTACTCAGCGTAGCGACATGCATGGGAGAGAGTAGTTCCCGACCACTTTGGGCACACCTCAATACTACATATCATAGAACATCTACCACACACAAATCTTAGTTTACTTTTATTTCTTTATCATAATTCGTGGAGTCTTTTGCTTGTTCTAGTGAGCCTTTTTGGTCGCTCTAGTTTTAGTATTTGTGTCATGGATTGATTATGAAATATATGAACTGCGTGGATTCCTATTTATATGGTCGTTATTGGTTATATCCCTTATATTATGTTTAGCATGTTGTGGTTGTCCTTTAAAACAAAGGAGGTGTTGCCGGAATTTTGAATTGTCGTTTGTTTTATAGAAATTTAAGATGAGTGGTAGCACTGCCAGTTAGATAGAAAATCTAGGGTGTTACAGTTGGTACCAGAGCCTAGACTTTCGGTCTCTAGCGTAGTTGAGTAACAAGTTGGCTCGAAAAAAAAACTTTGCTTATGGTTGATATTTAACTAGAATATAATAAATTGTTCGTACTAAAACTTGAATTATAACTAACTAAAATCTGGCACACTGATGCACGGTAGGATGGGTTTTGGGTATTCATTCCATCTACGCTTTCTATTTGTTGTTGCTATTTTGTTGTTTTCAGATTTTTCCTGGCTTTTGTCTTGTGGGCCGGCTATGTCTAGCCTCAGATGTGAGTGTAAGTTTCTCATTATTTATTTGATATGTTAGTCTTGTTTCTATGGTTATATGACTTGTTCTTGTTATATGTTGCTTTACATGCTCTTGTTACATGCCTGAATATTGCAGGCATAGTAGGATGAATCAGACATTTATATGCGATCAAGTTTAATTAAACTTTTGGATACGTTAGAGTAGGAAGTCAACCAGGAAAATATTTGGTCATCTCTAATGTTTTTATACCATATGTTGGGGTTTTCACTTTCTATTGGTACCAGGTTGATAAATTATTGATTTTGGGTTGGAGCGCTATGTAGAGGGATAAACTATTTATTTTGGCTTGCGGCATACATATGTGTTACTTGCCTTCCACGATATTTTAGTAAATCGTGGCTTGTAGTTATATTTGAGATATTTTATATGAATAGTCCGTGCATTTGGATGAGAAAAGTTTGATGTCTTGTGCATCAAACTTTATGGATTTAGAAAAGTTGCATGGAAGATATGTGGCTGTATTGATTTATGGGCCTCTTGTGGTGATATAGTCTCATGCCAATGATCAATGAATTCGAGTGATGTTGTTACTTATGGTTGCACTAGCTATTTCTTGAGGACATGCGATTGAATTTAATTATTGATAGGCCATTGAGTTAAAAAATGTTGGAGAAGATATTTACTTGTAAGGATTGGTTTTAATGGTCCTGGTATGATTAGTGCATCGATCCATAAAGCCGAGTGGGCATGACGATACATAAAGCCGAGTGGGCATGACTACGTTTAAAGTTTTTTTGGCATTGAGGTGATCATCTAGTATGTAAGGTAGTGGTGGGATGTCATGAAATTGAGAATTATTAGTGGAATTTATGGATTCTAGTTTTTGTAATTTTTGGAGATAGTACCAGCTATACAAAAAGTCAAAAAATGGATCATTAGTAGTTGTTGGTACGTTGAAGCAATGAGAAATGTTGGTTTTTCAGTTAACATTGAACAAACGAGTCTCACTAGTGTCTGGACCATATGTCACTTTCTTTCCTCAATATTTGAATTTTTTTATAATACAATCACGAGGCCTTATATGGACTGTAATCTCCATTTTTGTGACTATTGTCATGTTGCTAAGAATCAATAATGAGTAGCTCAGATTGGAGTGCATTTTTTTTAATATATCTTCATCGTTGGATCAATCCTCTATTTGGTTTTCAAACATGATTAGTATTTCTTAGTTGCCTTGTTAGCTTACTCTTATAGTTCTTCGTTCATTTTCTTGGAACTGGGTTCATCCTTACTCATGGCTACCTGGTTTTCAGAAGCTTTTCCTTATTCATGTGCATATTGAGGAGTGGGTTTTCTGAAGTGTGATTTCAAATTGTGTTGTATATAGTAGGACCTGTGCTAAAAAGTATCAGAGATTGTGTCTTTTGGAATTTTTTATGAGTTCAGGTACCGTTATATTCATCAAAGATTCGACTTTAGAGTTTAAGTCCAATATGTCTTGGGTTCTCCTGTAAGCTTTCAAAAATGTAAGTGCTTTCTAGGAAGGAATCATATACCCTTGGATTGTTTTATGCCCTCGATTTCTATGATCAACCAATTCAGTGAGGATGGGAGCAATACATCTTAGCCTTGATAGCCATACACCAATCCATAGTAACGTTATGTTTGTTAGTTCCCTTTTAAGTCTGTGAAGCGTACTTGTATATTTTTTCTAGTTTAGTACCTCTGTTAAACTAGAAAAGTGTTTCTTATTTCTAGTGAGAGAGAGAGACTTGTATCACTTATCCTATAAGTCTGATCAATCCTTTCTATCCCTGCCCTTGTCTTTTTAGTAGTGTGTGGTGACATGCTTATTATTAGAACTATTTTTTAGAGGAACGGTAGAATATTTTTTTAGTGACTTTACGGATTGATCAAATGGGGACTTATCTCGGACTTATGTTTGTGCCCATGAAATCTTTTTGCAATGCCAAGCGAGGTTGCCCGAGTGTTAGGTTGTGTGATTCATCTATCCATGTGCGGGGTTAATAATTCGAGTGTGGGACCCCATACCAACCACTCTTATTAATTGCTCTTGTTATCTTGAATTGGTGAATCAGCGTTTGACTCTACCCTAAGTAGTGGAGAGCCAACGATTTTAAGCCTGGACCATAGAATGGCATGACGTTTCACCTTTAGAAGAGGCAACCGCTGCCAGCATAGGAGATACGGTGAGAATCATATTTTTTTGGCTACCTTCATTGAGGTTTTCTCTAGTAGCCTACTACGAGAGTTTCCTGTAGTTTACTTTTTTGCGAGTTCTTTTCTACCATCTATATTGTCCAAGGGAAAAACATCTCGAATAAGGAATTGTTCTAGCCAAGGCATCTGTTTTATTTCCAATTTATTGGAGTCTGAACGGTGTGCAAGTTAGGCTGCTATTGTATGCTGGATATGCTAAGTTCTGAGAGTTCATACCAAAGGAAATATTACCCAAATCATACTTTGGACCTTTAAAGGTAGTAGCAATGAGTTGGGGAGTAAGCATGACATATTGAGATATCCAAGTTCAATGATAATTATACATGATGTACTATATGTCTCGATATGGCGGAAGTACCTTCAAAATATGGAGCCACAAATGGTGTTGGAGCCGATTACATTGGAGCAAAATTAGACTCTTGAGGCTCGGCCGTTGAGAGTATTGGAGGAGCCTGATAGAGTAACGGGGGTTGGACACTCACATTTGTCAAGGTTGTTTGGACAAATCAAACGGACCGAGTCATCACATGGAAATTTAAACCAATGAAGCGAGAAAAATATCCCAAGTTATTTACACCCAGTGAGTAGCTATGATTTGTATAACTTCAATTATGTTTTTCCGAGGGTAAGTCAGAATTCAAGGGAAAACTCTATTGAACGGATGAAGAATGTAATACCCCATAATTTCTATAGGTTATTTTAACATGAGTCCCAAAAGTTGACCGGGATTCGACTTTTTGAGTAAGCCGTATGGGGAATGTGAGGGATTTGTCTCGTCAAGTCGATCGAAATGACCATAAGTTTGTGTAAAGCAAAGATCAAATGAATAATTGAAGGCTCAATGAAATTTGTCCATCAGATGTTTTCTTCGGACTTTGGACTTCAGTTATGTTTCAGATTATAAAAAAACATAAAATCTCTATTGAAACTAGCCCAGCCCAGTTGCCCTCACGCCCAAACCAATCGTTCCCAACACTTCAACACAGCCGCTGCCGTTGCTTTGGGTTTCGCTGCAGCTCGCCGCTGGTGGCCGCTCTGTCGCGGTCACGCCTGCTGCCGTTGCCCGCGCCTGTTCGGCCACGTGCCGTTGTTGCTTCACTGCGAGGTACATAGTTCCTTCCAACTGATGTTGTTCCGATTAGAAGGCTGGTCCGGTGACGATCCAGATTAGATTAGATTTAGTATTAGGTGCTTTGCTATCAACCGCTTGAGGAGAAGGCCATGTACTACAAAATTAATCTATCTGAAATTAGTACTAGTAGACACTAGACAAGTTGCTTTGGTTGGTGTTGATCTGAACAGAAAACAGAAGCGCTGTTGCAATCAACCAGCCCTTTGCAAAGGGTATAGGATGCAAATATACTAGGTTTATACGATTGGTAGGGCTACTAGTATCGGGTCATGTTTTCCTAATTTTTTAAACTAATTACCATTAGGACTGAATCTGATATACAAGTTTAACTAGCTGCATCCGTATGAGAATGAAGAGGCAAGCGAATGGAATGGTCCTTAGCTCAACCATTGTATGTTCTATTAATTAGGCAAATTGTAAATGCAACTTTTACACAGTATTTGTATTAAGGTTTGGTGCTGATGTAGTACATTGCGTTTAATGAGTCTATCATGTTCACAAAGTGAATTACATGGTCCGGACAGAGGAGGACGTGTTTGCAAGATGCGCTCTATAATATCAGGATAGGATATGGTTATGTCTAGGAGAGATCTCTTGAGATATTTATTTTCAGGACAACCTCTAAATTGTTTTACCCACAGGGTTGGCAACCACAAGAGATGAGACTAGTTCTTCGGTTGAACGTCAGTCCTAAAACAAGTGCATGACGAGCCCTTGTGATATGGTTGCCATCTTTGAATTGTTGCTTGTGTGTTGTTGGTTCTTTTTTTGATGTTCATGTTGCACGGTGTTATCGAGAATTTATTTTGAGCTAGGGTGGTGATAAAGTTACATGTAACTATTCCAGAGCGGTCGGTGTTTAAGTTACCGTGTAACTATTCGGGTGAGCTTGAGCTAGGTCGGTGATAAATTTACGTGTTTAACTATTTAGCAAGATCGGTGAAAAGTTAACAGTGAATATTCTGCAAATGCTCCAACCGTAAATTATAAGATGCATAAAAGAGTTCCTGGTTCGTCTTCAAAATAAATAACGGAATTTTGTATGTTGTTGTTTTGGGTCTAAACTATACTTGTTGAGTATCTTTTTACTCACTCTTGCTTTTATTTGGATTTCAGGTACTCAATGTAGCGACATGCATAGGAGGGAGTAGTTCGCAACCACTTTGGGCACATCTCAATACTACATATCATAGAACATCTACCACACACGAATCTTAGTTTACTTTTATTTCTTTCTCATAATTCGTGGATGTCATGATGCATGAACAAACCCTAATTACTCATTAGCTAAAACTGAGGTGTTACAATTTCCGTAATTCCAAATTTGACAAATAATATGTCTAATCGATCAGCACGACGAGTCAATTCAGTTTATGAATTCCATGATATGAATTGAAGCATGCATCATATAAATATTAAATATTCAGAACTTTTTATGGGAGTAAAACATGCCTAAATAAATAAATAAAGTGCTTTATTATTGTTTTCTCACCTAACCCATGCCATGCTATGTTATACCATGTAATTGTGCATCATTCCATCATGGCATTCCTTGTTTGCTTGTTGCGTTTATTTATATGCGCACTTTATTTATTATGGGTCTTTGTGTGTTTGCCTTTTAATCTGGACAGACGCCAAGCAAGGAAATTATCAGGAGAACCAAGAGTACTACCCAGATCTCGGTTACCCTACTACTGATCCGAAAGGCAAGCAGTTCCCCATGCTTGCATACATATAGTACATATGCCTCTATCTTATTCTTGCATCATTGAGTCACGATTCCATTAAATTGGGATCCCAAGTATTGCATACCTTTAGTTTTAAACCCCACCGAAACTTGTACCTCAATCCTATGAGCCATTACTATAGGAGTTGTTGGAGCCACGCGAGTCGTAGAATTGCATGTGTAGGGTTTGTGCGACTCGTTGGATAACGAGGTACCTAAACAACTTAAACTGTGTAGTAATGGGATAACTAAAGAAAGAGGCACCGGTGGGCAATAGCTGTTATTTGGTTCTTCCACGCTCACTTGTGTACCGTAGGACCTCGAGTACTTGATTCCTGTTCCTTGACTATTCGTACTATCCATATTCGGGAGACTCTATGGACCCCCCCTTCGCCCGAGCTTGATTCACACTCTATTTATTGGGTTCACAAACTAGTTTCGGGCTTATTACTATCATGTACTTATGCCAAGCTTTACTCCTTTATTTACGATTGCGCGTGGAGCACGTATACTGTTTAGGAATGCGGAGTGTTTTCGCGGTATCGACAAGACCAATCACACTTTCGGGTTCCCAGTCATTTACAGCCATTGACGCATACCCTGGGTCTGTCTCGGAGCTGGCCAACTTCGTTGCGGGTAGCTTATTGGGGTGGCTCCCTGAAATAATTTATGAATCATGTGAATGCATTATGGTGAGGCCTCGTTGCTTTTTATTTGGTTCTTTCCGAGGTTGATCGTGTGTGTTGCTAGTTGTGCACCCCTGCAGGGTAAATCTTTCTAAAAATCGTGTCCGTGGTTATGGAAGACTTGGAGCACAACTTCTCGATCATAGACAAGTATAACTAAAGTACCATGTTTAATTTGACTAAATCATGACTAGTAAATAGTGCAACATTCATGGATGGTTAATAAAATTGCCAACGGATGGGATGTTCTTCGGCCTTCTCATCGGTAAGCGAGAAGGAGGGTGTGTGATGTTTATTTATATTACTTATATCACTGTTGTACTAATTAACGAGCGTCCTTCCATCACTGGTTGGGCAGATGTGTAGCGTGTCTCTATAGAACTGTTTAGATATTATCTTTTGCTACAATTGCGTCACCCCAGGTTGTTCCCTTTAGATGCATTAAGACTTGCTGAGTACCCCTAGGGTCTCACACGATAAATATTTGGTTCAGATGGACATGTATACTCACAAGAAGGTTACTAGGTCAAAGAGACCGATGATGGTGGCAACGACTGTCAGGTGTAGAGATTCTGGGATGGAGATCTGTGAGATATGTGGGCAGGATGTGCTTATTTAAAGAGGCATCTTATACCAATTTGCTCCTTGTCCATACTCGAATGTTTTTTCTGCTTCCGCTTGATACTCTGATGCGTGATATATGAGGATGTATCCTAAACTATTATCTCTATCTAGGATATTTGGATCTTACCGTAAGGTGTTGAGTATTTATGTTTCTATTGTATTTAGATGGTGTGTATCTGATGTATTATTGTATGTCACTGACATACATACTCATTTGTGTATGTTTTTAATCACTTTATCTATCGACTACACCGCTCTCTCTTGTCTCGATGTTCTTGAAAGTGGGTAGGATGGTTGGCCAGTACCGTGTCTTTCTCCGCTTCTACGAGCCTACACGTGGGTAGCCTTGGGTAGAATCCCTTATCCACGTTTGGGTTCCTCCAGGCTTGAGCTTAGAGCGTAGGGTCTGAGGTATTACATTAAGGCATGGCTCGGGCTCTATGCTTGATAAACTTCCGCTGATGACTGTTGATGTAGCCATAATGGCCATTGAGGTATGAATCGAAGCCTCTTAATTAATGGATATTTACTTTGATACTTGTCGGTTATGTGCCACGACTAACTGATCATGGGATCGTGGTGTATGCATAACATGGATTATCGGAGGATTAATCCGGGGTCCCCACAAACTTGGTATCAGAGCCATCCCGACTATAGGAGAACCTTAGTTAGCATGGTCGTTAGATAGGAAAACTATTTTGGAAACACCGGCTTTTGAAAACTATTTTCTCAAAAGCTTTTCTAAAATTTCTACTTCTTATTTCCCTCTAAGTTAATTTTTTTCGAAAAAGGTTCCTTCTACCTCTCGTATGGATTTTAAACATGCGGATTTCAAACTAGTAGGACCTAGAACCAGCTGAAGACAGTGATAACAAGATAAAGAGAAGCAACTACCAGTAAACACTAGGAGACTACAAGATCACCCTACCAACGGAATCCTCGTGAGCCGAAGAACCAAGTGTTGCACTATCAAGACGCGTTTGATGACACGGGGAAGAATTTATTCGCAAGATAGTGACCCAGACCATAATAACGTGATATTTATAATTAATAGTCCTGAGATAGGATTCCCCTATATCGTTAGTAGTTAATTCTTTGGTCTCCCTAGTAGGTCGTGTTTGCTTTCCTAAATACATGATGTGTTGCTTGATATGTGATGGTTGCCTTGCTAGGTTAGGAAAAACATTGCGACCCCCCTCGCGCTTCTCATATTGTATGTATGTTTTGGGGTTGTTTGACCCAAGTAAATTGTGCTTTGAGGATCGATACACCCCTAGTAACTCAAAAACCCCATGTTAGTTGTCGCTAACGAGACCTTATGAACCCTGAGAGTTATGAGAGGAAAAGCATCACAACAACTAGGACTTCGACATTGTCAAGTTAGAACCGCTTGAAGACTCCTCCTCAGCAGGATGACCTACTTCATCGAAAATCAACTATCAAGACTCATCACCAACACTTCACGCCATCACCCACCTGCAGAAAATTGCAAGAATCCCACGAAACCAGAAATCTACCACCAAAGGATCCCCATCATTCACAACAAACCACTGGACTTGCTAAACCAGATAGGAAGTAAAGAGCTAACTACACTAACCTTCAGTATAATAGAGCTTCTGACCACCTTAGGACACTAACTATTTTAGTCGACCCTACCCAAACCGATGGAAAGCTCCTCACTAGAAGGCCTGAATACTCCAAAATCATGAAGACAAGACTACATGAAGACAACGAGTCTACTCCGCCATCAAGCAGAATCATCACAAAGAACTTAAGTGAAGACAACTTCTCTGAAGATACACGCCTCTACTCTGACTAAGAACTCCCAATAAGTGTCACTAACCACTAACCTGACCAGAGCTAACTACCTAAAACTTCATTAGGAAATCACCCCTACAAGGTTTGCGAATTAGGACATCACTAGAAGACCTCAACTCAAGACCTAGGGAAAATACAATCTTTCTTTAGCATTCCGCCAGCAATCCAAGACAGAAGATCTACACCCTTCTCGAGGAACCCTAGCAAATATCTAAGGTGGAAATGATGCGTCTTTCCCCACAATTCCAGGAACCGTCTACTAGTAGATACTCCAAGAAGATTTCCAGATCCGACGTCTCTTATCACTAAGCATCCACTCGCAAGTCATCAGATGAGATATTAACTGAAGATTCTACGAAGCCTCTATGTTACTTCAGCTGAAGACCCACCTCAAAGACCACACTTCCGCTAACCCCAGCAGTTCTAACCCGTTTGGAAGATCTACAAAACTCAACTGCTCTTATAGGCTAAGTACGAATAGGAGTAGTATGCAAGCCACGTAGGAACTAGTCTACGAACGTCATCTGAAGATTCCAACTGCAGACGAAAGGTTGGTGATAGTCTCCAAACATCATCCAATGACTCCAAGAAGGAAGAACCTATGCTATCTCCAAGCCACCTTAGTTTAACCTCAAGGGGGCATATAAATAGAGTAACCATCCCCCTAGAAGCAATCTCAAGAGTTCTGACCCTAAGTCGGCAAACAGGACATGATAAGCCCCTAAGAAGAACACCGACAATCCTTATAGAAAAGACATCAAGCTATAGATTCTATCCTCAGAAGGATACTTCATGATGTTTCCATTTAGCGGTATTTCGCACAACGAAAGACCTTGAGATATCTAGTCTGGAAGGAAAAGAAGATCATCCATCGCAATAAGGACTCAAACCTTCTCAACTCCCCGTGCATCCAAGAAGATGAAGTTTAGCTCTACTAACGTAGTAACCACGCTTGAAGACGAAGCATGTAAGTTAGTACGCTGGAAACACATAGCACACACCCTGACTCAAAATCCACTAACCTTACTATCCTGAATCTCGGGACAAGATTCTTTTAACGGGGAAAGGTCTATAACATCCCACTTTCAGCAACCATGATTAGTTGTCCAGAATGCAAAAATCAGGTGGAACAATTTTTTTCTTGTTTAGTGATGCAGTGTCTGCTTGTTATTTGTTTGTGCTTATGCCTTTAAATGTGTAGCAGATTATATACTCCTTACCTTAACCTTAGTTGACAAAATCTATTTAACAAAAAGAAATGTCTTGGCTTATTTTTACATATCCTCAAATGTTCTGACATTTCAAAAACTTGATCCAAGATACCTTTTCATCAACAACTATTTTCTTAGTTATTATTTACAAAAATGTGGAGATCTATATGATATATTCTCCCTATGTTTTCATGATAGAACTTTTAACTACTCTCACCCCTAGGTTTTTCCAAAACCTTTTATAAAGCTTTTCAATTCAATTTTTGGTAGAAATACCAAGGAACCTTACCTTGTTCAAAACTCCAACCTCTTCAAAATAATAATCCTTACCTCAAGCCAGGCTTGATGGTAACCATAGTTGTAGAATGAATTGCTTGGAAAATGAAATTGCCTTGATCCGCTGTTAGATAAATTGCCTTGATCTGCTACTTGACTTGTTTGCTTAGGAAGTAGTATGAGCTACCCTAGGAGCTCATCCTCTAGGATCAAACAAGAATAGTATTATTAACCCTAAGCAAGTTAACCAAGCTAGATCTGATGTCTAGCCACTAAGTGATCATCTAAAACCCTTAACTAGATCACTTCTGAAGTTATTCATTCTAAAAGCTTCCAAGTCAATGAAGACCAATATCAAGCATGGATTTTTATACTCAATCTACACTTAACCATCATCCACTTGATGATGCTTTAGTACCTTGCATCCTATCAAAACCATCCCCTCTGATGTTCTAGTCAAAAACCCTAAAACTACCAAAAATGACTAAGTCTGGAAAACTGTTATCAATATCACATCTTTGAGACTCCCTCGTTCCCAACACTTGTGCATTTTTCATAATGCACTCGAACCATCTTGTAAAACATATTAAATACTTCCAAGGACCACACATACCCTTGGCTGGATCATCCCTTAACCCACTTGTTCTTGATGATTTGGTAGGCAAAAAATTAATCTTTCCTGCTAATCTTCCCAACATGCCTACTTTAACAGAAGCTCACATCTACATGACATCTTCTTCGGACCAACTCTTTGCATGATTATGCTTTACTCATGAAGATATATCCAGCCCTAATTCACTTGTTTCAATTGGAGCTTTGTGCTTCTAAAACCCACATGGTTTTGGAGGCTATTTGTCAATATGTTTTGGCACCCTTATTTTATTGAAAGTTTGGCATCAATCCTTGGAGAGCTCTGTCATGATAACTCAAAGATTTGCACCATAGTGATCTACATCACCTGGTATATCGATCGATATATCCCATGACCCAAGGGGAGCTCTGAGATCCAAGATCCAACAAGGTTTTGATGGTATAAAAATAACTTTTCCCTAGATCATTTATTCCTTGTTTCCTTCCAAAATCAAGTTGTTTTTCCAAAACCCAGAGGTGAAAATGATTGATACAACATGGGGACATCATCTAAATTGGATATAGAGATTTATCAAATATTATCCATAATTCTTTTGACCCAAAAATAATTAAATTCTTTCTTTTACTAAAACTTAGAAACTCCCCCTATAAAGGAAAGTATGTTTTTCTCCATAACACTTGTCCAACTTTAAGAACATCTAGGACATATACATCATAACCTATCCTCCCACATTAGAAATAATTTTTTTTGAAGAGTTTTAATAATTCATTTTGCTTATTTTCTTAAATGGCAGAAACAAGAAAATATTTATTTTAAATAGTTATCATATTCAGTAAATCCTAGGAAAATTACCCAAAGTGTGAATGAGTATTTGGGACCCTCTCAAACCAAAACCCACCTTTACCAATTCAAAGTTTCCAAATAAATTCCATAAAACGGATTCAACAATATTGGAATGATTGATATTAGGAGAATAAAATGCACCGAAGGTCCTAAAAGTTTGGAAGAAACCGTATGCAGGTCTTAAAAGTTTCAACGCATGTACTGGAGGTCCTAATTTTTAGATCCATGTGCACTGTAGTCGGGGCTTTACCTGATAATTAGGACCTGCAGTGCATAACTAACTGAGAATTAGGACCTGCGGTGCACAACTAACTAAGAATTAAGACCTCCGGTACACAAGTTGAATCTTTTAGGACATGCATACGGTTTCCTCCAAACTTTTAGAACCTACGGTGCATTTTATTCTATTAGGATGATCTAAAATACTCAGAAAATTCCCAAATAAATCAAGGACATGCATATTGGGTCTACCCACCTACCAGCACCATAAAACCCTCTTGCCAATATCACTTTTTGAGGAGTTGATCATGTTCTTCAAGTATGGCAGATATGATTTTGGAACAACTTTGAAACTACAACTAAATGAAACTCCATCCAAACTTGCCTAGCAATTGTCCACATTAGAACACAACCTACCTAGTCGAGCTACCCTGTAGTTGTAGTGTAGCAACCTCCCTCCCACTTGTCCTTTGTGTTTGTATGAGAGAGAGAGACAAAGGCAAAGTCATGTCTTGCTCTTTAATACACCTTTCAATAGCCCCCACTGCATCTCTTCCCTCCTGCATGACCCTAGACCCCTCACCCCATCTCTCCACCGCCCCTGAGGCGTAATCCTCGAGCACCACCTCTCCATGCCCTCTCCCATGGACTATGTACACCCAAACCCCTCCCCCCTGTGTTTAAATACCCAGAGGCCACCACAACCTCCTCTCTGCCCTCATTCTATTCCTATCCCTTCACTATCCATCCCCTGCCTCCCGAGAACTCCCTACCCCTCTATAGCCCAAGAGAAGAACCTCCCTCTTGTTGGACATATGCCCTAGAGACAAATAGTAATAAGGATTATTATCATATTTCATAAATTTTATGATTAAGTTTGATATCATGCTATAAATGTATTGAAAGGAAACGCCAATACACGTGTGATATATAAACAACCAAGAGTTCCCGGTGATACTCTAATCACTGGTTCATTGGTCAACAGATGATCAAGGTTTCCTGATCACGTGGCATTTATGCCAGTTGGAATGGAGTCAACTCATTATGAGAATGAGATGATGAAATACCCAACCTAAACATTGTGACCCAATCATGTCACAAAGTTCAAGTTACGATGATTAGAATAGACCTAGTGTACTATTACTTAGACCGTGAGGCTATATCAATCACCGTCACCCGAGGGTACTTTGATAACATCAAACATCACTTGGTTAAACAGTGATCATAAATGTGTGTTCAGGTATTTAGAGGAAAAATAGAGGCAATATATGTCAAGAGCAGGATTTGTCCATCCGCGTGATGGAAAGATACTCCAGGGCCCACTCGGAGAAGTTATATCCAATAGATGCGCAACGTGTGATTTGATCATGGGGTTATCACTTGTCGGAACGAGTCAAGTAGCATTTGTCAGTAACGAGATTGAACCTGACATGGTGATGTCATTGATCAGATCTCGGACAATGCAAGTATCGAGATACAAAAGGAATAAGACACGACCTTCATGGTTCAAACGAGGAAAGATTTCGTGGAATGCACAGGGGTCACATGGCCATCCAGGCCCCTTTGTTGATAATTGGTGCGGGAGAGTCCCGACCATTGTAGCACCCCGATAAAACCACTACTAGAAAATCGCTTGCTATTTCTATTTTTGTGCATCATCATGACTGCATGCTCATGTCATCATGCCACATTGCATTTGAGCATCGTCATCATCATGCATATGTTTGGCTAAAACTATTTTCTAAAAGCCTACCTTTGTTTTTCTGAATATCCTCTTCTTTAATTCAAATTATAAAACCTGGTCTTCCTAAATATTTTGTTTGTCTAAAAACTAATTACAATAGCCTTACAAATGAATAAGAAAAACTTATATTATTTTTAGGAGGCAGCAAACCAGGCCCAAAAGCCTAGCCGGCCACCTCCAAACCCTAACCCACACCTAGACCTAACCCTAATTCTACCTAGCCGCCCCATCCCTCCACCGCCGCCACTTTGTACCCCGCACACCACCCTTTTCCCTAGACCAAACTCACCAACCGATCCAACCCAGTGGACACACGCCCAGTCCCACCCGAACACGCACACACACGCACCTCGGACTCACGCACGCAGCGCGCGGTACGCGGACACGCTCCACGATCGCGCCCGGCCCCACCTACCTCGATCCCCTCTTCCTTGTGCGCGCCCTACACACGAAAGGTGCGACCAGCATGTCACGCCAACCCACCGCCGCTCCTCACTGCAGCCCCACCATGTCGGGGCCCCAACCCCACACGCCTCTCCCTCTCGCTCACCAACCACGGCGCCATCCCCTTCCTCTGTTCTGATCCCGATGCCAGCGATGATCCATTCCCCATCGCCCCTGCTGCCAGGCAGTGCCTCGCGTTGCCACGGCCTCGTCCGTCCGCCGTCGCCGCTGTGGGTCTCCCTTTCCGGCGACGTTGTCTAGCACCGGCGCCCTCCTCCTCGCTGCACCGTCGCGTGTCTCTCTCCGTCGTTCGCCGTTGGGACCGCACCTCGCGAACGCGCCCTACGAGCAGCGCTGCCGCACACGTAGCCCCGTCGGCTTCCTTCCTCCCTGGCCTTCCTCGCCAATCGAGCCCCGCGCCGCCAGGTGCCCGTCAACCCTCGTCCAACGTCCGCCGCCTCCGTGTGCAGGTCGTCTTCTCTGCTCGGCGTGCTTCCGCGGCCCCACCTCGACTCCAGTCACGCCAAGCTCGCCAGCGGACGCCGCCGTCCCTGCTCCGGCCATCTGCGCCACCCTCTCCTCCTCCCGCATCCGCGCGCCCCACGCCCTCGTCGCCTAGTGTCGCTTCTGCCGGAGCCGCGCCTCCGCCCCATTGTCGCCCATCCCCAGCAGCCCGAGCCCCTGCCCGAGTTCGTCCCTGACCACCATCCTCTTGAGCACATCGGAAGTAGGTGCTGCTCTGCCTCCATGAGTCATGTTTTGTCCCTGTACCTGGTGATGTGACCCTGAATATTGGTGTTGTTGTGTGTTGCCTATGATCTGATAAGAACAGTGTAAATGGAGTTGATGCCTGTTGGAGTTGGAGATGATACATTGTGGAGATATGGTGGTGCTCTAGTTGGTGTGATATCGGCGGAAGGATGTCGACCCCCCTTGAAGATTGCTGTCTCCGGGTTTTGCCAAGAACTTCCAACCGGATCCAAAGATCAAACCCTGAAGCCCCGATCCCGAAGACCGAACCCCGTCGAATCCTCGGAGCCCAAGATCTTCGAACCGCCACATGTGTGACCTCTTTATCCGAGACCCCTATTTTGATGAATATAACATATATTGTTGCATAATTAAATCGTCATGCTTGCATACATATATCGGGGGTCCGAGTTATTTTGGCGCTTCACCTAAATTAAATATGGAGATCATATGCGGGCTTTTCTAGTCTTATATTGGCTCCATTTAAATTTGCGTAGCGAACCGATGCCATGTTTTGCCTTGTTAATACATAATTTAAACTGCGGGGTATCTAAATAACTTGAACCTTCTAATTAATTATCGGGATCCCGGTTCCGCTTAACATTGCCTAGTTGCATCGCATCTTTGCCATGTCATACATCATATCATAAACACGCCGATTCTTCTGCTGTAGTATTAAATAGTGCATCTGGTGTTTCTTTTAGTTCTTTGCTTCTTCACGGATTAGGCCGTTGAGTGGATGCAAGTGTCGACCCAATCTCCAGATGAATCTTCGGCTATGTTTTTCCAGGCGAGCATTCTTCCCCTTTCTACCTATTTTGTATTTATAGTCTTTATTTCCTCCTGTTGATCTATTGCTATCTATGTCGCGATGCTTTAGTGTTCCGTACCAGATATATCCCTTGCAGCCTTTATATTGCCTCGGACACATCCTATTGCCTGTTGTTTGATACATAGTCAGTCTTGCGAGTCGTAGTCGCTTGCTCATGTGCTGGTTCGTGTCATTGTTGTTCTACCATTGACGGAGGGTTGGATTATGTTTAATGGTGGAGATTCTTTACGTGGAGTTGATCATGACTTTAAATACAACTATTAAATTGTTGGGATAACTAATGAAAGAGACACCGGTGGGCAATATATGCTATTTGGTTTTTCATGTCCACTTGTGTCCCGTAGGCCCCGAGTACTTGATACCTGTTCCTTGACTATTCGCACTATCCACATACGGGAGACGCTATGGATCCCCCTTCGCTTGAGCTTGATTCGCACTCTATTTCTTGGGGCCACAAACTAGTTTGGGGCTTTATTACTATCCTGTACTTATGCCATGCTTTACTGCTTTATTTACGATTGTGCGTGGAGCACCTGTACTGTTTAGGAATGTGGGATGTTTTCGCGGTATCGTCAAGCCTAGTCACACTTTCGGGTTCCCAGTCGTTTAGAGCCATTGGCACAAACCTTGGGTCCGTCTCGGAGCCGGCCAACTTCGTTGCAGGTTGCTTAATGGGGTGGCCCCCTGAAATAATTTATGAATCCTGTGAATGCATTGTCGTGAGGCCTCATTGCTTTTTATTTGGTTCTTCCTGAGGTTGATCGTGTGTGTGTTGCTATTTGTGCACCCTTGCAGGGTAAATCTTTCTGAAAGTCGTGTCTGCGGTTATGGACGACTTGGAGCACAGTATCTCGATCATAGAGAAGCATAACTAAAGTAGTGCTATAATTGACTTAATATGTGACTAGTAATCAGCTTCACTACAATGGAATGGATAATAAAAGTGCCAACAACTGGTGGAACTAGCGTGTATCTTGGCATGTTATACCTGCCTAGTAAGTATCGCAACTCCAATGGAATGAAATAAAAGTGCCAACAATTGTTGGGTTTGGGATGTCACACGCTAATTGTATCTGACTAGTAAGTACTGCAACTACAACTGAATGGTTAACTAAAACTGCCCACTACTTATGCTATCAGGATGACTCATGCTATCTATATCTGATTAGTAAGTGCTTCAACTATAATGGAATGAATAAAACTGCCATCTGTGTGAGTTCCTCAGTTTGACTTCCTCGTTTGGTCTCGAGGGGGAATACCAGGATGGGTATGATTGGTGTTAGTATAAGGTTGGTTCCGAATAGGTCTTTCTTATCTCTCTAATAGCCGACAGTTTATCGAGTTTCTATAGGTTGTTTAGTGCATGCTGCACTGCCGCTTTAGCCCACCATACCTATGTAGGCGAGAGCCGTCGAATTCTAGACTCGCCGTGTATTGGCCTCAGTACTGACGCTCCTCTTTTTCCTTTGCCCTTTGTCGGCACCCCCTTTTGTTTTAGCAGGTTTTCGATCGACGTCGTTATCAGGGTTACCCTTCTGGCTTGGCTTGCGCAGGGTTATGGACGCCATTGGTTATTCTTCAGGGCTCTTAGCCCCATTTGCATCTTGTCCGTACTCGGACGTTGTATTGGTTTGAAGGTGATTTGGATCTTTGTATAGTATATCTGTATTCTTGACTCATGGAGTCATTGTTGTATATATATGTTCTGTGGGTTCCATCGTGGACTAATGTGTAATTGTATTACTTCGTTCTCCACCCGCACGCAAGTGCCTGGTGGGCGTCCTTGAATCGTTTCTATGCGGGTTTGGCGGGGAGCGCTAAAATCTGCATAGGGCTGATTCGAGGGTGTTACAAAGTGGTATCAGAGCCCTGCAGTTGCGATACCCCACTGGTCCATCCTGTAGGATAACCTAGCTAACAAACGTGGTAGAGTGTCAAGACTATTTTGCAAAATCGGTTGGATAGATCTGATTAGGTCTATTTTTACTCCTTACCCCTATGCTATTCTCCTCTTACCTATGCGTGTTTTGAATCTGCTCTCTTATCTTTTCTTTGAGTCCAGGATTTCTCGTGGTTGGGTTTTCGTCATACCTTCAGGGTTTTGTTTCCTTTTTGTAACGGTGTTGCTACATCCGGTCTTCATGCTATCTGAGAAATTTCCCTCTATGTACCTTCTAGTGGACCAAAATCCACTAAAATCTTTATGTGTATCTTCCGGTGTTTCCAAGACGACGACATCATCTACGTCAGCAGAGTCTTCATCAATCACTCCTTTGTTTCCGAACATCACTTGTCAAGATCTTCAGTCTGCATTTCGAGGATGGGTTGCATGCTTTTCTACTACATGTGCGGAGTAATAGTTTGGGTGCGTGATGGATTGGCCCCCATACCGACTACTCATTCTATTCGCTCTTGTATATTGAAGTGGATTAGGTTGCCTCTTTTCTCTCCTTCCACGGAAGTTAAAGGTGGCCTTATCTTTTGGGACCTTTATCTTCGTCTTTGTTTCTCCGGCGTGTTCTCTCAAGGAACATGAACAACGACCCCTTGTTGGTGGTGTCGCTGATTTCAAGATGGAGCAAGAACCCTTGTTAGTGGTGTCGCGAATGATTACACGAAATGAGAAGATTCAGATCGTCGGCCTTTTTCCCTGTACCATGAGGCAGATCTCGAGGGCGAGATCCATTGTTAGCGGTGTCGAATTGTAGCACCCCGATAAATCACTACTAGAAAATCGCTTGTTATTTCTATTTTTGTGCATCATCATGACTGCATGCTCATGTCATCATGCCACATTGCATTTGCGCATCGTCATCATCATGCATATGTTTGGCTAAAACTATTTTCTAAAAGCCTACCTTTGTTTTTCTGAATATCCTCTTCTTTAATTCAAATTATAAAACCTGGTCTTCCTAAATATTTTGTTTGTCTAAAAACTAATTACAATAGCCTTACAAATGAATAAGAAAAACTTATATTATTTTTAGGAGGCAGCAAACCAGGCCCAAAAGCCTAGCCGGCCACCTCCAAACCCTAACCCACACCTAGACCTAACCCTAATTCTACCTAGCCGCCCCATCCCTCCACCGCCGCCACTTTGCACCCCGCACACCACCCTTTTCCCTGGACCAAACTCACCAACCGATCCAACCCAGTGGACACACGCCCAGTCCCACCCGAACACGCACACACACGCACCTCGGACTCACGCACGCAGCGCGCGGTACGCGGACACGCTCCATGATCGCGCCTGGCCCCACCTACCTTGATCCCCTCTTCCTCGCGCGCGCCCTACACACGAAAGGTGCGACCAACACGTCACGCCAACCACCGCCACTCGTCACTGCAGCCCCACCTTGTCGGGCCCCAACCCCGCACGCCTCTCCCTCTCGCTCACCAACCACAGCGCCATCCCCTTCCTCTGTTCTGATCCCGACGCCAGCGATGATCCTCTCCCCATCGCCCCTGCTGCCAGGCAGCGCCTCGTGTCGCCACGGCCTCGTCCGTCCACCGTCGCCGCTGTGGGTCTCCCTTTCCGGCGACGTTGTCCAGCACTGGCGCCCTCCTCCTCGCTGCACCGCCGCGCGTCTCTCTCCGCCGTTTGCCATCGGGACCCCACCTCGCGGAGCACGCGGAGCCCCGTCGGCTTCCTTCCTCCCTGGCCTTCCTCGCCAATCGAGCCCCGCGCCGCCAGGTGCCCGTCAACCCTCGTCCGACGTCCGCCGCCTCCGAGTGCAGGTCGTCTTCTCTGCTCGGCGTGCTTCTGCGGCCCCACCTCGACTCCGGTCAGGCCAAGCTCGCTAGCGGACGCCGCCGTCCCTGCTCTGGCCATCTACGCCACCCTTTGCTCCTCCCGCATCCGCGCGCCCCGCGCCCTCGTCGCCCAGCATCGCTGCTGCCGGAGCCGTGCCTCCGCCCCATGGTCGCCCATCCCTGGCTGCCCGAGCCCCTGCCCGAGTTCGTCCCTGACAACCGTCCTCTTGAGCACATCGGCAGTAGGTGCTGCTCTGCCTCCGTGAGTCATGTTTTGTCCCTGTACCTGGTGATGTGACCCTGATTATTTGTGTTGTTGTGTGTTGCCTATGATCTGATAAGAACTGTGTAAATGGAGTTGATGCCTGTTGGAGTTGGAGATGATACATTGTGGAGATATGGTGGTGCTCTAGTTGGTGTGATATCGGCGGAAGGATGTGACCCCCCTTGAAGATTGTTTTCTCCGGGTTTTGCCAAGATGGCTTTGCCAAGATCTTCCAACCAGATCCGAAGATCAAACCCTGAAGCCCCGATCCCGAAGACCGAACCCCGTCGAATCCTCGGAGCCCAAGATCTTCGAACCGCCACATGTGTGACCTCTTTATCTGAGACCCCTATTCTGATGAATATAACATATATTGTTGCATAATTAAATCATCATGCTTGCATACATATATCGGGGGTCCGGGTTATTTTGGCGCTTCACCTAAATTAAATATGGAGATCATATGCGGGCTTTTCTAGTCTTATATTGGCTCCATTTAAATTTGCGTAGCGAACCGATGCCATGTTTTGCCTTGTTAATACAACATTTAAATTGCGGGGTATCTAAATAACTTGAACCTTCTAATTAATTGTCGTGATCCCGGTTCCGCTTAATATTTCCTTGTCGCATCGCATCTTTGCCATGTCATACATCATATCATAAACATACCGATTCTTCTGCTGTAGTATTAAGTAGTGCATCCGGTGTTTCTTTTAGTGCTTTGCTTCTTCACGGATTAGGCCGTTGAGTGGATGCGAGTGTCGACCCGATCTCTAGATGAATCTTCGGCTATGTTTTTCCAGGCGAGCATTCTTCCCCTTTCTACCTATTTTGCATTTATAGTCTTTATTTCCTCCTATTGATCTATTGCTATCTGTGTCACGATGCTTTAGTGTTCCATACCAGATATATCCCTTGCAGCCTTTATATTGCCTTGGACACATCCTATTGCCTGTTGTTTGATACATAGTCAGTCTTGCGAGTCATAGTCGCTTGCTCATGTGCTGGTTCGTGTCGTTTTTGTTCTACCATTGACGGAGGGTTGGATTATGCTTAATGGTGGAGATGCTTTACGGTGGAGTTGATCATGACTTTAAATACAACTATTAAATTGCTGGGATAACTAATGAAAGAGGCACCGGTGGGCAATATATGCTATTTGGTTTTTCATGTCCACTTGTGTCCCGTAGGCCCCGAGTACTTGATACCTGTTCCTTGACTATTCGCACTATCCACATACGGGAGACGCTATGGATCCCCCTTCGCTTGAGCTTGATTCGCACTCTATTTCTTGGGGCCACAAACTAGTTTGGGGCTTTATTACTATCCTGTACTTATGCCATGCTTTACTGCTTTATTTACGATTGTGCGTGGAGCACCTGTAGTTTAGGAATGTGGGATGTTTTCGCGGTATCGTCAAGCCTAGTCACACTTTCGGGTTCCCAGTCGTTTAGAGCCATTGGCACAAACCTTGGGTCCGTCTCGGAGCCGGCCAACTTCGTTGCAGGTTGCTTAATGGGGTGGCCCCCTGAAATAATTTATGAATCCTGTGAATGCATTGTCGTGAGGCCTCGTTGCTTTTTATTTGGTTCTTCCTGAGGTTGATCGTGTGTGTGTTGCTATTTGTGCACCCTTGCAGGGTAAATCTTTCTGAAAGTCGTGTCTGCGGTTATGGACGACTTGGAGCACAGTATCTCGATCATAGAGAAGCATAACTAAAGTAGTGCTATAATTGACTTAATATGTGACTAGTAATCAGCTTCACTACAATGGAATGGATAATAAAAGTGCCAACAACTGGTGGAACTGGGGTGTATCTTGTCATGTTATACCTGCCTAGTAAGTATCGCAACTCCAATGGAATGAAATAAAAGTGCCAACAATTGTTGGGTTTGGGATGTCACACGCTAATTGTATCTGACTAGTAAGTACTGCAACTACAACTGAATGGTTAACTAAAACTGCCCACTACTTATGCTATCAGGATGACTCATGCTATCTATATCTGACTAGTAAGTGATTCAACTATAATGGAATGAATAAAACTGCCAAGACTTCCTCGTTTGGTCTCGAGGGGGAATACCAGGATGGGTATGATTGGTGTTAGTATAAGGTTGGTTCCGAATAGGTCTTTCTTATCTCTCTAATAGCCGACAGTTTATCGAGTCTCTATAGGTTGTTTAGTGCATGATGTGCTGCCGCTTTAGCCCACCATACCTATGTAGGCGAGAGCCGCCGAATACTAGCCTCAGTACTAACGCTCCTCTTTTTCCTTCCCCCTTTGTCGGCATCCCTTTTTGTTTTAGCAGGTTTGCGATCGACGTCGTTAGCAGGGTTACCCTTCCGGCCTGGCCAGGGTTATGGACGCCATTGGTTATTCTTCAGGGCTCTTAGCCCCATTTGCATCTTGTCCGTACTCGGACGTTGTATTGGTTTCAAGGTGATTTTGATCTTTGTATAGTACATTTGTATTCTTGACTCATGGAGTCGTTGTTGTATATATATGTTCTGTGGGTTCCATCGTGGACTAATGTGTAATGGTATTACTTCGTTCTCCACCCGCACGCAAGTGCCTGGTGGGCGTCCTTGAATCGTTTCTATGCGGGTTTGGCGGGAAGCGCTAAAATCTGCATAGGGCTGATTCGAGGGTGTTACAACCATGTATGGAGTGTTCCCGAACTGTGAGGTATCACGCTTAAGGGCTTGGTGATGCCTATAGAGTGTTTTGTTGATCGGTAGAATCATCGAAGAAAGAGAAGAGAGAAAACCAGAAGGGTTCCTGTAAGTCCGGAGGATGTCCAGAGTGGAGGCGGAAGGTGTTCTATAGCCACGAAGATTGAATAATATGTGAATAAATTTTAAATATTGATTTAATCATTTATTCATAATTATCTAATAAAAGAGAAATCAATTAAATGGTCAAAAAGGCTTAATGGGGCAAATCCTAGAGGGAGAGGGCCCACGAGGGGGCAGCATCCGTAGGAGGGGCCAAGGGGGTGGCCTGCGGCCCTAGTGGGCCAGCCCCCCACGTGGGGCCCATGGTGGGGGTGGCCGGCAGCGCCTCCCCCACCTCCTCCCTTGTTTAGTCCCTCCCCGGGACTTTGAGGGAGGGAGTGCCTCCCCTCCCCTATATATAGTTGGGTATTTTGACCAAATAATTACAACAATACTCAGTAAAGGTTTCCTCACTTTTGGGGAGACCTCCAATTGATATTTCTCTCTCTCTCTCTCTCTCTCTCTCTCTCTCCCGTGACCGTGGTCCCAAGTTCAGGTCACGTGAACGAGAGACTTCTTCACCGCGGAGCACCGTCGCACTATAGGATTCGGATCCATGAGCTCTACTTTCACAACTGCTGCTGGATCGGGTAAGCGGGAGTCATCGCCAGGCACTAGATGCATGTAACTCCCTGCGAGGTGCAACATTTGAGGCACTAGGAGTCGTTGGAGCCACAGGACCTGATGGGACTTCAACAGAACCTTGAGGTCAGCTTCGGTTCATCTGCATCAACCACGCTCTCCTGAGCGTTGACAACGCTTTTCGGTCTTCAAGGGTAAGTTCGCGAAAAGCCCCTCCCATTATTAGTAACTAATATATAGGTCCTGGCAATAGGGGTTCAAGGGCGTAGGGTAAAAATTATTGTTTTCATACACGAACCCCTACAATGGTATTAGAGCTAGATCTATGCGTAGTATTGCTAGTACGGGTAGAACACATGAGATGTAGCATGTGGGCGTTGATCTTTTAGTTGTTACCCTCCAACGTGTACTTGTTATGCCCCAGCAATGCTTGATGAAGTGTCCCCCAATAGACTTTACACGTTCATTCGCGATACTAGTCCATGCTTGACATACGACTTGTACCATATAAAGTGGCTTTGGGTGATGTCTGTCTCTCTCGCATTAGTTGGTATGCCATTTGCAACGGAGGGCCCCGAAAGGGGTGTAGTATAGATAACTACTTGATCAGCGTTGTGGTAAAAGTTCGTAGGTATGAACAGTTCTTGTGCGAAAGCCCAATTAGCCACGTATAACATGCAAAGATAAAGTAGAGACGTCTAACTTTTTTTTGCAGGGGGGCATTGTGATGTGATTTGGTTGTGGCAAAGGTAAATTACTTACTTTATGTTTCTAAGTAGTAGTGGATGGTAAAGGAGGTGACAAACTACCACGCTAGAAGGCACCAGTACCCTGGTACCTACATTGCCGGAACCCTGGCGCTGGAATCCGGAGACGTAGGATGAAGATCATGGCGAGAAGGACCATATCGCATCACTCTTACATTCAATGTTTATTGTTTGTATATCTTATTGTGTGCTAGTATTAGATACTCGATGGTATCATAATCAGATGATCCCTAATTAAAATACCAATGAAAGTGTTCTCCCTTAGTGTGCACCGATGGCTTTAAAATATAGTTATCTACGTCCACATTTAAACTAGATATTAATCATATTTTTGATGAAATATCTCTCTAAACCCTGCCACTGATGCTAATGTTCAGAGGGGTATGCAATCCTTTTTTTTGTATTTTTCCTAATGTCGTTTAAAGGAGGGAATCACTACATTAAAGTCAAAGATACGAGATTTCCAACAACCAGAAGAAACCAGGAGCCGAACAACGGAGGTAGACGCTTTAACGACCAACTATATGGCTGGAGCAAAAATTCTGACCGTATAGCTCCGGTCATATAGTTGGCGCCGCCACTGTTAGGTCAAACAGAACAACCTTCATGAAGGGACCCCTATATAAAGAAGCCTCGCGTAATGAGAAAACAAGCTTGACCTCGCCAAAAGTCTCTACCACAGATCTCCAGCTTCCTCCGGCTCTCCAAACCCTTCTCCATGTCCATAGCCATATTCCACCACTTGTAATAGTAGATCTCTTCTCCGATTGGCGACATTGTAAGACTATTGCTATCAATCTTATGATTTTCATTACAATGTTTGTGATTCTTGATATCATCTCTATGTGTGAGTAATTCTCCTTGGGCTAAGGGCTTTGGCCTAGCCATGTAGCAATTGTGCATGTGATTTATCATAGATGGCATTGTGTATTTGTTTCTATGACATGATGATTATTGTATCCTCTCCATCCCTCTTTTGACTCATAGTCTTCCGTGTTAAATAAAAACTACAAAAATATAAATTAATAGGTTTTTTGCGGACTTTTTCTTACCAGAATTGTTACCTATTCAAAAACGGACTCTGCAGGTTTCTGAATTTGGTCTTTAATGAATTTTTCCAGAGTCACCACTTGAATAACATCAATCTCTTCATTGTAGGAATCTCTAGAAATATAGTGCTTGAGTCTTTGACCATTCACCACCTTATTACACCATTTTCTCCTACAACTTGGAAATTTCTTTCACACAAAACTTCACACAATTATCATTAGCAACATTAGTGCATGCAAGATAATAAACCTTTAAGTTCAATTTGAACTGAAATTCATCAAAACATACGATACTGAAACAACTCCTCTCGAAAGCCCAAAAGGAATTCAAAAAGGAAATCAAAGAGGCAAATGCAGAAATGGTAGAAATCTGTCAAAACAGACCAGCAGGTAAAGATCAATTTTTTTCGAAAATCTTCTGTTTCTCAAATCAAAAAGTCCAAAACTAACGAAAGTTACATAATAACCCGCGGCATGCATACAAAAAATTACAGATCAGTACGATATTCTGGGATTTTTCACGATTTTTTAAAGTGAAGCACAAAAATCTGTTTCGGGACAACAATTCCGCCAAATCTTACTTCTCTCTCATTAGGGGCTGATATTGACACAAAAACCAAACAAAAAGGATAAGGAAAGGTTATTACAGAAGCAATAACTTCCAAGACTCAAATAAACAAAAACAAACTGAAAGAAAAAATATATTAGGTTGTCTCCCAAAAAGCTCTTTCTTTATAGCCATTAAGATGGGCATGATGATTTCAATGATGCTTACATAAGAATATGAATTGAAGTAAAAGAGAGCATCAAGAAGAAAATATACACATGTTTAAGTCTAACCCACTTCCTATGCAAGGGAATTTTGTAAGAAAATAAATTATTGAAACCAGAGGCTACTAGCATAGGAAGGCAAAACAAGTGCAGCATAAAGACTGTCAGCATAAAGCGAGGAAACTTAATATTATTGAGATGCATAAAAGCACTTTTCCCTCTCTCATAATAACTTTCAGTATCATGAATAAATTTAACGATATAACTGTCACATGAACCATTGTAGCAATGATCAGTTATTCTAATAGAAAACATAGGGACACTATCTCTCTTAGCACAACTTTGTGAAACAATATTAGAAGTATCCTTACAAAGCATAGTGTGTCCATCTTCTACATATTTAGTGACAAAGTCCTTCACATTTGCTACTAAAGGTTCAACATCTATTTGTTCATCAGGTTCCACGGCTTTATTTGTACTTTCATTAACCATACTATCTATCATAGAATGTTCCTTTATCTTAACTGGGAATTTCATTCTATCAATGTAAGGTTCATGCAAAATATTATTAGTAGTATAAACTTCAGTATCTCTTGCAGGAACACAATTAACAATATCTTTATATGGCTCATGATACTTATTCCATTTCTTTTTAGGAATTTCAATATAAGAAGCAAAAGCCTTAAAAATAATTTGCAATACTTTGAGAATCAAGACCATAAGCATTAATAATATTATGAAAGTCATCAGTTCCCATAAAAGATTTAATGCATTCATAATCATAATTTATACCTGACTTTCTTCCTTTATCATTCTCCCATGCTTCAGCATTGTCTTGAATACGGTCTAGAAGATCCCATTTAGCTTCTTCTTCCATGCGTGTAAATGATCCAGCACAAGAAGCATCCAATAGATCCTTATCATGAAGAGAAAGCCTTGCATAAAAGTTATTGATAATAATATTGTTAGGGAGCTCATGAATAGGACATTTGAGCATTAGTAACTTCAGTCTCCCCCAAGCTGGAGTTGCACTCTCTCCATCACGAGGCCAAAAGTTGTATATTTCATTCCGATCTTTATGAATCTCACTAGGAGGATAAAATTTTGAATAAAAGAGAGGTACAACTTCCTCCCATTCAAGAGATTGACCATTCTTCAGCAGCTTGTACCATTCCTCAGCTCTTCCTTTCAGTGATAACGAGAATAACTTCTTCTTGACTTGATCTGTTGTAATACCTGCACACTTGAACAACCCGCATAATTCGTGTATAAAGATCAAATGATCACCGGGATGGACAGTTGCATCTCCAAAATAGTAGTTATCCATAACACGATTGACAATTCTTGTAGATATCTTAAAAGTATCATTTTCAGCAGGTGGAGGTTCATCTATTACCTTAGCAGTGGTAGTATCATTACGAAATAAGACACTAAGTGAATCTTTCTCAACACAATTCCACTAATTTTCTTTACCAGTTCCACTCTTCAATAGCGCTTCACTCCCTGGCAACGGCGCTAGAAAATAGTCTTGATGACCCACAAGTATAGGGGGTGTATCGCAGTATTTTTGATAAGTAAGAGTGTCGAACCCAACGAGGAGCAGAAGGTGTTGACAAGTGGTATGGATCAGGAATTCTCTATAAATACTTAGCAAATGGATTTTTAGGGATTTTTGATAATGCAGATAAATAAAGTACGAGTAAATAAAAGACAATAATAATAATTGAAGTGTGTGGCCCAATCCTTTCTTTAGCAAAGGACAAGACGGTTGTATTACTTAAGATGACCAAACGTTCTCGAGGACACATGGGAATATCGTCAAGTGCTTTCTCTTCATATAGTTGATTAATCTTCTTTAGTTGGATAAGTGTTGTGTGGGTGAACCTATGCTAATGTACTGACCTTCCTAGGACTAATAAATACTTGTGATTATACCCCTTGCAAGCATCCGCAACTACAAGAAAGTAATTAAGATAAAAACCTAACCACAACCTTATACATTCTACACTCCCTTGTGCAAAGGTTTCCTAACGGGGGTTCAGGTTTCTGTCACTCCGACAACCCCGCGATTAGTAGCCAAGTACACAATACATTCCCCTAGGCCCATAAAGGTGAATTATCATGTAGTCGACATTCACATGACACCACTAGAAGAATAACACCACAAATTAAATATCAAACCATTGAATCTTTCTCAACACAATTCCACTACTAACAACATTCCTTCTCCCATGTCCTCTAGAACTTAACGAACTACTCACGAGACATCATATGGATCAAGATCAGAGATGAAATAATGATAAGTAACAATCTGAACATAAACGATAACTCAATGGTTCCACTTAATAGCATCAACTACAACAAGTAATCAACACCAGGAAAGTTTCCCCTAAGAACTATGCAAGATTCAACCCAATTGTTACAGCAGTACAGAGTGGTGATGATGGTGCTAGTGGAGATGATGGTGGTGATGATGATGATTATGATCCCGATGAAGTCCAGTGTGCTGACGGTGTTGATGGCGACAATCTCCCCTCTCCGGGAAGGAATTTCCTCGGCAGATATCTACCTACCGGAGAGCTCTTTATCTCTCTATAGTTTCCACCCCGCAGAGGCGGCGGAACCTTTCTATGGTCGCTCCCCGAGTCTTAGGGTTTCGAGGGGATTATATACGCGAAAGGGAGATGCCAGAGGTAGGCCAGGGTGGCCACACCACCTGGTGGCACAGCCAGGGCTGGCCCACGCTAGGGGGTGGTGTGACCCCCCTGTGGCCCATCTCCACTTCCCCTTCTGGCTTCCTTCGTCTTGTGGAAAAATAGGATTTTCCACATATTTTCCGGGATTTTCTGATCTTTGTGAATTTCACCTCCCAACAATACCTTTTCCATCAGAATCCTTACTTTAGTGATCCATCCTCCAAAAATCATAAACCTTGGAAAAATAGATGAAATAACATAAGTATCATCACTTAATATGAAATATATCAATGAATAACAGTAAATCATGATATAGAATAGTGATGCAAAATGGACGTATCACTCCCCTCCCCCTATATATAGTGGGGTATTTTGACCAAATAAATACAACAATATTCAATAAAACATTCCTCACTTTTGGGGAGACCTCCAATTGATATTTCTCTCTCTCCTATGACCGTGGTCCCAAGTTCGGATCGCGCGAACGATAGACTTCTTCACCGCAGAGCGCCGTCGTCCTACGGGATTTGGATCCAGGGGCTCTACTTCCGCAACTGCTGCTGGATTGGGGAAGCGGGAGTATCGCCAGGTACCGGATGCATGTAACTCCCTGGTACGTTGCTAACGTATCTATAATTTTTGATGTTCCATGTTTCTTATGTTTTGTCCCAACTTTAGAGTACTTTTTATACACTTTCTTGGACTAACCTATTAACAAGATGCCAAAGTGCCAGCTGCCTGTTTTCTGCTGTTTTTGGTTCCAGGGAAGTCAGAAAATTAATATTCTCGGAATTGGATGTTACAAAAGCCAAAGTCAATATTTCACCGAGGGGGACACGGAGCCAGAAGACGATACGGAGAGGGGCCAGAGGGCCACCACACCACCTGGCCGCGCGGCCAGGCCTGGCCCACGCCAGGGGGTGGTGTGGCCGCCTAGGGAACCCCCCAGCCTCCCCTTCCGACTATAAGAAGCCTCCCGATGAGAAAACCCTAAAGAATCCAGCATCTGGGCACAAAAAGTTCTGCAGTGCCGCCGCCACCGAAGGGGAGATTCAGGGGACAGAAAGTCTCTATTCCGGCACCCTGCCGGGACGGGGAAGTGCCCCTGAAGCCATCTCCATCGATCTCCACCACCATATCCATCACCGTTGCTAATTCCCATGATGATGAGGGAGTAGTTTTTCCTTGAGGCTAAGGGTTCTACCGGTAGCTATGTGTTCATCTCTCTATATATGCATGATCATATTGTGATCATGAGCTTTGTAATCAAGTAGATGTACCTTGCTACTCAAGTGCTTTAATAGATCTCTGCTCTCCCCATGTGTGTGAAAGTGACAGCGTGCACAGCATGGTGGTACTTAGGCTAGAGATTACAAATACGTGTTATGAGTTATATTTGGAATTGGATGTTTCTATGAAATTGTGGTGTTTGTTGGAACCATCTAGAGCTCAAGGTGACAGTGTGGGGTTATCTAGATGGGGAAATCAAACTTTGAGGTGTGTTGTTATAGCCCTACCATGGATTAGAGTGTCCAACCGGAGAGGAGTTCAGAGTAGTATCATAAAGAGAAGATATTTATATGAGAGTGTTCACTAATGAAAGTATCCCTAGGTCTTGTTTCTATGCATTGAAACACCATTTGCAACTAGATCTGTTACATGTTTGCTTGCTTCCATCTTTATTTCGGATTGCCTTTAGTCTCTTCCTACCCGTCAAGCTCTTTTCTGGCACCGTTACCACTTATAATTATCCATACCACTTGTATTTCACTATCTCTTCGCCGAACTAGTGCACCTATACACCTGACAAGTGTATTGGGTGTGTTGGGGACACAAGAGACTTCTTGTATCTTGATTGTAGGGTTGCTTGAGAGGGATACATTTGACCACTTCCTCCCTGAGTTCAATAAACCTTGGGTAATCCACTTAAGGGAAACTTGCTACTGTTCTACAAACCTTTGCACTGACCCAACAACTGTCTACAAGAATATAAGTGCGTAGACATCAAGCTATTTTCTGGCGTTGTTGCCGGGGAGGTAAGGTAAAAGGTACTCACATCCTCCGGTGTGAGTGCTTAAAGTTATTTCCTTTAGATTCTGCAATTTTGTCTTTTTGTTTCTTGTTTTTATTTTCACTAGTTAGGCTTAATGGAAAACAACAACAAAATTAGAGAACTTCATAGCAATTATCTTCAGTTAGGACATGACGTGTTTGAAGAGAAAATTAAAAAACCTATGGAACTCTATTTGCATGCTAATAACAATGTTATTAGTATGAATTCTTTGAACACCATTATTGCTAATGCTATGGAAAATTATAAGCTTGGGAAAGCTGGTTTTGATGAGCATGATATTTTTAGTCCCCCAAGCATGGAGGAGAAAATTTACTTTGATGATTCTATACCTTTAATATATGATGATTACAATGATGAATATGATATTTTCAGTCCACCTACTATTGAGGAGATAATTAATTATGATTACAATATGCCTCCTATATTTGATGATTATGGCGATGAGAATAATAATGATAGCTATTTTGTTGAATTTGCTCCCACTACAATTAATAAGAATGACTATGCTTATAGGGAGAGTAATAATTATTTATGCATGTCGCTCATGATAAGAATGTTTTATGTGATAGTTATATTGTTAATTTTATTCATGATGCTACTGAAAGTTATTATGAGAGAGGGAAACCTGGTTTTATGCATCTCAATAATATTTAGTTTCCCCTCTTTATGTTGAAAGTCTTGAAGTTGCACTTGTTTTGCTTTCCTATGCTTGTTGCTTTGTGCTTTCATGACTTGTTTCTTTACAAGATTCCTATGCATAGGAAGTGGGTTATACTTAAATGTGCTTTGAATTTTCTTCTTGATGCTCTCTTTTACTTGAACTCATATTTCTTATGTGAGCGTCTTCTCAAACTATCATGCCTAACATAAAGGCGTTAAAGAAAATACTTCTTGTGAGATAACTCAATAGTTTTATTGAGTCTTGGAAGTTATTACTTCTGTAATAACCTCTCATTATCATTTTTGTTTGGTTTTTGTACCAAGAATAACCTCTAATGAGATAGAAGTAAGACTTGGGAAAGTTGTTGTCCCGAAACAGATTTTCGTGCTTCACTGTAAAAATTTCTGAAAAATCTCTGTTCATTGAATTGAGCTGTAATTTTTTGCGCTTCTCCCCCAGGTTGTTAGCTAACTTTCATTAGTTCAACACTTTTTTATTTTGACAGATTTCACCTGCTGGTCTGTTTTGACATAAGGTCTTGAAAAAAATTGGTTTTCACCTGCTGGTCTGTTTTGACAGATTTCAGCCATTATTTGCATTTGCCTCTTAATCTCTTTCTCTTTGAGTTCTATTTGATCATTTGAACTTTTTAAAGGAAGTGCTACAGTACCTTGTGTTTTAATGGAAGTTTTACTTGTGTTAAGATTGAACAAAAGGACTTATTATCTTGAGTGCAGTAATGTTACTAATGAAGATTGTGTGAAGTTTTGTATGAAGGAAATTTTTGAGTGTAGGGAAGAGTAATGTAATGAGATGAAGAATGGAAAAAAGCTCAATCTTGGGGATTCCACTCCGTGTCACCCCAAGAAATATTCAAGAGGTACAAGCGTCAAAGCTTGGGGATGCCCAAGGCATCCCCTTCTTAGTTTGCTTGAATAAATTAGTTGGACCCCCTCATTAATACATTAGTTTTCAAATAAGTTGGTTTGATTTGGAAAAGAGTAGGAAAGTTCATGCTTAAGTCGTAAGAGGAACTTGTTTTTGACTGTGACTTAGACTTTGTCATGTCATGCTTGATATTGTTTTGTATTTATGCTTAGTGATTTTTGATGTATCATGACATGTTATAAACAATTGAGATTGCTTAATGTGCCATGAAAGAATCATGCGTTGTTTTAGCATATAAAAGCATAATATTGTGGTATTCTCCTTTAATGCTTTATTTGGGTTGACTTGGTGCATGCTCACACCATGTTAAGACTATACCAAGTCACCATAGACTCTATGATCATTTAGTTTTCAACTTGTAATATCACTTTATGCTTTAATTAATAATGTTTTGTCTCTTTGCATGATTATGGCCATTATTGCTCTCTTAGTTGGTCGCTCCCAGTCTTTTGCTAGCCTCCACATATACCAAGTATGATTTCCACTCATGCATCCAACTCCATATAAAACCAAGTTATTCTAAAGAGTCCATGATGGCCCATATTATATCGAGCTCGTTGGGGAACCCCAAGAGGAAGGTATGATGGACACAGCAGTAAGTTTTCCCTCAGTTATGAAATCAAGGTTATCAATCCAGTAGGAGCAAGGAAACACCTCAAATGTGTTGCTAGCTGACCTTTGGCAGGGCGCACTACCGGTGCTAGTAGCAACGTGGAATCCTGCACAACACAACCATAGAAATTTGCCCCCAACTTGCGATGAGGTTGTCAATCTCACCGATTTTGCTAAAAACAAAGGATTAAATGTATCGAGTGGAAGAAAGTAACAGTTTAAAGAAAGTAAACAGAAAGCAGCAAACAGTTGATTGTAGATTGACGATAAAAGAAAGGACCGGGATCCATAGTTCACTAGTGGTGGCTCTCCTTAAGATAGATAACATGTTGGGTGAACAAATTACAGCGGGGCAATTCACAAACATCGAGAAAGCAATCATGCATATACTACTCATCTTGACTCCTTTGAGACTTGATTGGGCATTACAACATTATACATAGACTGCCATCCAACTGCATCTATGACTAATAATCCACCTTCAGGTTATCATCCGAACCCCCTCCAGTATTAAGTTGCAAGCAACAGATAATTTCATTATGCATTGCGTTTAAAGTAAACAATACGATTGTTCTATGACCAAAGGATTGTTGTTTTCTCCCTAGTAGCAACAGCACATCTAGTACCTTAGAGATTTCTGTCACTTCCCCAGATTACTAGAGGCATGAACCCACTATCGAGCATAAATTCTAACTCTTGGAGTTGCTAGCATCTACTTGGACAAGATAGCTACTAACAACGGAAAGCATGCAAGATCACAAATAACAAAGACATGATAGAATCAATAATCAATCTGAAATAGCATCTCAATATCCATCGGATCCCTGCAAACACAACATGTTTGATTACAAATAGATGATCTTGATCATGAACGGATCTCACAAGATTTAAACATGATAGCACAAAGGAGGAGAACCAGCCATCTAGCTACTACATGGACCCGTAGTCCAGAGATGAACTACTCACGTATCACACTGGAGGCTTGCATGGTGATGAAGAAGGCTTCTAGGGTGAATTCCCCTCTCCGGCAGGGTGCCGGGAAGAGCTTCAGATCCCTCCTGATCTAGGGATGGAGATGACGGCGGCTACAGACTCTTTCGTGGAATTTTGATCGGGTACTGACGGTTTCTGTATCGGGGGCATCTTATAGTCGGAAGGGGAGGCCGAGGGGGTGCCTAGGGCATCTAGGCCACCCCCTGGCGCGGGCCAGGCTAGGCTGCACGGCCAGGTGGTGTGGCTGCCCCCTTGCCCCTATCTATCTCGTATTCGGGCTCCTTGTGTCCCTCGGGGAACAACTCACTTTGGATTCTGTCCCGTCTAATTTCGAGAATATTCATTTTCTGACTTTCCTGGAACCAAAAACAGCAGAAAATAGGCAGCTGGCACTGTGGCTCTTGTTAATAGGTTAGTCCAAGAAAGTGTATGAAAAGTACTCCAAAGTTGGAACAAAACATAAGAAAGTAGATAAAACCAAGCATGGAACATCAAAAATTATGGATACATTAGCAACGTATCAATAGCCCCAAGCTTAACTCCTGCTCGTCCTCGAGTAGGTAAGTGATAAAAAGAATGAACAATTTTTGAGGTGACATGCACTATCATAAACTTGATCAAAGTATTTGTAAAACATGGACAGCTAGGATCATAGTACTTCAATCATAACATGAAAGATAAAGTTCTAACAATAAGACAAAGCAACTATGTTGTAACATGAAAAGGCACAAACAAAAGATTCATGAATAACAATGCTTTGCAAGATGTTTGTTTGTTTCACATAAAGCAAACATAGCATAGTGGCATTCAGCTTGTCCCTCATAGAGTAGCAAACATAAATGCATAAGACACCTTCAAAGTTCATAAGAGTGACTAGATACAAATAGTTTAAAACGAGCAATATCATGCATCAATCAACAAGTCTTGGGACAATGCACATAGAACTAAGAATGGCCACTATGCTCTCAAAGTAGGTGCATAAAGATAGAAGGTGGATACTCAAAATAAAAGTAAAAGAAAGGCCTTCATAGAAGGAAGTAGAGATTCAAGTTTCATAAATAGCTTCCAAAAATTATGGTACTTGTTAGCTTTCAGAGCTTGTTTTTGGCCTTCATTGCCCCTATCATAAGCATCTTTAAGGTGATTAAGGTTAAAGTGACACAAGTAAGAGGATATGCTTGACAAGTTATAAGCCGAAATCTCATGCCCCTTACTTACGAAGACCGAACCTCATGCTACTCAACATTAGTCACAAGTAAGCTCTTGTCATTGTAAGTACATATGTATCATAAAGAACCGCCAACGGGGTACCCCTTGCACATGATACAGGAGCTATCCCATAATCAAAATGACAAGGCAAGCAGACAATGAGCATCTCAGCAATCTTTTTATTTGCTATTTGCATAGGTTTTATTGAGGATGCTTCATAGAGTGCTCATTATGGTGATGCTGAAAGTTTCCACCATGATTAGGCATGGCTTAGGCTAGCGGCCCAGGCGTTTCTCTAACACACATACAAACTCCATGATCTTACAAGTTCCACTTTTATTTCACACCGCCGGGATCCATAAGCAAAAGAACATGATATCAACGGGGTACAAAGTACAAGTGCAATGTTGAAAGCGTTCCCCATGATACATGGTTCTGCTAATTTCAACTTATAAAGCGCAAGCATATACGCAACAAAGAAGGAAACAATGGTTCAAGTTTATTAAATGCAAGAAAGTAAAGTGTGCCATCAAGTTCATGAGAGCTTTAATCACTAATTTTCACATAACAGGTTTAATTTGGAAGGTAGATAAAAACATGAATATACTTGGAATATCATATGCTAATAGGTAGGCATGGTGGACTCTTTTGAATAACTTGGTTTAAGGATTTGGATGCATGAGTGGAACTCTCACTTGGTTACGGAGGCTAGCAAAAGACTCGAAGCGACAAACTAAGAGAGCAATAATGGCCATAATCAATGCAGAGCGACAAAACATCATGTATCAATGCATAAAGTGATACTACAAGTCAAAAACTAAAGGATCATCAAGGCTATGGTGACTAGGGATAGTCATAACATGGTGTGAGCATGTGCCAAGTCAACCCAAATAAAGCATCAAAGGAGAACACCACAATACTAAGCTTTAATATGCTAAAACAACACATGATTCTTCCAAGGCATATTAAGCAATCTCAATTGTTTATAACAAGTCATGCTATAGAAAAGAATACTAAGCATAAAGCCAAAACAACATCAAGCATGGGATGACAAAGCATATGCCACAGTCAAAAACAAGCTCTCTTTACCACATACGCATGAACTTTTCTACTCTTTTCCAATCCAAACAAAACTATTTGAAAACCAATGTATGAAAGAGGGGGTCCAACCAATTTATTCAGCAAACTAAGCAAACCAAGCAAATGAATAAACAAAACAAAAACGAAAAGGAAGACGCTCCAAGAACAACACAACTGTGTATGAAACAATAAAAATGAAGTGTTTGGAAGAAACCTGGGATTTTTATTGATGAAGAAGGGGATGCCTTGGGCATCCCCAAGCTTTGACGCTTGTAATTCTTGGATATTTCTTTGGGTGACATGCATGGCATCCCCAAGCTTGATCTTTAGTCCATTCTTCATCTCATTACTCATTCCTTCCATACACCTGGAATTTTTCCTTCATACAAAACTTCCACACAATCTTTATTAGCAACAATAGTGCACTCAAGATAATAAGTCTTTGGGTTCAGTTTCAACACCAATAAAACTTCCATTAAAACACAAGATATTGTAGCACTTCCCTCAGAAAGCTAAATTCTCCAAAAGAACTCAAACAGGAACCAACAATAAGCAAATGCAAATAATGGCAGAAATCTGTCAAAACAGACCAGCAGGTAAATACGAATTTTTTCGAAGACCTTCTGTTGCTCAAATCAAAAAGTGTTGAACTAACGGAAGTTATATAACTATCTGGGGCAGAAGCACAAAAATTCACGCCTCAAAACGATGTACAGATAGTTTACATGAATTTTTACGGTGAAGCATAGAAATCTGTTTCGGGACAGCAACTTTCCCAGTCATTACTTCTCTCTCATTCGAGGTTACCCTCGGCACAAAACGCAAATAAAAAGGATAAGGAGCGGTTATTACAGAGGTAATAACTTTCAAGACTCATCTCAAACTTTTGGGTTATCTCCCAATAAGTACTTTTCTTTAACGCCTTTAAGTTAGGCATAAGAAGCAAGAAAAACATCAAGTGTTCTCCAATGAAGAAGCATTAAAACCCAATTTCTTGCCCTTACCCCTCTTACTTTTATTATTAACCTTGGGGAAGATATGATTGTTTGGTGGAGAAGAAAAGTGCATGGTGCCCTTTTCCACATCTATTATTGCTCCAAGGAGTTTCAATAGGGATCTTCCAAGTGTGATTTGTCCTTTTCCTACACATTCAATAACAAGATAATCAGTAGAAACCATTTTCCCTAGGATCTTTGTAAACACTCCTTTAGCTATTCCAATTGGTGATATTGTGGCATTATTAGCAAGAAATATTTCTTCTCCTCCTTCAGAAAGCCCCCAAAGATTCAAAGATTCATAGATATCTTTGGGCATAAGACAAAATTCAGACATGATATCACAGCGAGCATGAGAAGTTTCATTATTTATAACAATCTTTGCTGTAGGGACCATTTTGAGGGTTCAAAATTTAGTGGAACATAATCATGATGCTCTCTAAGTGTATTATAACAATCCTTTAAACTAGTAGTGCGGGTCTCAAGGGTGTTCAATCTACCAAATATGTTTATAAAGGAAGAATCAGATTTGCTAGGCAAGTTGTAAGTAAAGACCAACTTCTTTATGGCATTAACAGCATCATCCTCATTGCATTTGAGTAAATCTCCTCCCACTACAGCATCCAAAGCATATCTATAATAAAGAGCAATTCCAAGGTAAAAACTGCTAAGGAACAAGCTTTGAGTCATTTTAGGTTTAGTTTTTTCATGTAGATTAGAGATTCTAGACCAAGATTCTTTGAAACTCTCTTCAATTCCTTGTTTGAAAGTGAAAATCATTTCCTCAGGTGACATAGTGATTGGAGAAATGCTAGACATAATGACAACTTTAAAATAGGAACTAATAATAAAAAAATTGTGTTTTTGGTAAAGAAAGCAAACTTACTACAACTAATTTTTTTGTGTTTTTGATAAAGAAACAAGCAAACAACGCACAAATAAACTAAGCAAAACAAAAATAACAAAGTAAAGAGATTGGTTATGAGGGACTCCCCTTGTGAAGATGTCCTTTACTCCCCGACAACGGCGCCAGGAAAAGTGCTTGATGGCCCAAATTATATCGAGCTCGTTGGGGAACCCCAAGAGGAAGGTATGATGAGCACAGCAGCAAGTTTTCCCTCAGTTATGAAACCAAGGTTATCAATCCAGTAGGAGCAAGGAAACACCTCAAAGGTGTTTCTAGCTGAGCTTTGGTAGGGCGCACTACCGGTGCTAGCTGCAACGTGGAATCCTGCACAACACAACCACAGAACTTTGCTCCCAACTTGCGATGAGGTTGTCAATCTCACCGGTTTTCCTAAAAACAAAGGATTAGACGTAAAGAGTGGAAGAAAGTAATAGTTTGCAGAAAGTAAATAGAAAGAACTAAATAGTTGATTGTAGATTGATGATAAAATAAAGGACCGGGGTCCATAGTTCACTAGTGGTGGCTCTCCTTAAGATAGATAACATGTTGGGTGAACAAATTACAGCAGGGCAATTGACAAACATCGAGAAAGCAATCATGCATATACTACTCATCTTGACTCCTTTGAGACTTGATTGCGCATTACAACATTATACATAGACCGCCATCCAACTTCATCTAGGACTAATAATCCACCTTCAGGTTATCATCTGAACCCCCTTCAGTATTAAGTTGCAAGCAACAGATAATTGCATTACGCATTGCGTGTAAAGTAAACAATATGATTGTTCTATGAGCAAAGGATTGTTGTTTTCTCCCTAGTAGCAACAACACATCTAGTACCTTAGAGATTTTTGTCACTTCCACAGATTACTAGAGGCATGAACCCACTATCGAGCATAAATACTAACTCTTGGAGTTGCTAGAATCTACTTGGCCAAGATAGCTACTAACAACGGAAAGCATGCAAGATCACAAATAACAAAAACATGATAGAATCAATAATCATTCTGAAATAGCATCTCAATTTCCATCGGATCCCCGCAAGCACAACATGTATGATTACAAATAGATGATCTTGATCATGAACGAAGCTCACAAGATCTAAACATGAATGCAAAAAGTAGGAGAACCATCCATCTAGCTACTACATGGTCCCGTAGTCTAGAGATGAACTACTCATTCATCACACTGGAGGATTGCATGGTGATGAAGAAGGCCTCCAGGGTGAATTCCCCTCTCTGGCAGGGTGCCGGGAAGAGCTTCAGATCCATCCCGATCTAGGGATAGAGCTGACGGCAGCTACAGACTCTTTCGTGGAATTTTGATCAGGTATTTAGGGTTTCTGTATCGAAGGCATCTTATAGTCGGAAGGGGAGGTAGAGGGGGTGGCTGGGCGGCCAGACCACCCCCTGGCGCGGGCCAGGCTAGGCCGCATGGCCAGGTTTTGTGGTGGCCCTCTGGCCCCTCTCCGTCTCGTATTCTGGCTCCTTGTGTCCCTTGGTGAAAAACTGACTTTGACTTTTGTCCCGTCCAATTCCGAGAGTATTCATTTTCTGACTTTCCTGGAACCAAAAACAACAGAAAATATGCAGCTGGCACTGTGGCTCTTGTTAATAGGTTAGTCTAAGAAAGTGTATGAAAAGTACTCCAACATTGGAACAAAACATAAGAAAGTAGATAAAACCAAGCATGGAACATCAAAAATTATGGATACGTTAGCAGCGTATCAGTCCACCATACCTACCTATTAGCATTTGCTATTCCATGTATATTTATGTTTTTATCTACATTCCAAATTAAAGTTGTTATGTGAAAATTAGTTATTAAAGCTCTCATGAATTTATGGCACACCTTATGCTTGTGCTTTATAAGTTGAAGTTAGCAGAACCAAGTATCATGGGGAACGCTTTCAACATTGCACTTATATTCCATTGAAATAAAAGGGGAACTTGTAAGATCATGGAGTTTGCATGTGTGTTAGAGAAAGTCCTAGGCCACTATCCTAATCCATGCATAATCATGGTGGAAACTTGCAGCATAACCATAATGAGGAGAATATCTTTTTGCGTCCCGAAAGTTGGGGTGTACAGGCAACACGGTACCCAAGTTCCCTAAAATCAGCCGGGGTGACTACAGTTGGTGTGTCAAATACTCAGAGGGTCTTTTTCGGCACGAATTCAACTTTACGTTTCAACACAAAAAATCAGGCTAACGGCTGTCAAGTTGCCCCCTGTCAGTTCTCGCCGTTATGTCGCTCCCATCGCTTAGGAGGGGTGGTTGTCACGTAGGCTTGCAGCGTTGGCACAGTGGATAGGACAACACCCCCTGCCCAGTGTATTGACGTGACAAAACAGGGCACATGTATCGGCGTTATAATTATTTTTTGTTTACTCAGAAGCTGGAACGGCCACTGCCACGCGTCTCTCCTTGGACTTTTGTCCCCGTCATTAACCACTACCTTAAAAGCGCATTGACGGTTCCACCATTCCCCTACCTCGCAGAAACCACTCTTCTTCTTCCTGTCATCTGTCTTCTTCCCGTCTTCTCCTTTCCGCCATGGAAGGTCGTCGCACTCTAGAGACAAGCTTCACTACCCATGACAATAAGAAGATAGACGTTGTCTACACCAACGAGGAGGAGATAGTGGTGCGTGTCCTGAGGATGTACGATGGTAGTCTTGGGATAGATGAGGACAAGTTTGTGGGATTGGACCTCGAGTACACCCCAGAGCACCCATATGAAGGGAGTGAAGTCGCCGTCGTTCAACTGGCCATGTGGAAACACGTCCTCGTCTACCACTTCTCCCGGTTTGTAGATCTACTCTCTGTAGCTAACTGCTTTTAGGGTTTTCTCCTCTTATTCTTTATCCACTTGCTCATCTTGCAACTACTGTATTTTATTTAGGACCAAATAAATTAGAGTTTGCCTATGTCTCAATCGACTGAGATTTTCTTTAGTCTCAATCACCTAAGAAAAGTGCAACCGTTGTTAAAAGAAATGTGCAACTCGTTTAGTCTTGATCTTGATCTTGCATTTACTAAACTTTTCAAAATTATATTCAGATGATGATCTTGCATTGACAAAATATTTGTAGTTACAAATTTTAGTGATGACAAACTACATACTTTCAGGACTGACGGGAATTGTCCGGCGCTGCGCCAGTTCCTTGTAGAAAAGGGAATTGTTTTCTGCACTGTCGACACAACAACTGATTTTTCGAAACTTTATCAAGAGGGAATTACAATTCTTGCGCACAACTGGATCGATATTCAGAGTCTTTTCAAGATCCTAGGGGGCTCGAGGAAGGATGGAATGTCATCACTCGCAACTAGAATCCTTGATGAGTCGTACAATAAAACGAAGGAAGATTTCCCTACGGATAGGCACGATTTCTGGGACGAGTGGCCGTTGTCTGATATAAACCTAAAGTATACAGTCATAGATTTTTACATGACCTACCAGCTGTACATGAAGATCCATTTTTTTCTACATTACCTCTTGTTTTTCCCTATTTGCAAGAGGGAAGACGAGCTTAGGGGAGCCCTTTGTAGAAAATGCAGAATAGCTGAATTTGAAGCTGCATATGCAAAGAAAATGGCTGCCTCTGAAGCAGCTGATAGAGAGACTGCAGAAGCAGCTGAAGCAGAAGCAGCAGACAGAAAGGTTGCAGCTAAATCAGCAAACAGAGAGGCAGCATCTTCTAGCGGCAACAATCAGGTCTGTGATGCAACACTAATTGTGCCATAGGATGCTGAAGATAGGGAAGCCAAGTCAGATCCCAGGTGGGACGAAGCATTTCGTGAGCTATGGAGTACCTGGAATGGTCGCAGTTTGTCGCCTAGGAATGATGGCAAGCGCCTCAAGTGGTTTGATGAGAAGTGAATTAAATTTTACTTGTCAGTGTTATGTTTCTGTTTTGTGGAACTCGGTTAGCTTGTCAAGATGTCTAGCGCCTCAAGTGATACTAGTGAAATAAATTTAACCCTCATTGTGTTATGTTTATGTACGTGTCTTGTAGCTTGTCAAGATGGTAGCTTGTTAACTGGCAGTTTGAAAGAGTGCCCTTTTCCTCTCTCGCTAAATAGATATGTTTCATTTTGCCCAAAGTGGTAGCAAATATAGAGAAGATTCTCACTTTGATAATTCGTTCCCTTTTGGACCTCTTGTTTCCTTCGATTAGGTAGCAAATCTAGAGCAGAAAATCACACCAGGCAGAATACATTCATTCAGAAAACAAAACAAATGTAGATATAGCCGTGTGCAGCTAAATAGGATATAGCGATAGAAAGTAGGTTGCTTAACGAGGTTCGATGCATTCAGCCAGAAATAGGATATAGCTAGAAAGAATCTGCTTAGCAGCAGCAGCAGGCACATCATGCAAGCGCCCGCGCCTCCGCCTCCTCCCTCCGGCGCTTCCTCCAGTTCTTGCTGCCCAGTCGCTTGCTCTTGGGGGCCTTGGGCCTGATTGGAGGCATGCGACACTCTTTGATGGCCACCCGCTGGAGGTTTCGGAGGTGAATGCAGAGAGCCCGGTGTTCAGCGATGTAGGCATTGATGTTCATGTTCTCATGCTTGCCGCCTTTGTGGATGCTGGAGCCTATAGCCTCTGCATGTTTCAGTAAGGTGTTCAATTCGGTGCTGCCGGCGTGACTCGTTAAGCATTAGGTGATCCCCTTGCGGAAGGGGCAGGTGTAGTCGCCGCGCCTGAGGAAGGCGTCGTATTGGCCAGCCCACAGCCTCCTCAGCACCTGACGAGCCTTGGTGTGAATGGACTCGTCATCGCTGCAGACGTCGCTGCTAGAAACCTATTAGAAGAAAAGGAAAATGGGGGAGTAGATGATGTAAGAAGATCGAGCAATCGAAATGCAAACAAGCGAATCCTAATAAACCATGATCTAGCGTCCAACGATGGGACGGTAGAAGAACCAGGGGAGGATAGAAAACCGTAGTTACCTCTGACCATGGGTCATCGATTCCGGTGTCGTAGGGGTTCAGCGGAGAGATGTACTTATCTGGATCGTAGGTGCCCAAGAACTGCTTGATCTGCTTGTGACCGGCGGGAGGCTCGACTGGGGCCTAGACAGGGACGGCGACTACTTTCAACGCGTCGAGGGGGACCGGCGAGGACACGGGAGCCTCCTTGCCGGCAGCCTCGGAGACGACGATGGCCACCTTATCCTCCTCGGCCATCACCGGTGCAGACAGGGTATTCTCGGAAGTTTGTGGATGCTGATGGGATGGTGGAGAGGGTTGCGTGGGGAAAGTGAGCGAGAGTGGGAGTGGGTGTGCGGAGAGGGGCTCTATAGTTAAGGTGGATGGAAGCAAGGCAAGTTTCGTTGCACCACCGTGCAACGCACCGTGCAGTCTACTGCACCGTGCACTGCGACACGCGCACGGTATGTCACGTTTTTTTCCCGGGCCATGCATGGCAGTTCTGTATTGAGCCGCATGCAAAGGGCGCACACACAATTTATATGTACGAAGTTTGACATGGCCCTAAAATTGGCGATAGTTAAAAGTGGCTACATTGCGAGATTTATGGGGTTGTGATGGATCGGATAAAGGGATGTGTTGATGGCTGCGAGTGACTCGATGAAGCCGGAGACGTTAGGTCTCATCAAGCTTAGCTGTTTGGCCTCCGGATAGCGCATGCAAGCTTCTTACGGTGGGCCCCAGTTGAAAGTGAGATTGAGAGCCGCTGCGTAAAAAATGGGATGTGTCTTATTAAATTCAAGTGGCAATAAATTGCAGCTATCCATCGACAACCGTGCATTCGATGACGCATGTGTTGTGGCATAGTAGTAGCAGTAGTAGCCTTTTCAGACTTGATTAAACGTGACATGACCGCTCGAAGACTTTTTCCATGGACGACATCGTGTTCCTTCTTGTAGAGGGAGACGTCAAGATGGGGCCTCGTCAAGATGGTAGCTCGTTAACTGGCAGTTTGAAAGAGTACCCTTTTCCTCTCTCGCTAAACATATATGTTTCATTTTTCCCAAATTGGTAGCAAACCTAGAGAAGATTCTCTCTTCCATAATTCATTCCCTTTTGGACCTCCTTTTGCCTCCGATCAGGTAGCTAATCTAGAGCAGCAAATCACACCAGCAGAATACATTCATTCAAAAAAAATACAAATGTAGATATAGCTATTCATACATTGCAAATGTATCTATAATTTTTGATGTTCCATGCTTGGTTTTATCCACTTTCTTGTGTTTTGTCCACACTTTGGAGTACTTTTCATATGATATCTTGGACTAACCTATTAACAAGAGCCACAGTGCCAGCTGCCTGTTTTCTGCTATTTTTGGTTCCAGGAAAGTCAGAAAATGAATATTCTCAGAATTGGAAGGGACAAAAGCCAAAGTGCCTATTTTTCTAGAAGTCATCAGACGCCAGAATACGAGATGGAGAAGGGCTGGGGGCCGGCCACACCACCTGGCCACGCGGCCAGGCCTAGCCCGCACCAGGGGTTGGTCTGGCCGACCCCAGCACCCCCTCGGCCTCTCCTACCGCGTATAAGATGCCCTCAAGACGAAAACCCTACGTACCCGATAAAAAATCCACGAAAGAGTCTGTAGCCGCCGTCGTCTCCGTCCCTAGATCGGGAGGGATCTAAAGCTCTTCCTAGCACCCTGCCTGAGAGGGGAATTCACCTTAGAGGCCTTCTTCATCATCATGCAAGCCTCCGGTGTGATTTGTGAGTAGTTCATCCTTGGACTACGGATCCATGTAGTAGCTAGATGGCTGGTTCTCCTCCTTTGTGCTTTCATGTCTAGATCTTGTGAGCTCCGTTCATGATCAAGATCATCTAGTTGTAATTCTGCATGTTGTGTTTGCAGGGATCCCATGGATATTGAGATGCTATTTTAGATTGATTATTGATTCTATCATGTCTTTGTTATTTGTGATCTTACATGCTTTCCGTTGTTAGTAGTTATCTTGGCCAAGTAGATGCTAACAACTCCAAGAGTTAGTATTTATGCTCGATAGTGGGTTCATGCCTCTGGTAATCTAGGGAAGTGACAGAAATCTCTAAGGTACTAGATGTGATGTTGCTACTAGGGAGAAAACAACAATCCTTTGTTCATAGAACAAGCATATTGTTTACATTACACGCAATTCGTAAAGCAATAATATGTTGCTTGCAACTTAATACTGGAGGGGGTTCGGATGAAAAGGTGAAGGTGGATTATTAGTCATAGAAGTAGTTGGATGGCGGTCTATGTATAATGTTGTAATGCCCAATCGAGTTCCAAAGGAGCCAAGATGATTAGTATATGCATGTATTCCTTTCTCGATGTTTGTGAATAGCCCCGCTGTAATTTGTTCACTCAGCATGTTATCTATATTAAGGAGAGCCACCTCTAGTGAACTATGGATCCCGGTCCTTTCTTTTACATACAATCAACAAACTGTTTACCACTTTGTGTTTACCTTCTGCAAACTATTACTTCCTTCCATTCGATACGTTTAATCCTTTGTTTTCTGCAAAACCGGTGAGATTGACAACCTCATCGCAAGTTGGGGACAGAGTTCTGTGGTTGTGTTGTGCAGGTCTCCACGTTGCTGCTGGCACCGGTAGTTCGCCCTGCCAACGTTCAGCTAGCTACACCTTTGGGGTGTTTCCTTTCTCCTACTGGATTGATAACCTTGGTTTTGTACTGAGGGAAAACTTGGTGTTGTGCTCGTCATACCTTCCTCTGGGGGTTCCCTAACGAGCTAGATATAATTTGGGCCATCAAGCATATTTTCTGGCGCCATTGCCGGGAAGTCAAGGACATCTTCACAAGGTGAGTCCCTCATAACCAATCTCTTCACTTTGTTATTTTTGTTCTCTTAGTTTCTTTTTGCTTTGTTTGCTTGTTTTGTTAATCAAAAACACACAAAAAATTAGTTTTACTAGTTTGCTTTCTTATTCAAAAACACACAAAAATTAAGTCTCCTTTAGTTGTCACCTCTTCCTTAGCTCACCATGTTGATCCCTAAATTCACCCTGAAAGACCTTTAAATTGGTAGTGGTTCTATAATTGGTAAAGAGAATATTGAAGAATTCTTTAATCACGTTAGTAAACATGAGGATACTGAGGATAGATCCCTTGCAGAACTTGCTCCAAACTATGAGATTGCTGCAGCTTCTTTAATTCACATGTTAGAAGCTAGGTTTGTTAACCTCAACCCCTTAATGCAAGTAATGTTTCTTAAGCTTAAACAAACTGAGGACCCTGAAAAGAGGGATTTTATTCTAGAAACTTTGTTTAAGGAGTTCTATGATGTTGCCAAGGAAGCTAGGAAAGTCTTTGAACGTTTCAATATGCTAGGCTCATGTGTAGATGTTGTTGGTACACGAGAAAATATGAACAAAACCGAACCTAATGGGGAGGAACCTAAGATACCAATACCCTTTAAACTAGTAGCAATGCATGAAGCCATAGAAAAGAATCTTGATTGGATCGTTCCTGAAAACCCGTTTGATGAGAGTAGTGAACCTAAGAGCACTGAGAGAGGATCCTCTAGAACTTATTTGGATCAGATACCTTGTCTTGTTGAAGATATTTCTGGTATTGATCTTAATGCTTCTTCATTTGAGAATACTTGATCCTTTTTCTTGCTTCTTATGCCTAACTTAAAGGCGTTAAAGAAAAGTACTTATTGGGAGATAACCCAAAAGTTTTAGATGAGTCTTGGAGGTTATTACTTCAGTAATAACCTCTCCTTATCATTTTTATTTGCTTTTTGTGCCAAGAGTAACCTCTAATGAGAGAGAAGTAATGATTGGGAAAGTTGTTATCCCGAAACAGATTTCTGTGTTTCACCGTACAAATTCGTGTAAAATCTCTGAACGTATTTTTGAGGCGTGAATTTTTGTGCTTCTACCCCAGGTTGTTATCTAAGTTTCGTTAGTTAAACACTTTTTGATTTGAGCAACAAAAAGTCTTCGAAAAAAATCATCTTTACCTGCTGGTCTGTTTTGACAGAGTTCTACCATTTTCTGCATTTGCTTCTTGTTGGTTCCTTTTTGAGTTCTTTTGGGGAATTGAGCTTTTTGAGGGAAGTGCTTCAGTAGCTAGTGTTATAATGGAAGTTTATTTGGTTTTAGAACTGAACCTTAAGACCTATTATCTTGAGTGCACTAATGTTGCTAATAAAGATTGTGTGATGTTTTGTATGAAGGAAAAATTTCAGGTGTATGTAAGGAATGAGTAATGAGATGGAGGATGGACTAAAGCTCAAGCTTGGGGATGCCACGCGTGTCACCCCAAGAAATATCCAAGAAGTACAAGCGTCAAAGCTTGGGGATGCCCAAGGCATCCCCTTCTTCATGAATAAAAATCCCAGGTTTCTTTCAAACGCTTCATTTTTATTGTTTCATGCACAGTTGTGTTGTTCTTGGAGCATCTTCTTTTTCGTTATTGTTTTGGTTTTTCGTTTGCTTTTGTTTGCTTAGTTTTCTGAATAAATTGGTTGGACCCCCTCTTTCATACTTTGGTTTGCAAATAGTTTGGTTTGGTTTGGAAAAGAGTAGGAAAGTTCATGCTTATGCCCTGTCATGCCATGCTTGATATTGTTTTGGCTTTATGCTTAGTATTCTTTGCTGTAGCATGACTTGTTATAAACAATTGAGATTTCTTAATATGCCTTGGAAGAATCATGCGTTGTTTTAGCATATTAAAGCATAGTATAGTGGTATTCTCCTTTGATGCTTTATTTGGGTTGACTTGGCGCATGCTCACACCATGTTATGACTATCCAAAGTCACCATAGCCTTTATGATCCTTTAGTTTTCAACTTTTAGTATCACTTTATGCTTTGATCAATGATGTTTTGTCGCTCTACATGATTATGGCCATTATTGCTCTCTTAGTTTGTCGCTCCTAGTCTTTTGCTAGGATCCACAACCAAGTATGAGTTCCACTCATGAATCCAACTCCCTAAACCAAGTTATTCCAAAGAGTCCACCATACCTACCTACTAGCTTATGCTATTCCAAGTATATTCATGCTTTTGTTTACCTTCCGAATTAAACTTGTTATTAGAAAACTAGTGATTAAAGCTCTCACGAACTTGATGGCACACTTTATTTTTTTGCATCTAATAAACTTGAACCATTGGGTCCTTCTTTGTTGCGTATATGCTTGCGCTTTATAAGTTGAAATTAGCAGAACCATGTATCATGGGGAACGCTTTCAACATTGCACTTGTACTTTGTACCCCGTTGATATCATGTTCTTTTGCTTATGGATCCCGGCGGTGTGAAATAAAAGTGGAACTTGTAAGATCATGGAGTTTGTATGTGTGTTAGAGAAATGCCTGGGCCGCTAGCCTAAGCCATGCCTAATCATGGTGGAAACTTGTAGCATCACCATAATGAGCACTCTATGAAGCATCCTCAATAAAAACCTATGCAAATAGAAAATAAAAAGATCGCTGAGATGCTCATTTTCTGCTTGCCTTGTCATTTTGATTATGGGATAGCTCCTGTATCATGTGCAAGGGGTACCCCGTTGGCGGTTCTTTATGATACACATGTACTTACAATGACAAGAGCTTACTTGTGACTAAAGTTGAGTAGAATGAGGTTCGGTCTTTGTAAGTAAGAGGCATGAGATTTCGGTTTATAACTTGTCAAGCATATCCTCTTAGTTGTGTCACTTTAACCTTAACCACCTTCAAGATGCTTATGATAGGGGCAATGAGAGCTGAAAGCTATAAGTACCATAATTTTTGGAAGCTCTTTATGAGACTTTAATCCCTACTTCCTTCCATGAAGGCCTTTCTTCCACCATTATATTGAGTCTCCAACTTCTACCTTTATGCACCTACTTTGAGAGCATAGTGGACATTCTTAGTTCTATGTCCATTGTCCCAAGACTAGTTGATTGATGCATAGCTTGATATTGCTTGTTTTAAACTATTTGTATCTAGTCACTCTTATGAACTTTGAAGGTGTCCCATGCATTCATGTTTGCTACTCTGTGAGGGACAAGCTGAATGCCATTATGCTATGTTTTCTTTATGTGAAACAAACAAACGTCTTGCAAAGCATTGTTATTCATGAATCTTTTGTTTGTGCCTTTTCATGTTGCATCATAGTTTTTTTTCTTATTACTAGAACTTTGTCTTTCATGTTATGATTGAAGTACTATGATCCCAGCTTTGAATGTTTTACAAATACTTTGATCAAGTCTTTGATGGTGTGTTGGGGGGATACCCCCGGGTAGGGTCACGCCGGGGTATAAAGGCCGAGTTAGCTGGGGTTCGGCAAGGCCAAAGCAGATGCTAGCTGGGTCATCTCAAGGCAGGCCGAATCACGGGGTAATCCGGACCTGGGGGCGTCCGCCTAACTAGCCCTCATCTGACTTAAGCGGTAAGTCGGAAGTGTGTGTTTTGCCTGTATGCAGGAAAGGGTGTGGCCGGATGAACCATCATCCGGGTCGTAGCAAGCTTCTAGGAGAAGGAAGGAATCTCGCTGGTCAAAAGTAGCCCCGATACGCACTGCCTGAGCGAAGCGAGCAAGGACAGGACCACCGGGGCATGGCCGACAAGCATGACGACGCCCGTGTCAGCTGACGAGGGCACCGAAGTGGCTAACGTAGCTAAAGCATGTGTGACGCGGGGGAAAAAGCACCCCGGTCGGCTTACCACTTTGGGTGGAGGCATATTCTTAGGAATATGCCTCCACGTATGCCCTAGGCAGATACCGAGCCTCCCCTATAAAAGGGGGGCTAGGGCTTCAGTAGAGGTGGTGGGCTGTTCTGGTCTCGGTACCATTCTGTTAAGGTCTAGGGTTTCAGGTGAGATCTGTGGGTGAGAGTAAGAGAGCTCCTTCTTCCTCCTCTCGCCAATACAGCTCTAGGAGCACTTGTAACCTTGGAAGGAGATCAATACAAGTACTTGTGTGGAGAATCACTTCACTATCCCTCCCTGGATTCCCCTAGCGTGTATTAGTCCCCACCTTTAGCCTATACATGGCATCTGCCGTGATACCACCACGACAGTTGGCGCCCACCGTGGGGATAGCGGCGCTAGCAGGGGTCAAAATCCGGACGGGAAACTTCATCGCCACCGGCGAGCGCATCGTCTTCGGGCTCGTTCAGCGCTTTGGAGCGCGGAACTTCGTTAGCGACAACGCGGGCTGCTTCGGCATACGCCCTCTTCCGCGCAACAGCATGTTCGTCAAGCTCGGCACGCACAAGGTCTACGTTTCGGTGGACGTGTCTTGCGTTCATCCGCGCCACGTCGTCGAAGCAGGCGAACCGCCCCTCACTGTGGCTCGCGGGGAGCGTACCGCTCGTTCCCCGGACCATGCAGAGGTGATGATGACAGCGCCGGGTGCGGGTGCGAGCAAGGATCCGGCGCCAGATCCGGAGGTGACGCCCAAGGCACCAAGGAAAGGTAGGGTTCCTCCGCTAGAGAGGCCGGAAAACGTGCTGAGAGAGGCAATGGATAGCTTGGCAAACCCTGTAGTAGCAGCGGTAGATCCGGCTCGTGCACAGGCCGAGCTGGAAGAAACTAGGCAGAAAATACTAGAGGGCACAAAGAAAATAGCCGCGGCCCAGCAGTCGTTGAACATGACGCTGCGTGAGTACGCTAAGGAGAACAAAGTTGATACTGTAAAAGTTAAAGGGAGAAATCTCATGAGCGAGATGAACAGAGAAGGTGATGTTGGAATCGAGGAATCAGAAAACTGTTTTTCCGTGGGGCTGCCGAGGTATAGTACCCCGACCAAGAACCTCAGAGCGGCAGATGCAGCTGCATCCGAGTTAGAGGAACTGACGGGTGAAGCCCGACAAAGGCAGCAAGACCGGGTTAATGAGCTAGTTCGGATTGCGAATAGGCAAAACGAGGAACTGCTCAGGGCAAACCCGGAGAGAGCTGGGGCCTCCAAGATCGTCCATTCGATGATGGGTAACCCGGAGAAATCCGCTGGAGCCGCATCTTCCCCTCATGGTGGTCCAAGGAGAGAGGAGGTGGTAACCTCGGCCAGACGGAACAAACAGATTGTCCCGTATGACCCGACACGGGCAAGGAAAGAAAAAGAAGCGGAGAAAAATGATGATCGACGGAGTGTGAGCCGAGGCGAAGCAGGCCGAGGTAACCGTGACCAAGGCAATGCCGGTCAAAGGAACGTTGTCAACGGCAATGCCGGGCAGCAAAACTCAGCAGGGGCAAGACAACCGCAGCAGCGGAACACGCCGAGGCAAGAGCACGGTGCCGGCCGAGGTATACAATAGAAAGGTGCACCGCAAGAGCAAAACCGGTATAACGACGGTGATTCGGAGATGGCAAATGTGGGATACCCGAGACCAGATTATCATGTGATAGGGTCGAGATTGGGAAGTAGGGATTTGATGCCGGACGATGCAAGGTTGAAACTGGATTGACTATATAGGTCGGAGCAGATTGAATGTCAAGGTCCACCGGGTCCAGCATGTTTTGGACCCCGGATCATGAAAGAGCCACCAGTCCCAAACTTTCAGCTGCCCAGGGGCACCAAGACCTATGACGGTAGTACCAAACCAGAGGATTGGCTGATAAACTATGCTACGGCTGTAAAAATTGCCACAGGCAACCTAAGATGGGCCGTACGGTATGTACCCCAGATGTTGGAAGGCCCGGCAAGGGTGTGGTTGAACAATTTGCCACCAGGAAGCATCAACTGCTGGATAGATTTCGAGGAGATGTTCATCAGAAATTTTTCGAGTACGTATCAAAGGCCAAATAGGCCACAGACCCTAGCTATGTGCAAACAAAGACCCAATGAGACCGACCGGGAGTTTTTGACCCGGTGGTGTACCGTGAGAAATTCATGCGAGGGCGTGATAGAATCACAGGCCATAGCATGGTTTGCACGGGGATGCAGATATGGAAGCGAGCTGTGGATGAAGTTGCAACGGAAAATGCCGGCAACGTTGGCAGAGATGATCCGGATCGCAGATTCGTATGCGTTGGGTGACCCGACCCAACCAAGGCTCGCCTCAAACGAGTCAAGCGATGAGTACTATCTGAGGGATGGATCCGGATCATCCCGGAGAAATGATTACAGAGGAAAAAGGAGAGATGATCGACCGGACCATCGGTACGGTTCGCACCAAGTGGCAGTCGTGAATCAAGATCATCCCGGAGCAGGGGGTAGCCAGCGCCAGAAAACTGCAGGTCAATGGACTCCAAGGAACGATGGCAAGAAAACTTGGACACTGGAGCAATACAAGCAATGGCAAGAAAGGAAAGACCGTCTAAGGTATACTTACGAGTCGATGTTGGACCAGCCGTGTAAGTTTCACAAGCCAAATCCGAACAACCCAGCGGGCCATACGACGAGGCAATGCGAGTGGATGCGCAAGATCGAGCAAGGAGGTTCGGGGAATGCTCAGGCACCCCGGAATGATCAGCCTCAGCGGGAGTTACCCCGGCAGCAATTGCGATTCGGAGCGAACACGCAACAGCTAATGTTGCCTCCCCCTCCGCCGAGGTATGATACCAATGAAAGAAGGGATGCAGTGCATCAGGTAGAAAATCAGCATCAGCCGGATCAGAGGCACCCCGGAAATGAGGGGAGAAACGAGTACAGGGAGCATCACCAGAGCTACTATGTGTTTACCACAGAGGAAACTGATAGAAAAAGCTTGCAGCGTAGGCATATGGAGGTGAATGCGGTAATGCCGGCAGTCACGAGGTACATGCCTTGGTCCGATCAGGAAATCACCTGGAGCATTAGGGATCATCCCAAGCTCATGCCGAGCCCTGGTTCGTATGCGTTGGTGCTGGATCCTACGTTCATTGGACCAGGCATTAACATAAGGTTCTCAAAGGTACTGATCGACAACGGCAGTAGCATAAATATCATGTACGCGGACACAATGCGCAAGTTGGGTATCTCGGAGAACATGCTCTAGGCCACGAGGACAACTTTCCATGGCATTGTGCCCGGCATTTCTTGCAAGCCCATAGGCAAGGTCCGGGTCGACGTCTTGTTCGGCACGAGGGGCAATTGCCGAACTGAAAATCTAGAGTTCGAAGTAGTGAACTTAGAAAGCGCGTATCATGCGTTGCTCGGAAGGCCAGCACTGAACAAGTTCATGGCAAGTTGTCATATCAGCTACTTGAAGATGAAATTGCCCGGACCAAACGGAGTGATTACCATTGCTGGGGACTTCCGACGGTCGATGGAGTGTGCGTCGGCCGGATCAAACTTAGTCGAGTCACTTGTGATCGCGCAGGAAAAAAGAAAAATTCAAGAGGTGGCGGCATTGGCTCAGTCCGCGCAGCAGTACATGTCGGCGCTGAGTACCCGCATGGAACTGTCTCCTTCCAGGCCACGAAAAATACAAAGAAGGTTCCCGTTGATGACATGTTCCCAGAGCGCACCGTAACAATTGGTGCTGGGCTACGCGATAAATAGGAAAGCGAGCTCGTCAGCTTCCTCCGTGAGAATCGGGACATTTTTGCTTGGTCCACACAGGACTTGCAAGGTGTTCCGAGGGAGTTGGCCGAGCACTCTTTAAATGTGAGACCCGGAGCTAAGCCGGTGAAGCAACCTCTCCGCTGCTTCGCCGAAGATAGGAGGAAAGTCATTGGGGATGAGATAGCTCGGTTGCTAGCTGCAGGATTTATCATGGAGGTCCTCTACCCGGATTGGCTGTCTAATCCAGTGCTGGTGGAAAAGAAAAAGGATGATCCGAACGTGGCAGTGGTTTGGCGCATGTGTATCGATTACACGAACCTGAACAAGGTGTGTCCAAAAGATCCATTCCCACTGCCAAGAATAGATCAGGTCATAGACTCAACTGCTGGATGTGAACTGTTGTCATTCATTGATGCTTATTCTGGTTTCCACCAGATACCTCTGAATCCGGATGATCAAATAAAGACTGCGTTTATTACCCCATATGGGGCTTATTGCTATCGCACCATGCCGTTTGGTTTACGTAATGCAGGGGCAACGTACCAGAGATGTATGCAAAAATGTTTGCACGACCAAATAGGTCAAAATGTACAGGTGTACGTGGATGATGTGGTTATCAAGACCAAGGAAAGCAAAACGCTCCTTGACGATATCAGGCAAACGTTTGCAAACCTTAGAAGGTTCCGGATGAAACTTAACCCGGAAAAATGCACCTTCGGGTTCCCGGCTGGAAAATTGCTCGGCTTTCTAGTTTCCAGCCGAGGTATTGAAGTTAATCCAACCAAAATCCGGGCCATCGAACGAATGGAACTGCCGAAGTGTCTTAACGATGTCCAGAAGTTTACACGTTGCCTGGCCTCGTTAAGTCGGTTTGTATGTCGGTTGGGAGAGAAAGCTTTACCTCTGTACCAACTCATGAAAAAGTCGGATAAGTTCATTTGGACACCGCAGGCTGATGAAGCCTTTACCCACCTAAAGAAAATGTTAGCCACGGCACCAGTGCTAGCCTCACTACTATCAAAGGTGCCAATGTTGCTCTATATAGCCGCAACCAACCGGGTTGTAAGTGTAGTGATAGTGGTGGAGCGCGATGAGGAAGGTAAGTCAAGGCAAAGGCCGGTGTATTATTTGAGTGAAGTGTTGTCAACCTCAAAGCAGAACTACCCACATTATCAAAAAGTGGTGTATGGCGTGTACATGGCCGCCAAGAAATTGAAGCACTACTTTGAGGAGCATCCCATCCGGGTCATATGTGAGGCCCCTATATCCGAGATAATGAGTAACAAGGATGCAAGCGGCAGAATTGCAAAATGGGCAATTGAGCTAGCTCCTTATGCTCTGCAATATGACCGGAGAGAGGCCATCAAGTCTCAGGCTGTGGCGGACTTTTTCGTGGACTGGGCCGAGCTACAGTATGAACCACCACTTCCAGATCCGAACTATTGGCGGATGCACTTTGACGGATCAAAAACCAAAACCGGGCTAGGTGCCGGAGTTGTACTCACGTCGCCAAAGAAGGACCAGTTGAAATATGTGCTGCAGATCCACTTCACCGCATCAAACAATGTCGCTGAGTATGAAGCACTTGTGCATGGGCTCAAGGTAGCAAAAGAAATTGGTATACGTCGGATTATATGCTTTGGCGACTCGGATTTAGTGGTACAGCAAGTGTCCGGAGTGTGGGACACCCTTGATCCAAACATGGCACTATACAGATTTCATGTGCAGAAGATTTCCAGTTACTTTGAGGGATGCGAATTTCATCATGTAACCCGGGTGGAAAATGAGGCTGCCGACATGCTGTCGAAGCTCGGGTCAACCAGACAAGCAATTCCACCGGGTGTAGCATTAGAGCACCTCAAGAAACCATCCATCAGGCCATCCCTGGAGTCCGAGTCAATCTACGTCCCGGAGGACACAGAGTCCGGAGCTGTGCCCATGGGCATTGACACGGGAAGTGGTGCGCAAAACCCGGGGACTGCTTCGGCAAACCCGGGGACTGCTTCGCAAGACCCGGGGACTGCTCAACGTGGTCCGGTTGAAGTTATGCCGGTGGATCAGATGGAGATATACGAGGACATGTTCCCCGTGCGGCCAATACCAGCTTGGGCACTGCCTATATTTCAATTCCTGAAAGATGGAACATTACCCACTGAGGAGGTGTTGTCCAGGCAAACACAGAGGAGGGCAAAGGCCTACACGATCATCAATTCCGAGTTATACAAAAGAAGTGTGACCAATGTCCTCCAGTGGTGTGTTGACCCGGAAGAAGGGCTTGAAATCATCCGAGATATACATCAGGGGGAATGCGGGCATCACGCCTCATCCCGAGCCTTGGTAGCAAAAGCTTTCCGACATGGATTCTACTGGCCAAATGCCTTAGAGCAAGCAAAAGACCTGGTGAGAAAATGTAATGGTTGTCAGAGGTACGCTACAAAGACACATATGCCAATGTCGGAACTCAAGACCATCCCAATCACTTGGCCATTTGCCGTATGGTTCTTGGATATGGTGGGCCTGTTCGAACCAGCAAGAGGAAACATGACTCACATTCTGGTAATGGTGGAAAAGTTTACGAAGTGGATCGAGGTAAAGCCTATAAGAAAATGTGATGGAGCTACGACCGTAACGTTTCTCAAAGATATCATCTTGAGGTACGGTTATCCACACAGTATCATAACCGATAATGGCACAAATTTTGCGGAAGGAGCATTTGCTCGTTTCTGTCGGGATAAGAGGATCTGGCTTGACGTAGCTTCGGTAGCCCACCCCGCATCGAACGGGCAAGTGGAGAGATCCAACAGATTATTATTATCTGGGATAAAACCCCGGCTCATTGAGCCGCTGCAAAGATCAGCGGGGTGCTGGATAGAAGAACTACCAGCGGTACTGGGGAGTTTAAGAACAACTCCGAATCGATCAACAGGCTATACGCCGTTTTTTCTGGTATATGGGGCAGAAGCTGTATTACCAGCCGACATAGAGTATGATTCGCCTAGGGTCACCCAATACACAGAAGCCGAAGTGCAAGAAGCCCGGCAAAATGATGTTGATGTGCTGGAAGAAGCGAGAGAACTGGCACTGTCCAGATCCGCCATATATCAGCAAAATCTCCGACGCTATCATAGCCGGAAAGTGTGCCCCCGGGTCTTCCGGGAAGGCGATCTGGTGCTCCGGTTGGTACAACGTACTACTGGAATGCATAAATTATCCCCCCATGGGAAGGGTCGTTAATCGTGAGCAAAGCATTGCACAATGATTCTTACTATCTTATAGATGCAAAGCCACAGGAAAAGAACAAGGCGGACAGGTCCGGTGAGGAATCAAAGCGACCATGGAACATAGCTCTACTTCGGCCTTTCTAGACCTAGCTAAGAAGTAAATGTATCCGGGTTATCTAATATGTCGGTATGTATGTCGGCAATGAGCTTATCAATGTAATGTGGGCACCTCGAGCAGTAACTCGGGGACTGCCTTAATAATATTTGTTGTCTTCTGTTATTTGTGCGTCGGCTGGAATAGGTTATTCTACTTAGCTCGGATTAGTAGTGTGTGAGCACCAAAAACCCAACTCTTCGACTTGCTGCTGTCCAACAAGAATTGGCTTCATGGCAAGCAAGAGAACAAGTTTGGAATTGCGTAGCACATGAAAAACGACTAAGGAAAAGAATTTATTCGAGACGACGTTTGTTCTTCGGACTAACCCTGTATTTATTTTCAAGTTATTATGCAGTTTTATTTTTGAGCTAAGTCTAAAAGTTTCCAAGTATTGTTAAGACAATTTTTCAAGCTCGGATTCGTAAGTTGTAAAACCGAATCAAGGTAGACACGATCCGAGCCAAAAGATTGAACGAACAAGAAAAAGAAACTCGGGGACTACGCCCAAGTTAATCTGGCATAAGTACTCAGTAGCAAAATATCACATGTATTTGGAATACAATTCCACCCGGCATACCGGGGATCTCATGAATTTTCAAGTGTTTTTACTTAGGAGCAGCAGGAGGAAGTTCGGCATCACCGTCACCCTCTTCGATATCCGAGGCAGTGTCCTCCTCGTCTTCACTCGAGTCATCTTCAATGTTCTCAACTTCCTCTTCACCTGCGGCTTCCAGGAAGCTCGGACCCTCAGTCCATTCATGAATGGGGGCATATTCAATGAGGTTGTGGGCGCAAGCCTGGCGCCGAGCTACCCACTCCAGGTCATCTGTCCATTTGGACCCGGTGCGCAGGCGTGTGAGGAGGCTGAGATCTATCTTCTCGTACCACGTCAAAATGTGGTGAAGGACGGTATCGGCAGCAGCGCGTCCAGCGGATTCTCGCCAGAGGTCGAGCTGGGTCTCAATTTTTGAAAGCCTTTCAGCGAGCTGCGTGACTCTCTCCGGGGCATCATCGGCGGGCCAGAAGGCGTTGAAGACCCGGACTGAAACATCGAGGAGGTCCCTGCCGTAGTTCTTGATAATTTCCACGCGAGATGACAGGCTAACCAACAGATCCTCCATGTTAAAGGGAATGCTCTCACCCTCAGCAGTGACCGGAGTACACCTTTCTCGGCGGAAATTGGTGACAACAGCACTTGGAATGGCAGTACCCTCTGGAAAGTGGCCTGGCAAACAAGGCAAAGGACAAAGTTGAGAAAACAAGACATATGGAGTAACCCGGAGAAATAAGGCGGATAAAGGAAAAGAAGTTACGTGAGATGTGACTGTGAATCCGGGTCAACTCCTTGATGCAAGCATCACGCCTTTTCCGAAGCTGCTCGAGCTCAGCATTTGCCGACTCAAGTTTCACCTCGGCTTCCTGAGGAAGCTCACGATCCTTAGCACTTTGGAGTTTGAGGCGCTCGCGTTCTTCGGTGTAGTCCTGGCCAACCCTTTTCAGCTCGGTTTGGTGCTGCGCCTTCATCTTAGCCATTTCAGCTTTGAGCTTGGCTATGTCATCATCTTTGGTCTGGAGGAGGGCGAGCTCATCATCTTTCTTCTTCAGCTTGGCTTGATGCTGTCCTGCTTGTTCGAGAAAATGCAGCATCATGTCAGGCACATGCACACTTTCTTCAAGCAATGCTGAAACCGTGTGTTGGCCCGTCAGAGCCGTGGTATGAATGTTTGCCGAGCCAAGGAGGTAAAATGATGAAAAGCACAGTAAAAACAGACAAGAAGGTCGTACCCTTGATCTGCTCCAAGTTCTTTCGCATTATTTTGTTTTCAGCTTCCACCCCAGCTGCGGAAACCGAACAATCAGATTAGTTCGGCAAGCGAAGTGGAAGAAAAATGAGGAAAGGAATGAGAAAGAAATTTACCCCTTTTCTCGTACTCCGCGATGAGTGCAGCCTGTTTCGTGCGCAGATTTTTGTGCGTATCCAACAAGCGCTGGAATTCAGCACTTCGGCGGTTGGTGGTCACCTAAAAGAGATACAGAAACTTAACTCAGCCTTGTGCATGTTCGAAGTGTACTAAAATCCGGGCCAAGTGGAACTTAACCCGGCTCTAAGTGTGTGCATGTTCAAAGTGTACTATAATCCGGGCCAAGTGGAACTTAACCCGGCTCTAGGTGTGTGCATGTTCGAAGTGTACTATAATCCGGGCCAAGTGGAACTTAACCCGACTCTAGGTGTGTGCATGTTCGAAGTGTACTAAAATCCGGGCCAAGTGGAACTTAACCCGGCTCTAGGTGTGTGCCTATTCGAAGTGTTCTAAAATCCGGGCCAAGTGGAACTTAACCCGGCTCTAGGTGTGTGCATGTTCGAAGTGTACTAAAATCTGGGCCAAGTGGAACTTAACCCGGCTCTAGGTGCATGCATGTTTGAAGTTATCATGGAGCTAGGTTAGTTCTATCAAAGAGCATCCGGCCGAGTAACAAGTTACTCCCCCGGAGGCTCGGGGACTAATGGTTATTATCTACAATCTGCAAAGGAGAAACGACGTACCTCCATCATTCGCCCAGCGAGGTTAATGGCCTTGGCGGCGGTATTCGCCTGATCAGATTCATGGATTACCTCGGTCTTGTTCCAGTTCATGACGAACTCCATCAGGCTCGGGGGGGTACCGTTCACCTGTGGGCATATGAGGCGTCACCAAGCCCTTAGCATGTGCTTCCTTCCTCTCCACCAAGGCAAGGCGGGGCTGGTGTGCAGAACCAACTGCTGGGCTTCGGTTGGCTCGGCAGGCGCGTCCTTTGCCACTGATGTCTTCTTGGGGAGCATGGACTCAAGGGTGCGTTGCCCAGGCTCGGCAACACTGGGCTTGGCAACATCTTGAATCTTCTTGCCCTTGGCTTGCTGGGAAGAAGAAGCCGTAGCAGCGGTTTTCCCCTGCCGAGGTTGAGAGGACTCGGAAGATGCAGAGGAACTGGGCGCTGGTACTTTCGTTGCTGGACTTGGTGCCTGCGCTGATGTTTTCGCTGCCGGAGTTGGTGCTGCTGCCGAGGTTGGAGTTGGTGCTCGTTTGGCTGCTGGTACTGGAACAGATGCTGGAGTCAAAGTAGCCTTAGTGGCCGCTAGTTTTGGCGTTGCCGAGGTAGTGGCTGCCGTTGTTTTGGCTGGGCCAGTTCCCCCCGCCCCAGGATGACCCGGAGCGGCCGCAGAGCTCTCCGGAATAGGGCTCAGCGGACGTGACTCGTCGTCACGACGGGGTGAAGGGCTGGCCCCGAGAGGTGATGAGATACTGGATCCCCTTTGAGGGACCTCCACTGGAGCCCTGTGAAATCAAGTAACGTCAGAAGAAAAATTACGACAAAGTAAGGAAGAGCGAGTTACAGAAGAAAGAAGGACTTACGCATCCGAGGTTTCGGCTGCTCTGGGCTTCCGAGCCCTTCGTGCTGGGGCCTTCTTTCGCCTTTTAACGGGCTGGGAAGGTCTGGAGGAAGAGCTTGAGGAAGCCCCGCGCTTTTTCTTCGACGCCATCGGAACTGGCTCGTCCGTAGCAAGGGGAGGATCCTCTTGGATATGACCACCGGAGTAAGCTGATTGCGGAAAAGCAAAAGAAAGGGGGACAACCTCAAAGGGTTCAATTATCTCGATATCCGAGTAATCTTCATCATCGGGCCAATCTCTAGTAGAAGAGAAGTTACCCGTGGGTCATTTCGTGGCGTCGGTCATGGGGAGAAACATCTCTTGGTCCGGCTCCTCCTCGTCCGGAGTCACCCGGTCCGGTGCCCACTTAAGGGTCGGATCGATGCCGTCCTCGAGCATCTGCTAAAGGAATAGCTGAGGAAAATAGTAAACAAACGAGTCAAAAATACAACAATAACAGACAAGGGATTAGTCCGGGGTATGTTTGCAGCATGAAACTTACCATGGGAGGAAGCCGGTCACGGTAGAAATGCTCAATCCCCCAAGTCCAGTCAGAGGAGAAATCCTTGTGAGTGGTGAAGAGAGCCTTAACCCGGCGAAAGATCTCCGTGTTGTTCAGTTCGAAAGATGAAGTCCGGTTGGGATCGCGGCCGTAGCTCATATGGCACACCTTGTGGGTGCGCTTCTGGAGAGGGGAGATTCGGTTGCGCACGAAATTGATCATTGCATCCTCATTGCGCAACCCGAGCTCCTTCAGCTCCGCGAACCTTTTGTTCACTTGGTTGGCCAGGGCCGTAGGTTTCCTCAGAATGGCGTCCCATAGATCCGTGTTCAGCGGACCCGTGGTATAGGGGAGCAACCGGATCAAATCTTCGGTGCCCGTGTTCCGGACGTAAAAGAATGTCCGGGCCCACCCTTTGTAGGATTCTAGCCCTGTGACCCGGGGGAAAACAGAGAACCTCCGGGGTGAGATGGAGGCCGCTCCGAACTGAGTGAGCCGCTTGTCCTCCGGATCAGTGTGAATGTCGGGAATAACGTTGCGATGAAGGGCGAAAAACCAGATCCACAGCTCCTTCGTGGGCCATAATCCGGCGTAGCCCTCGATTGTAGAAGCGAAGGCAGAGAGAGAAGTAATGGCATTGGCTGGAAGATGGTGCAGCTGGAGATGGTAGGTGCTGAGCCAATCATGGAAGAAATCGCTCACCGGGAGTCCGAAGCCCCATTGAAAGTGGGACAGGAACACGACGAACTCCCCGGGATTGGGTGATGGAGCTAGCTCGGCGGAGGTGAGGCGAGCGGCAACGCAGGCGGGGATGCATCTGTCCAGTAGAGCTAGTCCAGATCGTCCTGGCAGACCCAAGAGCCGGCCCATGCGCCACGGTCCGTAGCACCGGCGTCCTCCTCCATCTCTTGCTCAGCAATGGCAAGTTCTTCCGCCATCTACTCCTCGAAGCCCTCGCTGGCGCTAGAGGCGGCGGGGGACAGTGGCTTGGATTGACGAGGACCCGTAGCGGGAGATTTGCGTCACAGTGACGGTGACGCAGAGGCGCGACGGAGAAGTGCGGCGGCGACGCTGCTTTTTGGCAGTGCTGGCGGCGGCGCGGTCGCGAGGAAAACGAAGAGGAATAGCAGCGGGCAGAGGGGTGCGGAGGGGGAAAAATCCTAAGGGACACACCGCTCCGCTATTTAACCACACCCATCAAGGGTGAGTGGGATCGCATCCTGTGGACTGGCCACACGCTGTGGCCGTGTATTACCCGTTCGGACCAATCAGTAAGGAGCCACACGCTGTGACGTGACGCGCTGATGCGGTAGACGAGGAGGCAGGCGTGACGTGACCTGCACACAGTGATAACTGACAGTTACTGCGCCGGTTACTGTACCGTCCCTTAAAATAAGACAACATAATGATTACCCTTCACATGGGCTAGCGTACGAGAGAAGGAAGTAAGACCCGGATAGAGATGTCGTCACCCGGCCGGCAAGTGAAAACTTTCAATGTGCAAAGGGAACGTAAATCCAAGCCGTCCGAGGTACAGAGGTAACTCGACAAACAACAACAGGGGCACAAAAGGGAACCTAGTGTGGCCTTAGCGACCAAGGCGGCTAAGGCTGCACCAGCTTCGGGGACTAATGTTGGGGGGATACCCTCGGGTAGGGTCACGCCGGGGTATAAAGGCCGAGTTAGCCGGGTTTCGGCAAGGCCAAAGCAGATGCTGGCCGGGTCATCTCAAGGCAGGCCGAATCACGGGGTAATCCGGACCTAGGGGCGTCTGCCTAACTAGCCCTCATCCGACTTAAGCCGTAAGTCGGAAGTGTGTGTTTTGCCTGTATGCAGGAAAGGGTGTGGCCGGATGAACCACCATCCGGGTCACAGCAAGCTTCTAGGAGAAGGAAGGAATCTTGCTTGTCAAAATTAGCCCCAGTACGCACTGCCTGAGCGAAGCGAGCAAGGACAGGACCACCGGGGTGTGGCCGACAAGCATGACGACGCCCGTGTCAGCTGACGAGGGCGCCGCAGTGGCTAACGTAGCTAAAGCATGTGTGACGCGGGGGAAAAAGCACCCCGGTCAGCTTACCACTTTCGGTGGAGGCATATTCTTAGGAATATGCCTCCACGTATGCCCTAGGTAGAAACCGAGCCTCCCCTATAAAAGGGGGGCTAGGGATTCAGTAGAGGGGGTGGGCTGTTGTGGTCTTGGTACCATTCTGTTAAGGTCTAGGGTTTCAGGTGAGATCTGTGGGTGAGAGTAAGAGAGATCCTTCTTCCTCCTCTTGCCAATACAGCTCTAGGAGCACTAGTAACCTTGGAAGGAGATCAATACAAGTTCTTGTGTGGAGAATCACTTCACTATCGCTCCCTGGATTCCCCTAGCGTGTATTAGTCCCCACCTTTAGCCTATACATGGCATCTGCCGTGACACCACCATGACATGGTGCATGTCACCTCAAAAATTATTCTTTCTTTTTATCACTTACCTACTCAAGGACGAGCAGGAGTTAAGCTTGAGGATGTTGATACATTGCAAATGTAGCTACAATTTTTTGATGTTCCATGCTTAGTTTTATCCACTTTCCTATGTTTTGTCCACACTTTGGAGTACTTTTCATATGATTTCTCAGACTAACCTAATAACAAGAGCCATAGTGCTAGCTGCCTGTTTTCTGCTGTTTTTGGTTTCAGGAAAGTCAGAAAATGAATATTCTCGGAATGGGACGGGACAAAAGCCAAAGTGCCTATTTTTCCAGAAGTCATCAGATTCTAGATACGAGACGGATAAGGGCTAGGGCCGGCCACACCACCTGGCCATGCGGCCAGGCCTGGCCCACGCCAGGGGGTGGTCTGGCCGACCCCAGCACCCCCTCGTCCTCTCCTTCTGCCTATAAGATGCCCTTGGGACGAAAACCCTAAGTACCCGATCAAAAATCCATGAAAGAGTCTGTAGCCGCCGTCATCTCCATCCCTAGGTCGAGAGGGATCTGAAGCTCTTCCCGGCACCCTGCCGGAGAGGGGAATTCAGCCTGGAGGCCTTCTTCATCATCATGCAAGCCTCCGGTGTAATGCGTGAGTAGTTCATCCTTGGACTACGGATCCATGTAGTAGCTAGATGGCTGGTTCTCCTCCTTTGTGATTTCATGTCTAGATCTTGTGAGCTCTGTTCAAGATCAAGATCATCTATTTGTAATTCTGCATGTTGTCTTTGTGGGGATCCAATGGATATTGTGATGCTATTTCAGATTGATTATTGATTCTATCATGTCTTTGTTATTTGTGATCTTGCATGCTTTCCGTTGTTAGTAGCTATCTTGGCCAAGTAGATGCTAGCAACTCCAAGAGTTAGTATTTATGCTCGATAGTGGGTTCATGCCTCTAGTAATCTGGGGAAGTGACAGAAATCTCTAAGGTACTAGATGTGCTATTGCTACTAGGGAGAAAGCAAAAATCCTTTGTTCATACAACAATCGTATTGTTTACATTACACGCAATTCATAAAGCAATAATTTGTTGCTTGCAACTAAATACTGGAGGGGGTTCGGATGATAACCTGAAGGTGGATTATTAGTCATAGATGCAGTTGGATGGCGGTCTATGTATAATGTTGTAATGCCCAATCAAGTTCCAAAGGAGTCAAGATGATTAGTATATGCATGTATTGCTTTCTCGATGTTTGTCAATTCCCCTACTGTAATTTCTTCACCCAGCATGTTATCTATCTTAAGGAGAGCCACCTCTAGTGAACTATGGATCTCTGTCCTTTCTTTTACATACAATCTACAAACTGTTTACCGCTTTGTGTTTACCTTCTGCAAACTATTACTTCCTTCCATTCGATACGTTTAATCCTTTGTTTTCAGCAAAACCGGTGAGATTGACAACCTCATCGCAAGTTGGGGACAGAGTTCTGTGGTTGTGTTGTGCAGGTCTCGACGTTGCTGCTGGCACCGGTATGCGCCCTGGCAATGTTCATCCAGCTACACCTTTGGGGTGTTTCCTTGCTCCTACTGGATTGATAACCTTGGTTTCGTACTGAGGGAAAACTTGCTGTTGTGCTAATCATACCTTCCTCTTGGGGTTCCCCAACGAGGAAGATATAATTTGGGCCATTAGCTGTGTGCAGCTAAATAGGATATAGTGATAGAAAGTAGGTTGCTTAACGAGGTTCGATGCATTCAGCCAGAAATAGGATGCAAGCAAAATATAGAAAATCAAAAGAAGCTGCTTAGCAGCAGCAGCCGCCACAGCAGCAGGTACATTCAGGGAGACATCCGACCCGTTCATTCATCAGCGCCTTCGCCTCCCTCCGGCACCTCCTCCACTTCTTGCTGCCCAGTCCATTGATCTTGGGGGGCTTGGGCCTGATTGGAGGAATGCGACCCTCTTTGATGGCCAACCGCTGGAGGTTTCGGAGGTGAATGCCGAGAGCCCGTCACACAGCAAAAGTTGATACCCTTGCGGAAGGGGCGGCGCCAGGGGCCACCCCTGACGAAGGCGTCGTACTGGCCAGCCCGCAGCCTCCTCAGCACCTGACGAGTCTTGGTGTGTACGGTCTCGTCATCGCTGCAGATGTCGCTGCGGGAAACCTATTGGAGGAAAAGGAAAATGGGGGAGTAGATGATGTAAGAAGATCGATCAATCGAAATGCGAACAAGTGAATCCTAATAACATCTAGCATCCAATGATGGGAACGGTAGAAGAACCAGGGGAGGGGAGCAAACCCTAGTTACCTCCGACCATGGGTCGTCGATGCCAGTGTTGTAGGGGTTCAGCGGAGCGATGTACTTATCTGGATCGTAGGTGCCCAAGAAGTGCTTGATCTTCTTGTGACAGGCGGGGGCTCCTCTTCGGCGGCTCTGTCGGTAGCGGGGACGGGGGCCTGGACGGGAACTGCGACTGCCATGAATGCCTCGACTAGGGCCTGGACAGGGACGGCGGCTTCTTTCAACACGTCAAGGGGGACCGGCGAGAGGACGGGGGCCTCCTCGCCGGTGGCCACGGAGGTGACGATGGCCACCTTATCCTCCTCGTCCATCGTCGGTGTGGACAGGCTATTCTCGGGAGTTTGCGGATGCTGGTGGGACAATAGAGAGGGTTGCGTGGGGATAGTGAGCAAGAGTGATACTGGGTGTGTGGAGAGGGGCTCTATAGTTAAGGTGTATGGAAGCAAGGCACGTTTCGTTGCACCACCACGCAAGACGTCGCGCAGTCTACTGCACCGTGCACCGTGACACGTGCACGGTACGTCACGTTTTTTACCCGGGCCATGCATGGCAGTTCTGTATTGAGCCACATGCAAAGGACGCATACACAATTTCTATGTACGAAGTTTGACATGGCCCTAAAATTGGCGATTGAGAGCCGCTGCATAAAAAATGGGATATGTCTTATTACAATCAAGTGGCAATAAATTGAAGTTGTCCATCGATGATCGTGCACTCGATGACGCATGCGTTGTGGCGTAGTAGTAGCATTAGTAGGCTTTTCCGACTTGATTAAACATGACATGACCGCTCAACGACTTTTTCCATGGACGGCATCGTGTTCCGTCTTATAGAAGTCTCACTGAGGGAGACGTCCGTGCTGTCTCCCGCTGTACTATGAAAGGCATGACGTGTGCAACGATCATCGTTGGATCGCACGGAATCAACGGTTGGTGCGCACGATCCGCGTGACAACTATGACAACCAATCAGGGAGTAGTAGATAGGGTGAGCATAGGTTTGGGCTTCTACGAAAGATGGAAAGAGAGGGGGCCAAAACTAAGTAGTACCACATAAAACCAAGGGAAAAACTGAGTAGTATAAAAAATGGAAAGTGAGTGTCTTATACAATGAAATACATCATGGCATACATCAAATTATGCCAAGATAGATCCACTAGAGTTCATTGCATGTGTGTTCTTCTCAAAACCATATCATGAATCACACCCACTGTCATTGCATGTGTGTTCTTCTCATGAACCACACATGGATCCACCAGTGTCATTGCATGTCTACTCTTTTCATTAACCACGGTTTGATTCATTGCATGCCTGTTCCTTTCACAAACCACATATCACCAGTGTCATTGCATGTGTTCTTCCCCCATGAACCACACATGGATCCACTAGTGTCATTCCATGTGTGTCCTTCTCACAAACCACACATGGATCCACCGGTGTCATTGCATGTGTGTTCTTTTAACATACCACATATCACCAGTGTCATTGCATGTGTGTTCTTCTCACAAACCACGTAAGGATCCACCGGTGTCATTGGATGTGTGTTCCTCTCATAGACCACACATGGATCCACTGGTGTCATTGCATGTCTGCTCTTATCATGAACCACATCTAGAGTCATTGCATGTGTGTTCTTCCCACAGACCACACATGGATCCACTAGTGTCATTGCATGTGTGTTCTTCTCACAAACCACATATGGATCCAGCAGTGTCATTGGATGTGTGTTCCTTCCACAGACCACACATGGATCCACCGGTGTCATTATATGTCTGGTCTTTTCATGAACCATTGTTAGAGTCATTGCATGTGTGATCCTCTCACAGACCACACATGGATCTACCAGTGTCATTGGATGTGTGTTCTTCTCATGAACCACAGCTAGAGTCATTGGATGTGTGTTCTTTCCATGAACCACAGCTAGAGTCCTTGCATGTGTGTTCTTCTCACAAACCACATAAGGATACACCAGTGTCATTGCATATGTGTTCTTCTCATGAACCACAGCTAGAGTCATTGCATTTGTGTTCTTCTCGCAAACCATATCATGAACCACACCCAGTGTCACTGCATGTGTGTTCTTCTCATTAACCACACATGGATCCACCAGTGTCATTGCCTGTCTGCTCTTTTCATTAACCACGGTTAGAGTCATTGCATGTCTGTTATTTTCACAAACCACATATCACTAGTGTCATTGCATGTGTGTTCTTCCCCCATGAACCACACATGGATCCACTAGTGTCATTGCATGTGTGTCCTTCTCCCAAACCACACATCGATCCACCAGTGCTATTGCATGTGTGTTCTTTTCACAGACCACATATCACCAGTGTCATTGCATGTGTGTTCTTGTCACAAACCACGTAAGGATCCACCGGTGTCATTGCATGTGTGTTCCTCTCATAGACCACACATGGATCCACCGGTGTCATTGCATGTCTGCTCTTTTCATTAACCACATCTACAGTCATTGCATGTGTGTTCTTCCCACAGACCACACATGGATCCACTAGTGTCATTGCTTGTGTACAAACCACATATGGATCCAGCAGTGCCATTGGATGTGTGTTCCTCCCACATACCACACATGGATCCACCGGTGTCATTGCATGTCTGCTTTTTTCATGAACCACAGTTAGAGTCATTGCATGTGTTATCCTCTCACAGACCACACATGGATCCACCAGTGTCATTGGATGTGTGTTCTTCTCATGAACCACAGCTAGAGTCATAGGATGTGTGTTATTTCCATGAACCACAGCTAGAGTCCTTGCATGTGTGTTCTTCTCACAAACCACATAAGGACACACCAGTGTCATTGCATGTGTGTTCTTCTCATGAACCATTGCTAGAGTCATTGCATGTGTGTTCTTCTCACAAACCATATCATGAACCACACCCAATGTCATTGCATGTGTGTTCTTCTCATTAACCACAAATGGGTCCACCAGTGTTGTTGCATGTGTGCTCTTTTCATTAACCATGGTTAGAGTCATTGCATGTCTGTTCTGTTCACAAACCACATATCACCAGTGTCATTGCCTGTGTGTTCTTCCCCATGAACCACACATGGATCCACCAGTGTCATTGCATGTGTGTCCTTATCACAAACCACACATGGATCCACCAGTGTCATTGCATGTGTGTTCTTTTCACATACCACATATCACCAGTGTCATTACATGTTTGTTCGTCTCACAAACCACGTAAGGATCCACCAGTGTCATTGGATGCGTGTTCCTCTCATAGACCACACATGGATCCACCGGTGTCATTGCATGTCTGCTCTTTTCATGAACCACATCTAGAGTCATTGCATGTGTGTTCTTCCCACAGTCCACACATGGATCCTCTAGTGTCATTGCATGTGTGTTCTTCTCACAAACCACATATGGATCAAGCAGTGTCATTGGATGTGTGTTCCTCCCACAGACCACACATGGATCCATCGGGGTCATTGCATGTCTGCTCTTTTATGAACCACAGTTAGAGTCATCGCATGTGTGATCCTCTCCAAGACCACACATGGATCCACCAGTGTCATTAGATGTGTGTTCTTCTCATGAACCACAGCTAGAGTCATTGGATGTGTGTTCTTTCCATGAACCACAGCTAGTGTCCTTGCATGTGTGTTCTTCTCACAAACCACATAAGGATACACCAGTGTCATTGCATGTGTGTTCTTCTCATGAACTGGGGCTAGAGTCATTGCATCTGTGTTCTTCTCACAAACCATATCATGAACCACACCCAATGTCATTGCATGTATGTTCTTCTCATTAACCACACTTGGATCCCCCAGTGTCATTGCATGTCTGCTCTTTTCATTAACCACGGTTCGAGTCATTGCATGTCTGTTCTTTTCACAAACCACATATCACCAATGTCATTGCATGTGTGTTCTTCCCCCATGAACCACACATGGATCCACCAGTGTCATTGCATGTGTGTCCTTCCCACGAACCATACATGGATCCACCAGTGTCATTGCATGTGTTTTATTTTCACAGACCACATATAACCAGTGTCATTGCATGTGTTTTCTTCTCACAAACCACGTAAGGATCCATCGGTGTCATTGCATGTGTGTTCCTCCCACATACCACACATGGATCCACCGGTGTCATTGCATGTCTGCTCTTTTCATGAACCATAGTTAGAGTCATTGCATGTGTTATCCTCTCACAGACCACACATGGATCCACCAGTGTCATTGGATGTGTGTTCTTCTCATGAACCACAGCTAGAGTCATAGGATGTGTGTTCTTTCCATGAACCATAGCTAGAGTCCTTGCATGTGTGTTCTTCTCACAAACCACATAAGGATACACCAGTGTCATTGCATGTGTGTTCTTCTCATGAACCACTGCTAGAGTCATTGCATGTGTGTTCTTCTCACAAACCATATCATGAACCACACCCAATGTCATTGCATGTGTGTTCTTCTCATTAACAACACATGGGTCCACCAGTGTCGTTGCATGTCTGCTCTTTTCATTAACCATGGTTAGAGTCATTGCATGTCTGTTCTTTTCACAAACCACATATCACCAGTGTCATTGCATGTGTGTTCTTTTCACAGACCACATATCACCAGTGTCATTACATGTGTGTTCGTCTCACAAACCACGTAAGGATCCACCGGTGTCATTGGATGCGTGTTCCTCTCATAGACCACACATGGATCCACCGGTGTCATTGCATGTCTGCTCTTTTCATGAACCACATCTAGAGTCATTGCATGTGTGTTCTTCCCACAGTCCACACATGGATCCTCCAGTGTCATTGCATGTGTGTTCTTCTCACAAACCACATATGGATCAAGCA